>JAMXBD010000458.1:0-600000 GCA_024138025.1 Combretum micranthum
TTTATTGTTACATGTCTTGCAGTGCTTAAGTTATATTATGTGCATAGCAGGCCCCTAAGACTTATCTGAAGTAGGTCTATTTATTCATTTCATGTTGTAATTTTATAATACACCTCGTTCGTTTTTTATTGTAATTTAATTTTACTAGTTTAGTAATTTTTTATCTTTTTCCACTTGTAATGAAGACATAAGATGTAATGAAGACCTTTCCCAATCCATGATGATGGAGAAGTAAGCCTTGATGAAGATACAAGGATTTTTCAACTCAGATCCATTTGATGATCTTTACCTTAAATCGTGCTATTGGTCTTCATATTGGCTTATGAAGATCAATATAGATTAAGCCATGCTATGACACGTTTTATATTATGCATAACATGATAATATGCTGACATGTATGTGATACTATTTTACAACCATATACTTAATATCCTTTACATGTGATAAGAATAAAATATCACCTTTTAAAATCCCAAATAATATTAAGTCAAAATGCCTTCCATATTCCACACTTGTCAAGACTTAGATCGTCTAATTGTAGGTTCTGCCAAAGCAGGGTACAATAGACTATCCTAGACACACAAGGTGAAATAATGGTGCTATTCACATGTCGTAATGGTTAGACTTAAATAGGCTATCAAAACGGTTTTGGGCCTATGGCATTAGATGGATTAGTACCGGACATGTGATGTCAATCCCATAACAAGTTACATTGATGTAATTGGAAAGGGTTTCCTACCTAAATAACTAAATTTTGGTGTCATGCCATAGCTGACTCAAGGTTTAGTGAAATATGGATCTTGACCCACTAAGAAACTTTATTTAATGGTTTCCAAATTAATACTAGAGGTTATTAATTTGATAAAAATGGGAACTATGAAAATGGCTTAAATAAAGATAATTAACTTGCATACCTCTATATGTAGATCATGGCAACCAACAACACAACCTTGCGATCAATTCTTGAAAAGATAAGCTGAATAGTAAAAACTTCCTTGATTGGTATCGTAACTTAAGAATTGTTCTTAAGCACAAGAGGAAGTTGTATGTGATTGATGAGGCAATCCCTGATGAACTGCTCTTGATGCTCCAAGCTGAAAGAAATGCTTTAGTAAACATAAGGAAGACTCATTGGATGTGACCTGCATTATGCTTGCCACCATGGAACCTGAGCTTCAGAAGCAAATGGAAGACATGGAGGCGTACGATATGATCGTACACCTAAAGGAAATGTTCCAAGAACAGGCAAGACATGAGAGATTTGCAGTCACCAAGGAGCTGAATTCTTGTAAAATGGCTCCAGGTAGCTCCGTGAGTACACATGTACTCAAGATGAAGAGCTATATTGATAGACTTGAAAGCTAGGCTCTCCATTTCTAGGGAGATGGCTACGGATTTGATCCTAGGCTCTTTGCCTCCTAGCTATGACCAGTTTGTGATGAAACAACATGCACAAAATGGATGTGTCTATCATGGAGCTGCATGGGATGCTTAAGAATGCAGAACAAAATGTTAAAACAAATAACAATGTTTGATGGTTCAAAAGGGACAAGGCAAAAAGAAAATGCCAATGGTAGAGGCAAGGCAAAGCAAAAGGTCAGCCCAAAGCTAAAAAGCCAAGCCTCAACCTAAGGCCAAACCACCCAAGGAAGGGGTTTGCTTCTTCTGCAATGAACCAGGTCATTGGAAGAGGAACTGCAAACTTTATTTGGAGGATCTGAAAAGAAGAAGTAGACTACTGCTTCAGGTATTTATGTCATACAAGTCAATCTATCTACTTCTACATCATGGGTATTAGATACTGGATGTGGGTCTCACATTTGTGTAAATGTGCAGGGATTAAAGCAAAGTAGAAAGTTGGCTAAAGGTGAAGTGGACCTACGCGTGGCAAATGGAGCAAGGGTTGCTGCATTAGCTGTGGGAAATTTTGAATTAACTTTGCCTTCTGGACTTATTTGATTTTAAATAATTGTTATTATGTGCCTGCTATGAGCAGTAACATTATTTCAGTTTCATGTTTGGACAAGGATGGTTTTAGATTTATTATTGAGAATAATACAATCTCCATCTATCGTGGAGACATCTTTTATGGTATTGCTCATTTGATGAATGGTCTCTATATTCTAAACTTTGATGAATCTGATCATAAGTCCATTTATAACATTAATACCAAAAGGTTCAAATCTAACAGTTTGAATCCAACTTACTTCTGGCATTGTCGTTTAGGCCACATTAATGAGAAACTCAAAGCTTCATCAAGATGGGCTTTTAGATTCATTTGATTTTGAATCATATGAATCATGCGAATCTTGTTTGATGGGAAAGATGACAAAGGTTCCTTTCACAGACAAAGTGAGAGAGCTAATGACTTACTGAGCCTAATACATACCGATGTATGTGGACCATTAAGTTCACCTGCTAGAGGAGGTTACTTATACTTCATTACTTTTACAGATGACTTTAGTAGGTATGGATATGTATACCTAATGAGGCATAAATCCGAATCATTTGAAAAGTTCAAAATGTTCAAAAATGAAGTACAAAATCAACTTGGCAAAAATATAAAAACGCTTCGATCAGATCGAGGTGGTGAATATTTAAACCAAGATTTCTCTATTATCTTAAGGATTGTGGGATAATCTCACAGTTGACTCCTCCAGGAACACCACAATGGAATGGTGTTTCTGAAAGGAGAAATCGAACTTTATTAGATATGGTTCGATCAATGATGAGTCAGACAGATCTTCCAATATCCTTTTGGGGATATGCCTTAGAAACTGCTGCGTTTATATTGAACAGGGTTCCATCAAAATCGTTGAAAAGACACCATACGAGTTATGGAATGGGAAATGTCCCAGTTTGTCTTTTCTAAAGATATGGGGTTGTGATGCTTATGTTAAACGACAGGTGTCTGATAAGCTAGCAGCTAAATCTGACAAATGCTTCTTTGTGGGATATCCTAAAGAGACAAAAGGATACTACTTCTACAACCAATCTGAGAACAAAGTGTTTGTTGCTCGTAATGGTCATTTTCTAGAAAGAGAATTTGTCTCTAAAGGAATCAGTGGGAGTACGATTCAACTCGAAGAAGTTCGAGAACCACAAACTAGCATAGAACCCATGATAGATGTTCAATCAGACTCGCAATTAGTTGCTGAGCCTGAACCACTAACTGAAGGCCCACGTAGGACTGGTAGGATTCGTCACGAGCCTGAGAGATATGGATTTCTCATTACTGACAATCGCGATGTGATGCTCATAGACCAAGATGAGCCCACATCATACCAGGAAGCAATGATGGGCCCCGACTCTGAGAAATGGTTATTAGCCATGAGATCTGAAATGCAATCCATGTATGAGAATCAAGTATGGACTTTGATTGATCCACCCGATGGTGTGAAAACTATTGGATGTAAATGGGTTTTTAAGAAGAAAACTGACATGGATGGCAATGTGCATACCTACAAAGCACGACTAGTTGCAAAAGGTTTTAAACAAACTCATGGTATAGACTATGATGAAACCTTTTCACCTGTAGTCATGCTTAAGTCTGTGAGAATTCTTCTTGCCATAGCTGCGTATTATGACTATGAGATATGGCAAATGGATGTCAAGACAGCCTTCTTGAATGGAAACCTCATTGAGGATGTGTATATGACACAACCCGAGGGATTTGTTAATTCGAGGAATTCACATAAGGTATGTAAGCTTCAAAGGTCCATTTATGGATTGAAGCAAGCATCTCGAAGTTGGAATCTTCGTTTTGATGAAGCAATCAAAGAGTTTGATTTTATCAAGAATGAAGATGAACCTTGCGTTTACAAGAGAGTTAGTGGGAGCGTAGTAGTTTTCTTGATGCTTTACGTAGACGACATATTGCTCATTGGAAATGATATTCCTACATTACAAAAGGTCAAAACATGGTTAGGAAATTGTTTCTCAATGAAGGACTTAGGTGAGGCTGCCTATATTCTAGGCATCAAGATCTATAGAGATAGATCTAGAAGGATAATTAGCCTAAGTCAGAGTGCATACATTGACAAGGTACTAAAAAGGTTTAGTATGGAGAATTCCAAAAGAGGATTTCTGCCAGTATCACATGGAATTAAATTGAGTAAGACTCAATGTCCCACTTCAAAAGAAGAACGGGAACGCATGAGTAGGATTCCATACGCCTCAGCTATTGGTTCCATCATGTATGCCATGTTATGCACTCGACCAGATGTCGCTTATGCTTTAAGCATCACAAGTAGATACCAATCAGATCCAGGTGAAAGTCACTGGATAGCAGTAAAAACATTCTAAAGTACTTAAGAAGGACTAAGGATGTGTTTTTGACATATGGAGGACAGGAAGGTGATCTTGTAGTAAATGGTTACACAGATGCCAGCTTCCAATCTGATTCAGATGATTTTCGATCGCAATCTGGTTATGTGTTTTGTTTGAATGGAGGTGCTGTAAGCTGGAAGAGTTCCAAACAGGACACAGTTGCAGATTCTACTACGGAGGCTGAGTACATAGCAGCATTGCAGCTAAGGAAGCAGTTTGGATCAAGAAGTTCATTAGTGCATTGGGAGTTATTCCTAGCATTGCAAATCCAGTGGACCTTTATTGTGACAATAATGGGGCCATTGCACAGGCTAAGGAACCAAGATCACACCAGCGATCCAAACACATACTCAGGCGTTACCATCTCATTCGAGAAATCATTGAAAGAGGAGATGTTAAGATATGCAGAGTACCCACAAATGACAATGTTGCAGATCCATTGACTAAGCCTCTTCCCCAGTCTAAACATGATAGTCATACTAGAGCACTGGCATTAGACTTATGATTGAGTAGAGCTAATGCAAGTGAGAGATTGCTAGTGATGTGCCATAGCACATATGGATTTTATGTCATTTAGATATTTATTATCTTTATAAGCCATTCTATTTTTCAAGGTTTATTATTAGCCTTTTTACCTTGATAAAATAATTCCATGAGTAATTTTGTTATTCCTTATGTCATTAAAGTATGTGACTTTAATAGTAAAACCATAAAGGAATAAATAACTTTATTCTAAATTATCCCTAATCGTTCATTATATGGAATAATAATGAATTAAGATTAGTATGTAGGCTGGATGATGGTCATGTTTTACTGATCATGGATATAAGATATCATTTCAGCACATAGATACATGTAAGAGTACATTGTATTGGAATGACCAATTATGAGAATACTATATGGATCAATATGATAAGTATTTCTCATTACAGTAATTATTTAAGTCCTTTGACCTGATGACACCATAGATTCCTACATAACAAACTCCATATTTTAATTCAGTTCTTTATCATCTTTAACCAGATGATTATAAGACTGATATTGGATATAGAATAAGTTATGTGGAGGAATGTGAGTATTCATGGAGGAATTTGTCCCTCTCATTAAATTGAGAGAGATATCTTTTGGGCTCCTTGTTGAGTAAGAGTGAGATATGCATGGCCGTGCTCAAATGAATTGATAAGGAGTTATCAATGTTATTTGTTTAAGTCAATCGAACTCTGGATTCAAGAAGTAGGTGATTAAACAATATAAGTATGTATTGATCCACACCTTATGTTTAATCATAAGATATCATGTGACAAAGGGATTAAATAATTAATTGTCTATAAGGTAAAATTGGATCACCGATCTTCACTTAATTTGGGTAGGCATAATGTCTTACTAGAGGCTACTTATGTCTCGTAGGTCAAAAGGGTTTTTGATCTACTGCTAACATTAAGTGAACCTATAGGGTCACACACAAAAGAATGAACTAAAAGGATGAGGGACTTGATATAAATAAGTCTGATGGGAATGATAAAGTCATTTATTAATCTTAATTTGTTAAGATTGATAAATAATTATTTGGCCTAGTGCAAGTGGGAGATTGTTAGTGTTTTTGCCCAAGGCCAAATATTTGATATTTTCATTTTATAGGTTTATAATTAAACCTATAGGAATTATTATATTTATTATTCTTAAATAGTTTAAGAATAATAAATGATTATGAAATATAATTAATATTTAATGAAATAATGTATTTTGTTAAATATTAAATAAATATCTCATCATATTTATCTTCTAGGGTTTCCTATATGTCTATATATATAGATCTATAGACAGCCTTTTAGGTCAGACTCTTTGACGTCACATTAGACGATAGAGAAATTTTGCAAACCTAAAAGAAATTTTCGAAACCCTAGAGAGTGTGAGAAATTCGTATCTCTAGGAGCGCCTTCGAAACCAAATCTAGAAGCGTTCTAGATTGCGCTAGCACGCAAGAGGAGAATCCAAATCAAGGTCATTCTCATGTGGATACCATAGAGGGCGTTCGCAACGTGGCAACGTCTACAGATCTGTATCATCAAATACCTTTTTGAAATCTAAAAGGTAATAAAGCTTGAACTTTTATTTTTGTTTTTATATCTAATCAAAAACACATGGATACTAGAATTAGGGTTTTAATTTAAAAAAAAAATTCCGCTGCAAAACTGATAATAAAACCCAACAAAAACTTAATTCTAAATAAAGTCAAAAATGAGATTTCTTAATCTTGAGAAAAAAAGAACCCCTAAAAAACAAAATAGAAAATCCAACTATCGGTTGAATCAACATCCATACGCGAATCAAATCATCTACCCGATTCCTAAAATGCAAATCAAAACGATATATCCAAATAACGTTCGGCAATGAAATGTTAAGATCTTAAATCCTTTGTTGAATTTTCGAATCAGAAATTTCAATTTTTGGTAAAAGTCAAACTGAGTCAACTCATAACCCTATATTCGGTTAATTGATCATGAGAACTAAAAACTATTAAATAATCACAAATAAAATGAGATAAACCATAGATATCGAACTAAAAATATAATACGATCAAAACTCCAAAATTATATCTTACGAATAACTCAACAAAATCGAAAGTCAAACCGGAACCCTAAAAATCAACAAAGCTTACAACAAACCCTAGTGTTTAAGATTCAGCAATCTCGCGCTCTTAAACCCTAAACAATGAAGTGAAAATAATTGTTGATAATAGTTCGTAATAATATAAGGAAGCTTAAAAATATCAAATTTGCAAAATTCTAGTGCTCTTCGAATTCGAACGGAATCACTTTTCAAAAATCATGCTCTGGTATACCGGACGGAAAAAATATTCCGTTAATACCAATAGACTCGTAAAAATATAAGGTTTTCAAAAATATCAGTTTTAGAATTTTTCGGTAGCTAAAAATTACAGATATCGTATTTATACGCGTATTTTTATTACCACCAGTATTTTAATTGTCTAGTTTACTATTCATAGTATTTTTCTACTATTCATTACTATTCCTCTATCTCTACTTTTTCTTACTACCTATTCTTACACCTACATACCTACTTCTTACAATTTTCTTTTCCCATAAAAATTCCACACCACATATTATCAAACTTCTCTTATACTTTTTTTCTAAAATTAATTTTTTAATCAAATTTCCCTTTCTTTCATGCAATTGCCATCCACCCCTCTCTCTCCTCCCTTTCCATTTATTTTCTTTTTCAATTAATTTAATTACATCTAATTTTCACTTCAAAATTCTATAAATACCCCATTCCTCCTTTATTCTTTCACACAATTCATTATACTACCAAAACTCTCTCAAATTCACTACACAAACACTCTCCACAAAATTTTCCTCTACAAAAATTTTCTTTCACCAAATACTTACAAAATTTCTCTCTATACACAATATAACTACCATTTCTCAATAACCACATAACCATACATTCACTACCATCTTCATATCACATAAACACTTTAGATAAAAATTTCTTCCAACCATTTAGTTTATCCATGTTATATAACTCAACATAACTATGGTGTTGTTTTGAAACTCATATGAGTAGTAAAAGCAACAACATGTTCATGTTTTCTTTTTGCACATGAACTTCCTATTTTATAATATTATGTTGATTTTATTGTTGTTATAATGCTAATTTTTTTATTCATATCTAACTAAATATATTTATGTATTTATATATAATCTTTAGAACATATAAGATCACTTGTTATTTATTTAATTTCATGCTTTACAATTTATTTATTTCATGCTATTTCTTTAAGACTAGTCTTTCTAGTCTTAGATTTGTCCATATCAAGTCAAAACAACATTTTCTTTATTTTCTTTATTCTTTTGGGACTAGTCTATTCTTAGTTCCAGAATGCCTTGATGAAGCTAAGGCTCCCAATACTTGACCGGGATACCTTGATGAAGTTAAGGTTCCCGATACTTGATATTTTTATTGTCATGCCCCATAGGGGTATCCTAAATGTAACAGCCCACCACATACTATATAAGACTCTCGAAATTCCATCCGAGCCCTTCGGGAGTCTTGTATAGATGTAAAGCGTCTCTTTTCGACAATAGAATACTCAATCAATGGAGTTAAGAAGTTTAATGTGGCATTCATTAGCCATAGATAATAAACCAAAACACATACATATATATATATATATATATATAATTTACAAAGTCTAAGGGGCATTCCCCCGCAAAAATAATATTAAGTCCATTACAGTCATCCAGAGTCCTTTAGTTTCCAACGGAAGTCTAAACAAAATCGAAATAAACTTCTAAAGGAAACCCTTAGCTTCGGTGCCTGAGTTGTAGCCTGCTTTGACTTAAGCTAAATGAATTCATGCTACAACAAGTAAAACTGTAGGGGCGTAAGCTAACTAACTTAGTGAGTGAAAACTTCCATATCACAATTAAGACAAATCGTTCAAGCAAGTGGTTACTCAAGCAATGATATGCATCAAACAAATGAGTTCAACAAACATATGACCAGCAGGAAATCATATGTAGATGGACTTGCGCCCTCTATCCCGGGTTAGTAGATTAGCGAATCCTGCGGTACGACGCCGTTTAAGCTCACGGTCAACTGAACAATAATTCGTTTTATGGATCACGATTAACCAACAATTTCGTTTTATGGATCACGATTAACCAACATATTCGTTTTATGGGTCACGAAAAACCAACAAATGCTAATGCTCCATCCCCGTCGTGATATGAATGAGTTCAATTATAATTGAGGTCCAATAATAGATTAGTCCAATTCTTTTAGGTGACCAACAATTATTTGCAGACAATCAATTATAACTCCTCGCTATACAAGTAGTAGCTTAACACCCGGTTTCGATATTCCTTAAGTTCAACTTCACATATCAACAACAGACAAGTATATAATTCCCATATACCCCATCATGCATATTCATTTTTATCTTTGCCTAAACAACTAATACTACTATCATTACAATCACAAGCAATAATTGAGAGCGGAAGTAATACTCACTCGGCCATGGTACGCCGATCTCTTAATAGTAGTAGTCGGGTGGTAGGGTATCATCGTGCTCGGGATCACCTACCAAATAAGAACAACCTAATAAGAATCTCATCACTTAACTAATTCAAGCTATGCATCTAAGCTAGACAAAATCGGAATTCTCTCTATTTGCGGAAGTTCCAACTTAAAACAACCATAACTTGGTCATTTTAACTCGGAATTTCGCAAATTTTATATCAATTTCTATCTACTTCAAAAGATATATCTAATTCTAATATTATTTTCAAGTTTTGAAAACATTAAGTCACGGAACAGTGGGATCAGATCTGTTTTGTAACTTTCCCTTTTCCAAAAAATTGTTTCGCATTTAGTAAAAATGTTTCTAGTTGATAATTCATGCATAGATAGAATATGAATGAATTCCTAGTATGAATGTCATGTAATGAGCTCAATATATGCATGGTCTTGATGATTTTATGATGAACTCTTATGAACTCCTAATTATTATAAAGCTCCAAAATCATCACTTCCTAAAAATCTATTCTTTCCAATTTTGCACTTCCTAGGGTTTTAAGATTTTATTCTTAGAATTCATTTACTATTTAAGTAAAAATGAGTCTTCATTATCTATACTATCCAAGACCTTCATTTCTTCATAGAAATTCACGTTTTTCACTTGGCAAATATGTTTTTAAACAAGCTTTTCACAAAAATCCGAATTTTGGAAATTTTCTTTTCTTACATTTTTCCTATGAGAAAACTTGTTTAATGCACCAAAATTTGAAGCTTTAGTATATCTATTGTCTAAGGAATTCATTTAATTCATAAAACTTGCAATTTGAGCTTGAATACTAGGTATTTATGTAGGCATTACTCTAAATTACAAATTTAACAACTAATCACTATCTCAAGATTTTCCATTCTAACTCCACTACTTGTTATACATATTACTCATGCCTAAACTCATCTAAACTTGTAAAAATCCTTCCTTAGAGATACCTATCACACATACCCTTCATTTTTCATGTAAAATATGAGTTTCAAAGTGGTTTTAGTGGTTTTTAAAATAGGGTTCCAAAATCATCCGAATTTTCATAAGACATTTCTAGCAAAAATGTTTTCTTTTTCAAGTATCTCACCTCATATACATGAAGATCAATCATCTAACTCATCTATACACATGCAAGGCTAAGCTTTTATGATCATTAATGCATGAAAGCTCAAAATAACCATATGAACATAAATGTAGATGAAGGTATGAGTGTCTAAACACTAGATCTACCACATATAGTGCATGAATCATGAGTTTCATGGCATGAACATAACTTTTTATGCAAGATCTCTACTTTACATGCATGAACAAGATGATATTCCAACAAAAACTCTTTTAAACACTAGATCTCCTTCTTATGATGGCTTGATATTCTTGTATTAGTGTTTTCATGTCCCTAGCATATGCTCATTGGGATTGAAAGTGAAAAACACTCAAGAATGGTCTTGCCATTACAAGATTTAGGAATAACAAAGCTTGAAATCATCATCTAATGGATGATTTGAAGAAGAAAAGAAGATGAAATCAATTTGTGGAGGTGTGTGTGTGTGTAACGGCAACCATAGGAGAAAGAAGAGAGAGTTTTCAACCTTTTCAAAATTTTAGAAGAGTGAAAATGAGGAGAGAGAGAGAAAATGAGCTTATATATTGTGTGTATTAGGGTTTAGTTAAGTTAAAAGAAGTAAAAATAAATCAAATTGAGGGAAATTAGGGAGGGGGTGCGCCGGCCAAGTGGTGTGGGAGAGAGAGAATTTGAAAATTTGATAAAATTTGTAATTTATGTAATAAAATATAATAATTGTATTAATTAATTAGAAAACAAAATTTCTTGGGAAAGAAAATTGTAATAAGTAGTTGTAAGGATGTAAGAATAGGGTATGGGTAGTGTGTAGTGTAGATTGTACTTGTGAATAGTAGACAAGACATCTACTTTACCGGTTGTAACGAAAATACAGGAAAAGGCTATAACTGTAATTTTTATAGCCCGGAAAATTATAAAATTTATATTCTTGAAATCCTTATAAAATTTCGATTCTAATGAATATTCTGGAATATTTTTCTGAGTTTCTGGTCCCGGGGCACGTTTTTCTGTAATTGAGCTCGGGAAGGCACGAAATTAAAAAATTCCCGAATTTAAAACTTTCTAAGGTTTAAAATATACTTTAAAACAATAATTCATATTCATTTACTTTATAAAACTTCTTTTATTATGAAATCAAAGGAAAGCCGGATTTAGGGTTTCTAAGCTTCTTTCACTAGACTTAAACTGGACTGGATTAGGGTTTCGCTTTTCAACTCCCGGGGTTTACTTAACTACTAAGAATACTGGGGTTTACATTTATTATCTTGCTTATTATTATTTGTTTCTAGTATTTCCTCATATTCTTATTATTTTACATGCTCATAATACTTGCATCTACATAACGATATTGTCTCAACTAATTTAAAAGTAGAATTTTACTTTATTAAAGGAACTTAAAACTAAATTTTCTATTATGTGACTTGTCACAAAATAATGGAGTTATTATCAACAATATAAAAATAGAGTAATACAAGTTTTCTCAAATAACAAAGATAGCTTTATCAAAGAAACATAAGAAATAAATACTTTCTTTGTATATTATATTAACCTAAGTTTTAATAAAATAATTTGTTAATATTCAAAGTTTTCACAAAAAGCTTAAGATTAAACTCTTTTTAACTCCATAACAAAACTAAGAAACAAACTAGTTTTCAAAGTTAAGATGAATTCAACCCATAAAGTTATAAACTCACTTAGGAAAATGATGATTTTCAAGTTTCTGAAGAAGGAAATTATTTTCAAAGAATATAAATAAGATAAGATTAAAAACAATGGATTTTATCAATAAAGATTATTCTTTTCAAAGGAAATAAAAGAACAAGTTTTAGAAAACAAAAACTTATATTTTAAATAATAAATA
This sequence comes from Combretum micranthum, assembly GCA_024138025.1. Lineage (NCBI taxonomy): Eukaryota > Viridiplantae > Streptophyta > Magnoliopsida > Myrtales > Combretaceae > Combretum > Combretum micranthum. Next base: position 12,352 of record JAMXBD010000458.1, read on the forward strand.
TAAGAAAACAAGACTCATTTTCTAAAATCATTCTAAATACAAATTTATAAAAAGGTTTTCAACAACTTAATACACTTTTGATAACTTTGATCTTTTATCACTAGAAGTAAAATTTATGAAAGACTAAGGTTAAAGGAAAATTTACTTGTTTTGGAAAAAGGAATGAAGAAAATAAAATAAGAATATACTCATTTATAATAACCTATAAAAATATAAATTTCTTCAAAATACTTGAAAATAAATTTATCAAGTTAAGTTTTAACACTTTAAAAAGAATTGTTTTATGAAATAAATTATTGAAACACTATCATTAGAATTGTTGCATATAAAGTGAGCTTGTTTATTTACTCAAAGGATTTATCAATCGTATATATATATATATATATATTTTTTTTACTAAAGGATTTTTTAATGAAGTTGAGTTAGGAAATGGTTTTGCAAAATCTAGAAATATTTGTTTTAAATCTATACCCAACATTTTTGGAACCCAAATGACATTAGATGACAAAGATAACCTTAGAAATTGATAGATTTTTTCGAATAGGTAGAAAACGATATATTATATGTGAAATTCCGAGTTAAAATGAGCAAGTTATGGCCATTTTAAATTGGAATTTCATTCTATGTGATTTTGACGAACATAGTGAAATAGAATTAGAAAGTTTAAAATAGAATTTCTACGAAATACTCATCTCGGGTATTTCTTTTGTTTAGATGATGAAGGATACAGGATCACCTTTCCTAAGGATTTCTACGACTAAGAAGATTGCAAAATGGACGAGTGAGTTATTCTTCTTAATTTTGTTACCTTTCTTATGCTTGTAAAGTAGTGGCATTAGTATACTAAGAAAAGATAAATATATATAATATATATATGGGGAATTCAGGGATATGTAATATATGATTCTATGTTTATGCGTGAAATGAGGATTAAGAATATCGCAACTTCAAATTGCCTGTTTAAGTATTTTTGTTTACTTACTTATATGACTGCTTATTATTTGCTAAATTGATTGATCGCCCCCTAATAAACCTTAATAAGGTTTGGCTTAAAAATAAAACGCTCACGCATAGCATCCATCGAGTTACATCTCTTTCGGAAGGCTGCTACTCTTATGCGTAGAGATGGATTGGCTGTTATCGTGCTGTGACACGGGCCATGTTCCTTTTTAGAGAATCCAAATCGCTCGTGGAATGCAACTCAAGGTTCGGAGCCAAGCCAACCGAACGCTTTGGGTGGGGATCTGGGGACTAGCAGTAGAAGATCGATGATCTTCATCACCGATTCCCTAACCTTCGATATGGAGGGGTAAATCCGTTCTATATGTGGTTTCCAGATAACTATATATATATTTGCATAATCACATGAATGTTGCATTGTATGCATAGCATATGTGTGAAAATTTAAATGAACTTGTTTGAAAACATGATGCGAATGAAAAAGGAATACCTCACTAAACTAGTTGTAGCTTATACCCCTATAGATTTTGTTGAAATAAGTATACCCGTGGCTTAAATTGAGGATCATTATGTTAAGGAAATCATGGAAGGATATTAAGCTTCTATGAAGATAATGGAAACATAAGATGAAGTTATTTTGTAAGGTTCCTTATATGTAATGTATGCTATGTTAGTGTTTTAGAAATTCTAAGAAAGGGTCGTTATTTTGATTTGAAGACAATAGAGGGATACACCCCTAAGAATTGTAATTTAATATGATTATGTTTTATGATAAGTATTCTCTTTGCCTTGTTACTTAATTATTATCAATATAAATTGTGCTACTCCAATGTGTTTCCTTAATTGTGATGTACGCCTCGTACATGATATGGAAGTCTTTGCATAACTGAGGTAGTCATTCCTAGGCTTTAGTATTGTATACGATGGACTGCCACGTTTAGGATACCCTTCGGGACGTAACACTACTCTTAAATCCTTACATCCTATTCTTACAATTTCATCATTTTCCTTACATTTACTCTTCCAATACATTTTATTACATAATATACTTTAAAATTTTGAATTTATTACACAAAATTATCATACACATCTGTCTCCCTCTCTCTCTATGGAACCGGTGCCCCCCTCCATCTATCTTCTCTCTATTTGTTTTATTTATTCATTTTGTTTAACAACAAACCCTAATTCACTTTTCTATAAATACCATTTTATGCCTTCACCATTTCACTTTCCTTCTTTCTTCATTTTCACTTTTAGAAAATTTTGCAAAACCCTCTCTTCCTCTCCTCCTTTGCCGTGACACACACTACACACGCATACTCTCACAAGTTTCTTTTTCCTTCAAGTTTATCTAGCTCCACATATCTAATAGGTAATAGATATATACTTTACTATCTTAAAAACATGTAATGGCAAAATCCTTCATGTGTGATTCCACTCAAAAATCCCCATGAGCTTTAAGCTAAGGATATGGAAACACTTGAACATGAGATCCTTACCATCACAATGTTATAGATCTTATTATTTAAGTTATTTTGCTATTACTTTGTTTTATAATTAAGTTATATTGTTATTATTAATGTTTTTTGCATGTATTCATCATCTAACCATATCCACATAATGATCATAGTATTCATACATTTATGACAAGTATAATAAACTAAATCTAGTTGTTTTGAGTTCATAAATGCCTTAGGTTTTTATTTTATGCACATAAATAACTTATAATAGCATGATAATAGTGGGAAAATATTAGAAAGCTTAAGATCTATTTTAGTTTCAACAAAAATGGATCTTTGAAATTCGGATAAAAAAGGAACTCTATTTAGAAAAGCTATTTTTCAACTTCAAAATGAGTATTTTACATTTAAAATAAAAGGCTTAGGGAATAGGTATCACAAATGAGTGATCTTGATGAGTAAAGCTTAGATCTACTAAGGAATATTTTCAAAACAAGTAAAAGTTTACAAAAGTTATGTTTCAATCCCAATAACAAATTTGAAATTCGTAATAAGGAAAGCTTGATATATGAAAACCTATTTTTCAACCCCAAAACAAAATTTTTATTAAAGAAATGGAAGCCTTAAGGAGTAGGTTTGATTAGGAGATAGTTTTTGAAATATTAAATAAGTTTTACAAAAGAAACAATTTCAAATTGAAATTTCAAAATTTGGATTTGAAAATGACCACTATTTAAACACCTATTTCCAAATGACAAAGTAATAATTTTTATGGAAAAATAAAAGTCCTAGGGAATACATGTAATAAAGATCTAATTTTGATAAGGATAAATGAAATTTATCAAAGTATAATTCTAAAACAAGGAAATGTTTCAAAGTATAGATTAAACAATATTTTCATTCCTTAAAAATTTCGTAAAATTCGTAATTAGGTAGACCACTTATATAAACATCTAGTTTCTAACTCCAAAATGAAGGGTTTTATTAAAATAATGAAGGTTTTAGGCATATAGGTCATCAAGATTGAGTTTTGATAAAAGTAAGTGTGATTTTGCAAGAAATAAAACTAGTTTTCTTAAGTCTAGTAATTTCAAAAGTTTTGCAAAGCAAAAGTTTTCTAAAAAGAATTATTGATATCATATCATTGAGGATATACATATAGATAGCTCATCTCATAACATTCATGATAATGACTTGTAGGTAATGCATGTACATATACTGCACTTAATAGAAACAAAGTTAGGAAAATAGTGTCATATACATCCTATTAAGCATTATCTAAGTACATGAGGAAGTAGATTTACCAACACCCATGAATCATGCATGATATTGAGTTATATATGAATATAATAAAGTCTTTCAAGATATAATGATAACTAAGTACCTATCAAGGCTTTGGAATGATGGTTGGTTTGGAATTAGGAGTTGAATTATGGGATGGGAATTTCGTATAGCATTATGTACCCTACTGTTCCTAGACCAAATGACCTTATTTGACTAAAATAACTTTGAAATAGATAGCTCTTATCGAATAGGTAGAAATCGATATATAATATGCGAAATTTCGAGTACAAATGACTAAGTTATGACTGTTTTAAGTTGGAATTTCCTCTTAAACAAACTTTGACGAACTTGTTAGAATAGAATTTATAAGTTCATTTAAACTTCATAGAAATACTCATTGGAGTTATTTCTTTTGATTATGAGATATGGGAGATGGACTAGACCTTTCCAAGGACTATTACGATTAAATGAATTTTCACACCATGACAAAGTGAGTTCACTATCTTTAAATTATATGCTTATGATTGTGCTTGTAATGATAATGGCATTAGATTTAGGGCAAGATAAAATTGGATTGTGCATGTGGATCCCAATTGAATGAATCGATGATAAGAATATCAAAATAGACTTGTTATAAATCATTGTATGATTTAGCATAGACTTGGAGTGTCTACAATATCTATGATCGCCTATAAATCGTTAATTAATATGTCATGATCTTATAATCAAATTGACCATGCATACCATATGTTGAGTCACATTGCATTTGTTATTATACCTTTGTGGGAAGAAGGCATAATAGCTGGGCAACGAGGGGCCTGTAAACTCGAATATTGGTGTAATGGCCAGAATTGAAATGGTAGTGATATAGGCACTTATATCAACTACAAAAATTGTGAGTGGGTGGGCACCTGAATCAACTACAGTATATGTCACATGCCGAGGGGTACCCTAAACATGGTAGTCCGCCATACACAATACTAAAGCCTAGGAATGACTACCTTAGTCACGCAAGGCTTCCATATCATGTACAAGGCGTACATCACAACTAAAGAAGCGCATCGAAGTAGCGCAATTTATATTGATAATAATTAAGAAACAAGGCAAAAAGAATACTTATCATAAAACATAAACATATTAAATTACAATTCTTAGCGGCATATCCTTTTATTATCTTCAAATAAATATATATCTTAGAATCTCCAAAACACTAACATAGAATTTATTACATATAAAGAACCTTACAAAATTATTTCATCTTATGTTTCCATTTTCTTCATAGAAGCTTAACATCCTTCCATGACTTCCTTAATGTCACGATCCTCAATTTAAGCCACGGGTATACCTGTTTCAACAAAATCTATAGAGGTATAAGCTACAACTAGCTTAGTGAGATATTCCTTTTCATTCGCACCATGTTTTCAAATAATTTCATTTAAATTTTCACATATATGCTATGCATACAATGCAACTATCACGTGATTATGAAAATATATATATTATCCGGAAACCATATATAGAACGGATTTACCCCTCCGTATCGAAGGTTAGGGAATCGGTGTTGAAGATCCTCGATCTTCTACTGCTAGTCCCTAGGTCCTCACCCAAAGCATTCGGTTGGCTCGGCTCGACTCCAAACTTAAAGTCACATTCCCCGGGTGATTTGGATTCTCTAGGAAGGAACATGGCCCGTGTCACAGCACGATCACAACCAATCCAACTCTACGCGTAGGAGTAGCAGCCTTCCGAAAGAAATGTGACACGATGGATGCTATGCGTGAGCGTTTTATTTTTCTTAAGCCAAACCTTATTAAGGTTTATTAGGGAACGATCAATCAATTTAGCAAATAATAAATAGTCATACAAGTATGTAAGAAAAAACACTTAAACAGGCAGTTCGAAGTTACGATATTCTTAATTCTCATTTCACGCATAAACAAAAAATCACATATATACATATCCTCGAATTCCCATGCATATCCATTTTTATCTTTTCTTAGTATGCTAATGCCACTACTTTATAAGCACAAGCAAGGTAACGAAATTAAGAGGAATAACTCACTCGTCCATTTCGCGATCTTCTTAGTCGTGTCATCTTCAGGAAGGGTAATCTCGTATCCTTCATCACTTAAACAAAAGAAATATCCGAGATGAGTATTTCGTAGAAATTCTACCTAAACTTTCTAATTCTATTTTACTATGTTCGTCAAAATCGTATAGAATAAAATTCCAATTTAAAATGGTCATAACTTGCTCATTTTGACTTGGAATTTTGCATATAATATACCGTTTTCTACCTATTCGAAAAGATATATCCATTTCTAAGGTTATCTTTATCATCAAAGGTCATTTGGGTTCCAAAAAAGTTGCGTACAGATTTAAAATGAATATTTCTAGATTTTTGCAAAAACCATTTTCTAACTCAACTTCATTTAAAAATCCATTAATAAAATATATATATATATATATACATAATTGATAAATCCTTTGAGTATATAGATAAGCTCACTTTATATGCAAAAGTTCTAATGGTAGTGTCTCAACGATTTATTTCATAAAACAATTCTTTTTAAAGTGTTAAAACTTAACTTGATAAATTTCTTTTCAAGTATTTTGAAGAAACTTTATCTTTTCATAGGTTATTATAAATGATTATATTCTTATTTTATTTTCTTCATTCCTTTTTCCAAAACAAGTAAATTTTCTTTTAATCTTAAGCTTTCATAAATTTTACTTCTAGTGATAAAAGATAAAGTTTATCAAAAATGTATTAAGTTGTTGAAAAACCTTTTTATAAAGTTATATTTAGAATGATTTTAGAAAATGGATCTTGTCTTCTTATATTTATTATCTAAAATATAAGTTTTTGTTAAAACTTGTTCTTTTATTTCCTTTGAAAAGAATCATCTTTAAAAATCCTTTGTTTTTAATCTTATCTTATTTATATTCTTTAAAAATAAGTTTCTTCTTTAGAAACTTGAAAATTATTATTTTCTTAAGTGGCTTTATAACTTTATGGGTTGAATTTATCTTAACTTTGAAATCTAGTTTGTTTCTTGGTTTTGTCATGGAGTGAAAAGGAGTTTAAATCTTTAAGCTTTTTGTAAAACTTTGAATATTAACAAATTATTTTACTAAAACTTAGGTTACCATAATATACAAAGAAAGTATTTATTTCTTATGTTGCTGTGGTAAGCTATCTTTGTTATTTAAGAAAACGTTGAGAAAACTCTATTTCTATGTTGTTGATGATAACTCCATTATTTTGTGATAAGTTACATAATAGAAAATTTAGTTTTAAGTTCCTTTAATAAAGTAAATTTCTACTTTTAAATTAGTTGAGACAATATCATTATGTAGATGCAAGTATTATGAGCATATAAAATAATAAGAACATGAGAAAATACTAGAAACAAATAATAATAAGCAAAATAATAAAAATATCAAGTATTGAGAACCTTAGCTTCATCAAGGTATTCCGAGACTGAGAATAGACTAGTCACAAAAGAATAAAGAAAATAAATAAAAGGTTGTTTTGACTTGATATGGACAAGTCTACGACTAGAAAGACTAGTCTTAAAGAAATATCATGAAATAAATAAATTGCAAAAATAACAAGTGAGCTTATATGCTCTAAAGATTATATATATATATATATATATATACAAAAATATATTTAGTTAGATACGAATAATAAAATCAACATAACAACATAATAAAATAGGAAGTTCATGTGCAAGAACAAAATATAAACATATTGTTGCTTTTACTACTCATATGAGTTTCAAAACAACACCATAGTCATGTTAAGTTACATGACATGGGTAAATAAATGGTTGGAAGAAATTTACCTAAAGTGTTTATGTGATATGAAGATGGTAGATGGAATGGATATTATGTGAGTAGTGATACGTGGTAAAAAGTTTGTGTATAAGGAATGATTGTTGTGAAGAATTGGTTTAAGGAGTTTTGGTAGAGAGAATTCTTGAAGAGAAGATTTGTTTAGAGATTTTGACAGAGTTTTGGTAGTGAAATGAATTATGTGAAAGAATGAAGGAGGAATAGGGTATTTATAGAATTTTGAAGTGAAAATTAGATGTAATTAAATTAATTGAAAAAAAAATTAAATGGAGATGAAGAGAGAGGGAGGAGTGGATGGCAACATGTAGGGAGGAGAGAGAAATTTGATAAAAAATTAATTTTGGAAGAAAAGTGTAAGAGAAGTTTAGTAATGTGTGGTGTAGAATTTTTATGGGAAAAGAAAATTGTAAGAAATAGGTATGTAGGTGTACGAATAGATAATAAGAAAAAGTAGAGATAGATGAATGTAATGAATAGTAGAAAAGTACTATGAATAGTAAACTAGACAATTAAAGTACCATTAATAATAAAAATATGCGTAATAAAGCGATATCTGTAATTTTTAGCTACCGAAAAATTCTAAAACTGATGTTTTTGAAAACCTTATATTTTTACGAGTCTATTGGAATTAACAGAATATTTTTGTCATTCGATGTACCGGCGCATATTTTTTGAAAACTGATCTCGTTTGGATCCGAAGGACACTAGAAATTTGTGAATCTGATATTTTAAGCTTCCCTATATTATTACGAACTATTATCAACAATTATTTTCATTTCGTTATTTAGGGTTTAAGAGCGCGGGATTGTCGGATCTTAAACACTAGGGTTTGTTTGTATGCTTTGTTGACTTTTAAGGTTCCGGTTTGACTTCCGGTTTTGTTGAGTTATTCGCAAGGTATAATTTTGGAGTTTTTACCGTATTATATTTTTAGTTCGATATCTATGGTTTATCTCATTTTATTTGTGATTATTTAATAGTTTTCAGCTCTCGAAATCGTTTAACCGATTCTAGGGTTATGAGTTGACTCAGTTTGATTTTTGGTGAAAATTGAAATTTCTGATTCTAGAATTCACCGAAGAATTTAAGATCTTATCATTTCGTTGTTGAGCGTTATTTGGATATATCGTTTGATTTGCGTTTTAGAAATCGGATAGATGATTTGATTGGCGTACGGATGTTGATTCAACCGATAGTTAGATTTTATATTTTGTTTCAAGGGTTCTCGTTTTCTCAAGACTAAGAATTTTCATGTTTGACTTGATTTAGAATTGGGTTTTAACTTGAGTCGATTTTTGGGATTTCAATTTTAATATTAGATTTCTAGGATTATTTTCTATGAATTATGAAAATTTTCAGGGGTTTACAATGTAAATAAGAAAAAATTGAAATCTATGGTCGTATGGGCCTGAAACACCTAACCCCGGATGGAGGGCGTAAATCCATTCAACATAAGACTCTCGGAAAGTCTTATGTATTGTATACTCACATGCTTGTGCATTTCATATAATTGATAGCATAACTTGTCTACCCTATTGTATGATGAAGTATTTAATTTGGAAGTGAAACTCACTAAGCTCATAAGCTTATAGCCCTATAGTTTCCTGTTGTAATATGATTATTTATGGCTATCCTCTAGAGGCCACTTTCCGCAGGTATATCTTTTGAAATTTAAGAAGTTTTTTGAAGAAGTCGGGACCTAAATATTAGGCATAGTCTTCTAGTTGAATCTCCTTAATCTTATATATATATATTGTAGTAAGAGACTCTTAAGGACCTAATGACTCTTCTTATTTTGGCGGAGGTATGCTCCTTAGATCATGTAATAGATTAATCGGGCTATAACTGTTATGATTTATATTCGTATCGCAATGTATATCTTCTTAAGCTATTTCGATTCAAAGTGTGGTTCCCTATATGTTGAGCGTGAGCCTTATACCCGGTGTTTAAACTCATGGAGTGACTAAGGTTGTCATACTTAAGTTTAGATATCGAGTGTGGTGGATTGTTTCGTTTAGGGTACCTTTTGGGACGTGACAAATAATAATTAGATTGAATTTATTTAAGATGTTGATGTTTTAAATTATTAAAAAAGGAATCAAAATTTTAAAAAAGAGTAAAAAAGAAAGTTTCCTTTAAGAAGAATTAATAAAAATTTAAAGTTGGTACTTTTTGGTATAATTACTCTAATAAGAAACATTAATGATAGTACTAGAACTTGAGATATAAATAACCGAATACTTACATATTATAAATAAATTTATGAATGTATCTATTTCTAATATATTATTTCTAAAATCTTTTCAAACTGTATCCTTTCGGGTTGCTTTTTCAATAATAGTATCTATTAGAAAAGTGCTATTATTTTCTAGTTATATTTCTAGGAAAACTTTTGCATAATAATACCTATTCAGAAAATGTTATTTAACAATCAGTTATAAATGTAAGTATTTTTTGTCATTATATCTATTCATTTAAACTTACTTTTTTTTATTAGAATTTTTTTTAATTAATGAAACTTAATATTTTATAAATATAAGCATTTTATATCATTATTATTTTTTCATCTAAACTTTTTAAAATTGACAAAAGAAAATTTTCAAAAATTAGAAAATTACCTTTCCACAATAATACCTATTTAGAAGATATTATTAATAATATTTTATAAATACACGTATTTTTTATCATTGTGTTTATTTATTTAATCATAATTTACTCCTTTATTAGGAAACATTTAAATAAATGAAACTTATTATTTTATAATATAAGCATTTTATTATCATAATTTTTTTTTCATTTAAACTTTTCAAAATTGAAAAAAATAAAGGAACCCTTTGAAAATAAAAAACGTTAACAATTACTTTTCCAAAATTCCTTTCACGATCGACCTTCTCAATCCTTATTTTAATTTCCGACATGTTTCTAATTTCCAACATGTTACGAGGTATATTAGTTTTCAAGCGAATCTTGGTAACTGTTCAACCAACGGACATGTTAGTTCCCAAAAATTCAACAGGCAAATTCATATTTTTTTGTTACTATACATAGCCTTTTAACATTTTAACTAAAAGACAAAACAAATTGCTCTCTTTCTCTAATTATTTCCTTTCAGGTTTTATTTCAACCACAAGTGCTCCTCAGATGGCATATATTTACAAATCTGTTATACTCTTCTCTGACAATTGCTCTGCCACAATGATTCTGTGCTTAAAAACAAAACCCCAACTTGCTCTTCAATAGATTACATTGTTAAAGGTACATTTAATCATTTATTTTTGTTTATATTTTTATTCTTACAGAACATTTGAGTACACTAACACAGATTTTACCGAAAAGAACTAGATATCTAGTGTCAATTTTTCATGTATTTTAAATGCCGTTAACATATATGTAAGTGGACCATATGCTTTTGTTTGTTTTAATTTTAGATTCGATGGAGTCGCAGTTCGGTTTATTTTATTATTTAGTAAAAAGAGTAGCACCATTGGAATGACCAGTTAGTATGCTTGTTTAGCTTTTTTGAACAGATACAAATACTTTTTTTAATTTTTTTTAATAAATTATTTATTAAGAATAGATATAAAAAAAAGTTGGCAGTTCTCATGAAAAATTAAATAAATCAAATATAGATAAAATATAAATACAAATCAGATATTTGTGCACATATTGTTTCGATGTAGATACAGATACGGATATTGATGAAAATAAACAATTTAAACAGATCAAGTACAATTTTACTTTTAGGCGTCTTAATGTTTCAACAAAATTGCAAATGTTTAATGAATATTTTTATAAGAGAATGATTTGGGTATTGAATTTATAATAGAATTAAGTAGGTAATAATAAGTTCGCTTGCTTTTTTTTTTTTTTTAATTTATGTTTTTCTTTTAAATTGTTGTTTTATTTTGTTTAATTTCAACTTCTATCTTTTTTTTTTTATTTTTAAATTTTAGATAATTTTACTGTGTTTGTAGTGTAATAGATCTTTGCATTGTTGTTTTGGATTAGTATGTGGTTCCTTAAAAATTGAAAATTCAAATAACCATAGGAACAACAATTAGAAATAAATCTATGAACCTTGAAATGGTGTTTACATAAACCCTAAAATTTGGAATACACGGGTTAGGGATATAATTAAACCAAATCCCATAAGCCTTAATCTTACGAGTCACTGTTAAAATGAAACATAACATAACATATATACATGTATGTATGTACATACATATTTATTCTAAATCCCTAAATTCTTCTTGACCAATTCATTCTACCATTCTTATAATTTCTAGTGTTTTATAATATCTTATCGTTTAACGCTTCAGTAATAATTAAGGTCATTTATATTGCATCCATGATCAATACTATGTATGTATGCATATATAGAGGTCTCAGCGGGACAAACTCGAGTCCGACCCAGTGGGTCTCGATTTAGGAAATGAAGAACTAGACCCGCTGGATAATGGGGCGAGCCCAGACCTAAACCGGCTCACCAATTTCTTTTAGAGCGTAAATAAATTTTAAAAATATAAATTTTTAACTTCAAATAAAATTTTAAACTAAAAATGAAAAATGGCTCATGGTTATAAAATAAAAAAAGTAGTCCCACATTAAAAGAAATTATATTATTCTTTAAACTACACATATATTAAATACTGTAAATAGATAATAATATATTTTTTTCATATGAAAAATAGTCTATATATTAAATGTTATTTTTATTTAATTTTAATAATATTTATTTTTATTTCTTTAAATTTTTTTAATTTTTTCCTGAACTGGGTAAGACCTGTTGGTCTATGGTTGAGGCAGACCAAACCGACTTGGATCCGTGAATTTAGATAGGTCCAAAGAGAGTTTAGACCCAATCTCATGGGTTGTGTCTGAGTCCATGACTCACTAATACTGATTAGAGCAGGTCATAGGTATGATCCACCCCATGGAGATCTCTATAGTTCTATTATCAGTATTATTAATTATATTATAACATTATTCATTCAACAAAGTACATGAATATTTAATATTTCTACAAATAGGGAACTAGTATCCTCGGCACACTCCTATGGGTGTGCAAAAGAATTAAGTGTTTAGAGTAATCGAACTGAAATCAGAAAACTAGTATGGAAAGAATGGTTAATTAGTCTATCGGTTTTAATTTAGGATTAAACTTTCTATTTTTTTTTTCAATTTTCAGTTTTGGTTTCAGCTTATAACCATAAAAAACTTATGGTTAACCGATCTAATATTTATAATATACATATAATTAATGGTAAAAAATATATGCATAATTAATTTAAAATATATATATATATATATATATAGATGAAACCGTAATTTTCTCATTCTTTTCTTACTTCCCATCCCAGCCACATCACTCTCTCTTTCTTCTTTAAAATCTAACTCACTCAACTCTCAATTCTTAAGCTCACGGTCCTTAATTTTTTTGCTTTATTATGAACAATTAGCATTAGGCTGTAGTTGAATTCTGGTCCATATCTTTTTGCTTCATTTGAGCGGCAACATTGAGAACGTCAATGTTCCAATGTTCCTAGCATAAAAATTTTTCATTTTTTCTATAGACCATATTTAAACCAAAACCGTGTCTATTAACCATCCAAATTGTTTTTGTTTGTTCCATTGTCATGTTGGTTTTCTCCTATATCTCTGATATCATATTTTATGTTACTGTATCACACTAGAAATTAGCAAAACAGCACACATCACGGACAATGCAAAATCCTAGTCCAACGTCATAATCTACACAAATTTTAAGACCATACACAATGTTAAATAGTAAAAAAACCAAATGTTTTAAAAAATTAACTGAAAAAATGATTCATTCTCTAGGTGGTTAACCATTAATAATCGACTGGTTTTGGATTAGAATATTAAAAACAGATCATTATAGTTCGATTTTAAAATCAGACCATAGATCGATTAACTAACTCGTAAATATCCCTAGTGACTAATGGTTTTATTATATGTTAAATAATTCATTTGAATACGAAAGCTTTAAAAGAGAGACGTGTAACTAGAGTTTTAGTAGATAACCTACTTCAAAAAATTAGGTAAAAATCAAGGTAAACCTATCTACTGAACTTCTTCTTTTTGATAATAAGCATTTAGATTCCCGAGTCTTAAAATTCACTTTTAGTCTTTTATATTATTATTTTGTTGTAATTATAACAAAAAAAATATTAAATATGATAAAATATTTGAAAACTAAAATAATAAATAACTTGGTCTTCTTTTTTTTTTTTAATAATCCAAAGTAATTTTCTTTCCAAAATTTTATGATTTTATGTTATTTTACGCAAAGGCAAGGCCTGAAAAACTTGTTTTTAAAGATCTGGAGGCTGAAATGCACAATTTCCGGGAAATCAAGAAAAGTATGTAATAAGAAAACACAACAGAACATGTTTATGCTATTGATAGGTTGTATGTTCTAGTCAAAGCCACAAAGTTAGAAACACAGCATGTTCTGGTCATTAGCCAAAGTTGACTGAAAAATGGACCGCCTAAGAAAGGAGTTCTACGCATTTACACGGATGGTTCTATTAGTAAAAAAGTATGGAAAAAAAAAAAAAAAAAAAGAATAGGTGTAGACATATAGGGGACAAACCCAAGCTCCGGATCTGGGCCATTAGTTCAAAGTAACGTCCCGTGATCCAGTGGGTGTTAATTTGAAAAAAAAAAAAAAAAAAGGGAAGGAAGAATGAAAGCCCATCTGTGGAATAGTGACTCTCATCCCAGGAAACAACACGTGCCCAGATTACATACGAACAAATGTTGGATACATAAAACCTATGTCACAACTTTGATGAAGAAATAAGTAGTTCAACTTAGAAACTTTTACCTGCTGGGATTGATTCAGTTGGTAAACATTTCCTCTTGATTTTCCTGATTAAAGGATTAATTCTTCTCATAATAAAAAATATCTTCTTTATGTCTATGATCATAAAGTTGTTGTTTACTAATATTAAAATGTTATTAATAGATCAATTGTTCTACTCAGATATGAATATAATATTACTCTAGTGATCCCCCTGCAAAATAGAAAAGGATAATTAGGTCTTCAGTGATGACAATTGAAACCAAAGTCATCACGAATATTTGTACTGATAAAAAAAATATAACTTAGAAATTTTATAGAAAAATGTAAAAAGTTTTTAACTAAAGCTTTAAAAAGTAAGAAATAAGTCGGTGTCAAGTCTTCAATATTAAGGCCCAGAACTCATAGAGAGGACGTAGGATCTGGTCATTCATATCTACACGTGGGCTAGGGATTTGTTATTATAAATTATAAGTGGATAAAGTATTAAATTTCTCGATAGCAACTCTTTAGGATCTTGTCAATGATAATTATTTAGATAATTAAAATAATTATTAATGTATAGTATCAAAATTGGGATTTAAACGTGGAAAATGAAAGATTATATATGATGTATGTATATGGCACGTTATAAGTGCAATATACTTGTGTTGCGTGATTTTGTCGTAAAGTTTAATTTAGTGCACAGCAATATCATGAATGTTAAACGCGATGTGCATGTATATTTATTATCCTAATCCTGAAACACAATTTGGGAATCATAGGAAAACTTATTATCCCAACTTATACATGTGATTTATGTGGAAATTTTGCGTACCTCGACTTTTAAACATGATTTTTTAAATGAATTTTGGTAATTTTTTATTTCAACTTTATTTTGATAATTATTTTGTATATATATAGTGATAGGTGTTTCACTCAAAATTTTTTATTTAGCATTTTATTTTCAAATTAGGATTCGTTTAAATGAATCGGAACGTTGGTGATTAAGTGGCATTCAGCAATTTGATAAAAGAAGTCAATCCCATGACAAACATACAATGTTCATTTTTAAAAATGTGTATTTTCATATTTTAAAAAAATTTCCCAAAATGCATGTGCACTTGTTCCATGTTTTTAACTGTTTTATGTCATTAATGGCTTCATGTATGGAAGTTCAATTCTTTATCAAATCCATATTATCTCTGAAATTAAATATCTTCATCAACATCTAAGAATCATTCTATCAAATATACATCACGTTGTTACCATTTTAGCTCTTAGAATTTTAGACGTAGATACACATATGGGTTAAATTTAACCATTATCTAGTCTATATCTTGCCTCAATATTTGTAGAACTTGCTCTAAATCTTAGGGTCTAAATATGCTTTTTGCCCCATTGCCCCAATCCAAACTCGACCCAACCTTACGTGTCTTATGTGAGAAAGAATAAGTAAAATGTAGGACTGTAAACATATTGAGTTGTTTACAAACTTTAAGTTTGGCTGAACTTGAATTTGATCATTAAATAAGTCAAGCTCAAGCTTGATAAGTGTTAAAAGATCCTTATTTAAATAAGATGTTTTGGGCAATATTGGTTTATTTTGATGTTTAATGTGAAGAAACTGATATTGATTTATTAAAGTTTCACTTCAAGGTCTTAAGATTCCATTTCAACTTAAGGAAAGGAGTTGGATGATTTTTAGTTGGTTTTGTGAAGAACTGAAGAACTTTGAAGAAGCGAGAGCTAACATAAGTAATAAACATGACCATTTTAATGGGTTGTATTCCCTTAGATTTTGATGGAACTAAGCTTAAACATAAGTTATAACTTGACCCATATTGGAAGTTGTGCTCTGAACAGAAGGATAACATGGATGAAACATGACTTGTGTTTGATCATCTAGGAAAGAGTTGAAAGGTTGTGTTATAAACGGATATGACAAATAATGGCAAAAAGAAAGTAAAGCACACACAAGATTTACGTGGAAAACCCTTAATGAGAAAAACTATGAGCAGAGGAGAGGAATTCACTATATATTGAAGAAGGAGAACAAATGATGTGTATACAAATGATCATATTGATCTCAACTCTCTTAACTTAACAAAACAACACACACACACACACACACACATATACGTAAGAAAGCTCAAAGGCTGACGACGTAAATCCATCATTTTTAATTCAACGCCGGCTTAAGGCTGGCAACTTTGCCATCAAGGCCAGCGGCGTTGCCTTATAGGCCGACGGCTTTAAGCTAGTCTAGCAAAAACGTCGGTCTCGGAAATAATTTCAAGGATTCAAAGCCGGCTCAAAGCCAGCGGCCTTTACTCTAAAGCTGGCAGCTTATACTGGATCTGAGTCATACATCCAACAATCTCCACCATGATATGTATTCAGGAGCAAACAAGACAAACTCTCAATCTTCAACATAAAACCAAACATTTTCCTCCTCTTCCACAAATCCCAAAGGGAATCATTCAGCAATAAACACTAACTAAGGCCAGACAATATTCAAACTTGGCTATAGGAAGTGTCTTAGTTATCATATCAACAGGATTATCTTGAATACTGACTTTACTTACAGCAATATCACCACGAACACTAGCACCACGAACAAAGTGATACCTAACGTCAATGAGTTTTGTTCTCTCACAAAACATCTGATCCTTGGTGAGATATATTGCGTTCTGACTATCACAATGGACTGTAGTAATCTTCAAGTCATCACTGAGCTCACTAAATAATCTTTTCAACCAAATAACTTCTTTAAAAGCCTCTGTAATGGCCACATATGTAGCTTCAATAGTGGATAGAGCAATTGTAGTTTGCAAAGTGGCTTTCAGACTTATAGCAAAACCACCAATGGTAAAAATACACCATGTGAGAGATATTCTTTTATCTAAGTCTCTAGCAAAGTCAGAATCAACAAATCCAATAGTTTCATCTCTAATTCTATCAAATTGTAGACAAATATTAGTAATACCTCTTAAATATCTGAAAATCCATAGAACTACTTTCCAGTATTTCTTACCAGTATTTGTCATATATCTACTGACTACACTCATAGCATATGACAAATCTGGATGTGTATAAACCATAACATACATAAGAGATCCTACAGTATTAGAATATGGAACCCTTGACATATAGTCACTCTCATGACTTGATTGTGGAGATAAAGCAGATGAAAGTGTGAAATGAGTTGTTGAAGGTGTACCGATAGGCTTAGCATTCTTCATATTAAACCTGCAAAGAATTTTCTCAATGTACCCCTTTTGACTTAGATGCAATGTACCTACTTTTCTATCTCTTAAGATTTCTATCCCAAGTATTTTCTTTGTTGTTTCTATGTCTTTTGTCTCAAACTCTCTGCTTAATCGGATTTTAACCTTTCTAATCTCTCCTCTATCCTTAGTTGCTATCAACATATCATCAATGTACAAGAGTAAATATACAAATGACTCATCATTATGCTTCTTAAACTAGACACAGCTATCAACATTGCTTCTCTTAAAATCATGAGAAATCATAAATGAGTCAAACCTCTTGCACCATTGTTTGGGTGACTACTTCAAACCATAAAGCGACTTTCTTAAAATGTAAACATGATCTTCCTTTCCTGATACCACAAAACTTTATGGCTATTGCATGTAGCTATATTCCTCAAGCTCTCTATGTAAGAAAGTTATCTTCATATCTAACTATTCAAGTTCAAGATCTTGCATAGCTACAATACCAAGCAAGGCTCATCGAGTTGTGCTTTACAATAGGAGAAAACACATCAGTGAAATCTATACCTGGTACTTGACTGGAGTTTTTTGCAACTAATCTTGCTTTGTATCTAAGTTCTTCAACTTCTGATGTTCCTTCTTTCTTCTTGATTACTCATTTACACCAAATAGTCTTCTTCTCCTTAGGAAGCTTCACTAAATCCCACGTGCCATTCTTATGAAGCGATTCCATCTCCTCTTGCATAGCAATCATCCACTTACCAAAATCATCAAAACTAACTATCTTTGAGTAAGTAGATCACTCCATATTATAATAAATGTCCTTTGCTACACTTAGAGCATAAGCAACAAGATCTGCCTCAGCATATCTCTGTGGAGGCCTAACTTCTCTCTTAGGTCTATATTCAGCAATAGAATACTGCTACTATAGGGGTATAGAAACAGGTTGAGAAGTAGGCTTTAGTGTAGAACCTAAATCAATCTCAAACTCCACCTACATACTTGATTTCTACCGAACTTTATCAAATGAAGTATTAGAAGATAATTCATGTAACATAGTAATTTAATAAATATAACATCTCTACTAATAATGACTTTCTTTGATTCAAGACAGCACGACTTATATTCCTTGACATCGGGCTTATAACTAAGGAATATATACTTAAGAAATCTAGGCTCAAGTTTTCCATTATCAACGTGAGCATATGCAGAACATCCAAAAATCTTCAATTTATAATAATTAGCAGGAGTACTAGACCATACCTCTTGTGGAGTTTTCTTCTCAATAGCAGTTGATGGAGACTTATTAATCAAAAAACATGTTGTAGAAGTTGCTTCAACCCAGAGTGACTTCGATAACTTAGCATTTGAAAGCATACATCTAAGTCTCTCCATAATAGTTTTATTTATTTGTTTTGCTATCCTATTTTGTTGAGGTATGTCAAGAGCTGTTAAATACCTCATAATTCCCTTTGACTTGTACAGAACATTAAATTCGTTATAATAGGACTCTAAACCATTATCAGTGTGAAGACGTTTTCCCCGTTTCCATGTTTGTTTTTCAATCATTGTCTTCCACTCTTTAGATGTAGGTAAAACATCATTCTTCTGTTTCAAAAAGAAAAAAAAAACACCCAAACTCTTTTAGAGAAATCATCAATAATAGTCAACATGTAAATAAAACCTCCACTAGAGGCACTCTAGATGCCCCCTAAAGATTCGAATGAATATAATTAAGTGCACCGTTTGTGTTATGAGTACTTGTGGTGAATCTGACTCTTTTTTGTTTCCAAAAATTTGTTGATATCTTGCCCATCAAGAAGTCCTCTTCTAAACAATTTAGTCATATTGGTTTCACTCATATGCTCTAGACGCATGTGCCAGAGTCTAGTAGCATCATCATCTGACAAAGAAGAAGTGATGGCTGCATCACCTTTAACCACAGAACCCTGCAAAATATACAAATTAACATTCTTTTTCTGCCCTTTCATTACCATAAGAGAATGTTTACTTATCTTTAGGACTCCACCTTCATCGATGTATTTGTACCCTTTTATATTAAGAGTACTCAAAGAAATTAGATTTCTTTTCAAGTGAAGCACATGTCTCACATCATCAAGGATTGCGACAATACCATCAAACATTTTAATTTTGATAGTACCAATACCTGCAACTCTACAAGAAGCATTATTATCCAACAGGACAATACCTTTGGATACCCTTTCTTATCTTGAGAACCAGCCCTGATTAAGCTACATATGAAAAGTACAACCAAAATCAAGAATCCATTCCTCACTTTTTTCAGGATTATCATTAGAAGCAACAAGAAGTTCTCTACCATTGTGGTCTTCAGCTACATCAGCTTCACCAGATTTTTCTAGTTGTTTTCCCTTTTTGATTTTTCAGCTTTTTTGTTCTTGTTCTGTAATTTATAACATTCAAATTTGATGTGTTCTTTCTTCTTGCAATACGTGCAAATCTTATCCCTATTTATAGATTTTGATCTTCCTCTTGAATTAACACAAGAATTGCGATCTTGACTCCTATCACATGTAACAAGACCTTCTGTTTAAGGTTCAAATTTAACTACAAGATCATTTATTTTTTCGAAGGAACACATTGTATTATAAACTTCATCCATGGTGAGAGAATCACGACTATATAGTATGGTGTATATAAAGGTCGAATAAGAAGGAGGTAGCGAATACAATAAAATCAAAGCTAAATCCTATTCACCATATTCAACCTCTAAAGTTTCCAAATTAGAAACAATTTCTTTAAAAGTGGTTAAGTGATATTGTTGTTGCTTTAGATGCAATCTGCTGGTCAAACTTTTCATCATACACAACTGCTCCAATTTTAATCATAATCCAGTAACAGTTTTCTCCTTCAACACATCTTGCAATATTTGATTCAATAAATGAAGATGAATATAAGAAAGGGCTTTCCGATCCTTACATTGTTTTTCTTCCGGTGACTATGATGAAGGCATCTTCTTAAACCCTAATGATGCATTATCCAAGTCCATCTACACAAGAATCACTCGCATCTTGACCCGTCATAGCAAAAATGTGGAGTTTCAATCCAACAACAAGATATCGTATTTCATGGTTGCCACTATAGAGAAAACAAAGCGAAACCTTTGGCTCTGATACCAATTTGTTATAAATGCATATGACAAACAATGGTAAAAACAAAAGTAAAGCACATACAAGATTTACGTGGAAAATCCTTGACAGGAAAAACCATGAGCAGATGAGAGGAATTCATTATATGTTAAAGGAGTATAAAGGATGTGCATACAAATAATCAGATTGCGTTCAACTCTCCTGACTCTGATAAAACAACACATACATACACACACACATATATATGTATGCATAAGTCGGCTCAAAAGCTGACAGCTTAAGTCCATCGGCCTAACCAAAACATCAGTCTCGGAAATAATTTCAAGGATTCAAGGTCGGCTCAAAGCTGGCCTCGACTCCAAAGCTAGTAGCCTCGACTCCAAAGCAGGTGGCTTATATTGGATTCAGGTCACACATCCAATAGGTTGTCAAAGTAGTGACACAAGCATGAACACACGCTCAGGGTCATGTTAACATCTATGTTAAGTGAAACTTTACCCAAATAGAAATACTCATCTCCTTTCATTTAGAATAGAGGTTTACATATTCGAGAAATTTCTAGAGAGAGGAAGAGACCAAAACAAGTCAAGAATACAATAGACAACTCAAGATAACAAGATTGATCAAATTAAAGGGATTTTACATGCTTTACATGTCTTTTATTATTATGCTCTGATTGTGAGATCCAGTTATGAGTAATTTCTTTTATCTAAATTGAGATTAACCTTAAGCTTACTATGTAACTGAGATTGTTGTTGATTCAATCATTATTAGTTTTCCTTATATCCAACTATGACTGCTTTGTTTTTTTCTTGAATTGATACTTCTATAGTATTGACTTTTGAAATAATTTTATATTAGTTGATCAGGAAAGCATTTTTCCAAATAGATCTGCATAATTGGAGTAATTTGCATGTGATCTTAGAGATTGGATAACATAAATCTCTTGTATTAGGTTAAAACTTCAATAGAGGTTTATAGTGAATTCATTGATCTTAATATAATTCTAGGTTTCTATTAACTAAAAAGATATTTCAATTAATTAACTTAGAATTAAGGATTAGTTTCTCGAGAAAGATATTAATTCAATTAAGGAATTCCACAAATCAAGAAGATTATTAGAATTATTGATGGGATTAAGAAGTTAAATGAAAGGTTAAGTGTGAATCTGAACTTTAAGTAGTCTTGCAGTTGAATTGAATCAATTTAATATTCAGATCTTGAGTTGTGATTGGTAATCTAATTATCATAATTAGATTAGTAGTTGTATTTAATTCAGTAGGTTAACTTGATTTGGACAGTTATATATACCAAAGATAAAACGATTAGTAGTATTTAAGATCCTCATGATACTATATTTATACTTAATTGTTATACTATAGGTTTGATAGGTATACTTTTCTAAAAGTGATCATAGGATAGAATTGAGAATAAGATTTTAAGCGATCATTAAATGTTCAACCCCATTGCTAGGAATTAGCAATATTAGGAAATCTTAACACTTAGCAATCTAGCCATTTTTCTCTTGCTTGATTTATGTTCCTCTCAGTTGTGCTAAATTTGCCTTATCTTTGTGGTTTGCTTTTTGCAGTGTATGGCAAGTAGCAGATCTTCAGAACTTTTCGCCTTTGACCTAAAGATAGAATAAATCACACTTAGAAATTTGAGGAACACTATAAAGCAAATCCTTGTAGCTTTGCCTTTGAAAATTAGAAAGAGGAATCACAAGAAGACATCATGGTTGACAATATAACAACAACGATGGCAATAGCAATGGCAAAGACAATGGTGGTGATAATAACAACGTGTGAATATGAATATCATTCTGACTATGATGACACTTACCATAGTTACTTTCAAGTATCATCGAACCATCCACTAATACCAATAATTTTAAGACTAAGCCTAATGTCATATAGATGATGCAATAGTGTGTACAATTTGATGGGTTACAAGATGAAGATCACAATACCCACATCCAAAGTTCTCTAGAAATTGTGATACCTTCAACATCAATGAGACAAGCAATGATGCCATCAGACTGCAATTATTTCCTTTTTCACTAAGGGGATGGGAATTTTCAAGCAAAAGGATCCATCACTACTTAGCAAGAGCTTACTGAAAAATTCCTAGATAAGTACTTCCCTCATGCTAAGAGTGTTAAACTGAAATGTGATATCTCTTCTTATGCCTAGATGGAATCAGAGACGTTTTATGATACATGAGAGAGATATAAGAAACTGTTTAAGAGGTGGCCACATCATGGATATCCTACATGGATATAAGTTCAGACCTTTTATAATGAGCTCAACTACTCTACCAAACAAATGATAGATGTTGTAGTTGCTAGTACACTCAATAATAAGACAACAAAAGAGAATTTACAACTATTTGAGGACATGACTGCCAATAATTATTAATTGGCAATCACTAGGACAAGATAAAAGGGCAGCTAGAGTTTATGGTGTGGATGTGGTTACCACATTAGCTTCAAAAGTTTATGCCCTAACTAAGAAGCTTGATGGTTTAACGACATCCTTGTTGAACTTGTATATTCAGTATAGATTTTGATAAGACAATATAGTGCACAATTAACTATTCCATTATGAAAAACTACACTTAATTAGTCAAATAATGTGATAAATAATATGCTAGAATATATATGTGTATGTTACGTGTTTTTGTGGAGATTGTGTAGGTTTTAGTATGAACAAATTAGTAATGAATAGGAGAGGGGGAGGCACAAATCGAGAGCTAGATTGCTTCATTTACTAAGGCATGAAAAACTTAAGACTAAAGCTTGACAAGTTCAAAAATGCAAAGTCATTAGTCAAGGGTCATGTCGAAGGCTCAACGTGTTAATTAGTCAAGGTGCAACAAGCTCAAGACTAACACTTAATAAGCTCAAACATACACAGCTCTGGTCATGAGTTAAAACCAAGACACGATGAATATAAGGCACAAAAAGTTTGAATTCAAGGCTCAATGGAGTCCAAGTGAGCAAAGACATTTAATGCTTGGAGATTTAAAGATGTTATCTCTAACAGATATTTAAATTTTTGAAGGCTATAAATATGCTGTCCTTGGGAGATTCAAAAGAGAGAAGTGTGGAAGTGAAAAGATGTCTTTATTTTGCGAATAAACAAAGCATTAATTTTCTTATTCTCTTATTCATTAACTTGTAAATATCTAGAAAGAGTATAGAAAAATATTCTAGTGCTCTATTCTTGTATTTACTATCAATCAATAAGCATCTAGAGAGAGAAAGAAAATATTTTATTTTCTAAGTATTATAAAAGTGGTATATTCCTCGGCTTGAGCATATTTATTTGGTGATAA
Organism: Combretum micranthum; assembly: GCA_024138025.1. Classification (NCBI taxonomy): domain Eukaryota; kingdom Viridiplantae; phylum Streptophyta; class Magnoliopsida; order Myrtales; family Combretaceae; genus Combretum; species Combretum micranthum. The sequence continues at coordinate 36,425 of JAMXBD010000458.1, forward strand.
ATAAAGTGGTGATAAAGTTCTCAATTGAAGACATTGGTGGATCGTAGAGAGTAGGAAGTGGGTCGAACTCCACGTTAAATCTAAACCCAAAGCTTCCACCTCTATCTCTTTCATATTTCATATTATAATCTATTATGTATTATCTACTGCTATTGACGTTAAATTTGATATGTTGAATTAAAATTATTTATTTGAGTCTTTTAGGGGCAAATATTGAATTCCACCCCCCTCCCCTTCCTTGGGTAAGTATTCTCTAGTGCAGTTTCATGTTTTCAATCTTAACACCCTTAGTTTGCAGGAGTAGATTCCAATATTAGTGGTAGTGCAAAACAAGATTGGAAGGAATACTACTTAGGAAATCCAATTCAACCTTAGAATAACCCCTACTACAATACCTACAATCTAGGCTAGAGAAACCATCCAAATTTCACCCGGAGTAAGCATAATGCTTAAAGAAGTAATATTTAACCAACTAGATTTTAGAGACCCTCACCTCAGGAGAAGAAGCCCAATTTGAAAGCATTGATGACACAATTTATTCGAACTTCAGAAGTTGGTTAGCAAAGCACGAAGGTAACCTTAAGAAATGATGGGGCTTTTATCCATAACCTTGAGAATAAAATCAAGTAGTTTGCTAAGTTGTTATAAAAAAAGAACACGAAGATTATTGCTTCAGAACACAAAAATAAACCCAAAGGAGCATGTGAAAGTAGTTACCTTTAAATTGGTAAAGACTTGAAATCAAACTCGAAGAAGAGGATGGAGAGATAATTGCTGAAATGAGAGAAAAAATATGAGATGACGGAGGTGTTGAAAGAGAAGGAGCAGTCCCTTAAGTAAAGGAGTATGATCCACCAATTCCATATCTTTCGCATCTCAAGAAGAACCACAATCATGAACACTATAGTAAATTTTTGGAACTCTTCGAATGACCATACATTAATTTGCCATTTGTCAAAGCACTATCACAAATGCCTAAGTACGTCATGTTCTTGAAGGTCTTGTTGTTTGACAAAAAGAAATTGGAGGGAATATTTGCTATGACTTTTAGAAAGAAGTGTTTAGTGATCCTTTAGAACAAGTTGCCTTAAAAACTCAATGACCCAAGGAATTTCACTATTCCCTACAAGATTGGTTAGTTATCTATTGAAAGAACTTTAGTAGATTTAAGGGCAAGCATAAATCTCATGTCATGCAAGCTATTTAAGAGATTGGCTCAATTTAAACTTGACTTGGCTCAAGTTTGATTTGTAAATGAGTGGAAATAACTAAAGTTTTTTCTTATCTAAACGAGTTGAGCTCGAGATTAAATTTCAATCTCAACTCAATCCAAACTCAAAATAAAGCTCATTTGTTTAAATAAGTCAAAGTTGAACCCTATTGTTAGTTTAAAACCATTAGGGGCTTTCTAGTGATTGGACTTAAAAGTAGGCCTACATAGAAGGGCTTGTAAAATAGATAACTGTCAAAGGATGTCAGGGAGGTTGTCTGGTGTGGTAATTATAATATCAAGTTAGTGTTTACTTGAGATGAAGGATGTAAAAATTAAAGTGAGTGAATTGCCCATTTGGTATAGTTTTAGCTATATGTGTGAATGTGTTTTGTCTCCAAAAGCTTTCGGAGGGGGCATTTAGAGGATAAGGATTTCTTATAGTTGCTACTTGCTAGCATCATAAAGGCCGTAGAGTAGTAAGAAGTTGAGAGTGCATATTACGTTTGTGGGCACTAAGCCATGAAGTCACATCTTAATTCCATTGGGAGTAAGATAACGACGGTTGGAGGAATATGTGTTAAGTAACTTAGGTTGCTTTAGCTAAGTGCATGGCTTGAATGATTGGCTTGCTAAGTCAAGGGATTACTCTCGATCTCTTGTTCATGTCAAGAGTCGGATAAGATTAAGCTTAGGCTTAATAGATTGGTCCAAACTTTAGATGAGTTATATTAGGCTTGGGGAACCCATTCTAAAACTGACCATCAACAAACTTAAATTTCAAACTTGATAAAAAGTTCGGCTTGAAGTTAAGAATTTTTAAACAAGCCAAGCTTGAACCTCCAACAAGTCAACTCTACTCTTTTGTAATTATAACGATAAGCTTGTAAAATTAAATCCATGTATCTCACGGCAAGGTTTACAATGGTCACAAATGGAAAACAACACTTAATAAGATGGAGAGACTTTTCTTTTTCACATTTTCCCCTCAGTTTACCCCTATAAATGCTCCCCTAATTATATGTATTTCCCAAAAAATCCTTCAATCTCTCTATCTACTTTCTTCTGTTATTTTTTGGTTATCCACAAATTCTCAAACAACAATTGCAAATTCTTCTCAAATTATTTTATCATTTCACTATTTTTTAAATAATTTCCATTATCGTTGTATGCATCAGTTTATTTACACACATTTGAAATTCTTATAAGTCTCTTATATTGACAATTGTAATCCTTATTGGTTCATCTAGCTTTGGGGAAAACACATTTTTTTTGTGGGAGAGGTGCTAAAGAGGTTCACGAGATAACAAATTTAATCTCCAACTGAGATATTGAATGGGTGCTGCAAATTCAAAAAAACATATTTTGGTTCTTACTTGGAGAAAAATGATATAAAATTCCTAATATGAAAAAAGAAGCTACAGATATTTGATGTTTTTCTCTTCACATGAAATCTCAATTCTAACAATAATTTCATTAAATATCTTACTACTAGAATCTCTTTTCTCCCATCAAATTCCTCAGCCATCACAACCCCGATTAGATTTGAGCATGTATTTTATACAAGGTTAATTTCTTTAATGGTACTTGAACTTTTTTTATATAACAGTTTGTATCTAAACAAAACTTTAGTCCATAAAAATGCTTAAACTTTTTAAATCTTACATTTATAGTATTTTAGCTGAAATCTTAGTAAAAGTCCAATGAAATACTGATGTGATAAGTAACCCCTATTAAAAAAATATTTTTTCTCTTTCACGTAAGCAAATTTTTACTCCACTATTTTCTTCTTCTTCTTCCTCCTTCACCATTAAAAAAAATCAAAACCAAACCCAATAAAAATTAATTTAATCCTAACCCAATAAAAAAATCATTTTCACCAAACCAAACCCCATGCAGCAGACATGTCAACCGTGCCTCACACCGGTGTTGAACGCAAATTAGAGTTGGACCAAACTCGGCGAGTAGACTCACTCATCCTCATCATCCCACCCATAATCACCAAGACAGACTCAGAATCAACCCACTGAACTAACGAGATCGAACCAAACTTGGCTTGGCTATCAAACTCCCCTACACTACCTAGACCACTAGCCGTCATAACATGAGATTTAAACAAAGGCTAAAATGCGACATAAATATATTATTCACACTAGAAAATGAAGTAGAATCGATAATATGAACAAGAGACATAATACAAGTTAGTTTCCATACATATCCGATGAAAGGGAACAATATTTTCCGGTGATATTGAAGAAAAAGAAAATAGGTGCTTTTTGTTAACGTAATGTCACTGGTGAAATTTGAAAAGCTTCCAATTTCATGGTATGTCTAACTTCGATTTCATGGTAAAAAAGAGTTAAAATCTAGTGGTGTTGATTTTTCTTTTGGCCACGAATTAAGGAAAAAGAGAGAAAAAAAAAAAATCATTGCCATCAATACACCTCATATCGAATGAAAAGGAATAATCATAGATAGTTTTTTAAAAAATTACTTATATTTTTAAAAAATTGCTCATATGCCAAATTTATATTGATATATACACATTATTGGTTGTTTTTTTTTTGTTATTTTTTAAATTTGGGTTTGTTGTTCCGATTGTATTTTCTGGGGGGATAAGAAATAGACGAATAAGAAGAAGTAATAGGACAGAGGGTGGAGAGAGAGAGACACACACAAAAAATTTTAAAAAATAAAAAATAAAAAATATATATGTAAAATAGGAAAGAGAAGTTATTATTTTAATATATATCCTCTTCCATGTCAGCATTTGATTGGAGAATTGGTTGAAATCTGACCAAATATATAATAGGTGCAATATTTAAAATGTTTGAGTATTTTCTTAGGTAAAAATTTTATTTAGGTATAATTTTGTTATATTCAAAAAGTTCAAGTACTGATAATGAAACTTTAATATTTCAATAACTAAAAATTTGAGATTACTAATTTTAGTATCTAACTGAATTTTTAAGGTTAACTTTAGTACTTGTATTAACTCCAAATAAAACCATCCACCCAATTAGTTTCTTTTCTTTTTTCTTTTTTCTTTTTTCCTTTTCATACCAACTATGAATCACCGTATGTCATATAAAATTATTTTAATTTAAATATTTTGCAAGACATGTTAACATGTGGTAGTCCACGATCATAAGAAAATATAATCGTATATTTTAAGTGGAATATTTTCATTAAAATAATTGCTTGATACACATAGTAGTGCACCATTAGCTAGAAAATTCAATTGGATAAAATAGGTTAATATGGAGTTGGCATTGGATAAAATGTAGGTATAAAAGCAATATTAGTATGTGTGTGTACGTATACATTATATTTTTCCACATCTATTAGAATTGAAATTATTTCTTATTTAGGACTTTTATTAAAATTAATTAAGTAAATAAGGTATAATTATAATTAATTACCAAAATATAAATTTAAAATCACATATCTTAAAAGGGTTATATGAACAATGCATATCAACCTCATATTGTGTGTTATACAAGCAATATACACGTGTACAGTCCAACTTATAGATAGGGTATTTGTACAAGACATATATGTATATATGTTGTCCTATAGATAGGATATATGTAAAATACGTCTAGACATTATTTTGTATTGGATTTTGATAATTATTTTCATTTGACCTATATTTTAGTAATTTTTCTTTCATAAGCATTGCAAACATGTTCTTCACCCTATTAAAATTACTTGATTCTTGTTATATAATGTATGTTAACACATTATCGGTGTTTGAACAATATTATGTATAATTATCTAATGTATGTTTTCACGTAAGCACAAAAGCAAGTTTGTTCAAAATTTCGAGATGCTTGCTACAGAATTCTGCCATTTACAGTGTTAGAGGGACTTAATTTGGAGAAGATTTGAAGAGTAACTGTTCCTTCTCCAAATGGTGCAAATAATATTTTATTTTATTTTATTTTTCCTCTTTTCCTCTGTAATTTGCTCCTGTTAATTAGACTCTTTGGCTCGAAAGGAAGGGAGATAAGATAAGCATCAAAAGTAACACAATTTATAACGCTGTTGCATGAGCAATTATCCTTAGCTTCAAATACTAGTTGCAATCATCAATGAAGAATATAAATAAAATAAGAACAAATAACATCTTGGAGGATCAAAAGGTCTCCAAGAGATTATCTCAATTACCCAAATGGCTAGATGAACTCTGTAGATGTATTGATCTTGTTATAAAGGTCTTTAGCTTAATTTTTATCTGGGCATAATTTTTTGGGCTAATGTGACAGGGCTTAGAAAGTCAAGTCAAGCTCTTTGGGATGACCATGGGAGTTTTGGCATGATAAGCTTGGAGTAGGGCCCGTTGGAATAGGCCTGCCCAATTCTAATCTTTCTCAAATTGGCTCACACACATTACAATGAAGGCCTTGATGGGTCTGGGTCCATAAGGAAGCCCATATTCATATCTATAATGAGAGGGGCTCATCATAGTCGTTGGTCATCTGTCTCATCTGATAAACGATATCGACAGCTAGATTTTATATAAATACCTTAGTCCTTACCTCGTTAGGATAAGTGAAATCTTGGACAAACACCGTCGTGCTGTTAGATTTTCATTTTTGTGAATCGATTACTTGACTCACTCAAAAACGCATACGATATTTGTGGTACTTAGTGAGATTGATGCTTTTTAGCTCCCTCATCTATCACACGTGTGTTAGAGCCCATTAAGACTGACTACTCCTCCTTCCTACACGATTCTCTCTTGATCATCCTTACACATATTGTTTCCCTAGATCGTGTGTAGTGTGATTATCACGAGCACGCACGTGATCGTTGCATTCGGAATCATACCCATATAAACTCCTTATTGAGATACTGCATTTGTCATTTGGAATTATATATAGCCTATATGGTTGTGTAATTGCAAACAAGGGAGATCTTCATTTGGCGAAGGGGCAATAGGAGGCGCTTGTTCCAATAGAGTAAAAGAATGTTCCAAGAGATTATTAGTATTAATTCGGTTACTAACAAAGTGGTTTTGCTTGTTTTCTGTATCCCTATCTCTTTTATATTTCAAGTATTTCATTCATTGCTCAACTATCTTGTTAACATTATTTAAGTGGTCAATTTAAGATCAAAATAGAAAATTGATAAAATTGGCCGAGTTCCGTCTTTTGTAATTTTAACATCAAAACGTTATCAAATAAACATCGTACTAATGAAACGAACCCTTAATACATCCATAGGATGAGACTATAGTACTTCTGTAATATAAAATAAAATGTTTTATATAGAGAGGCTAGAGAGTGTCATTTATTAAATAATAAAACGGTAATCTAGTCACTCTCAATAAAAAAAATATTAATAATCACCCTCTACCTTTAACACACGTATCTTGTTTTTTCCACGGCAATTTCTAATAACCCCTCAAACCTTAAACCTCCATCTGCTACCATTTGCTACCATCTACCTCGAAGGATCAATAAGAAATTAAGGTAAGTCACTTTAATTTTCCTATTACAATCTTAAGAGGAATATATCTCTAAGCCTCTAAACCTACACATATTAGGCATTGAAAGTGTTGGTGCTTCAGTGAATAAGAAACCTCATAGCTTTTCCGTTGGATCGCATGTTAAGGGTTGTTTAATATGTTTCCGTTGAATTAAGGGTTAAAACATGTAGTTTAGTTGTAATAAAAAACGAATATTCTTTGTTTGACAAGTTATTGATTGCGAAAGAAGGGAAGAACATTCTGTTGAATCAAGGTAAAAAGTTATGTTTTAAGTGGTTTTCGAAAAATGATGGACATACGAGCCAAGCCATAACCATGCCAAAGGTCATGGAAGCCTTTATGGCAGTTGAAGCCTCACACACCCTCTAAGGTAGGTATGCCTGGGGAGTGCATCAGCGCATGCCTTATTTTAGGGACATGCCATATTGTATGATGTTATGCTGAGCTGATCTTTAATCTTATTCAAACAGTTTCAACGGTCTTTCTAAAATATCTAAAAGCTAAGCTTAACATCAAAGTATGCTAAAACCTAAGTAAGATAGTGTTTCTAAATATAGAATGGTAGTAGACTCCTATTGAACCTAGGAATCTAGACAACCTTAGGAGTATGCCTTCTTTCATAGGAAAAGTAATGATTAGAGTTGTTATAATGTAATCGAGTGTTTCCAGTAGAGTTGAGCTATCCATTTCAAATGTTGTATTTGTTGGTTGTGCGTGTTAGGTACTATTAACTGAAAACAAACTATGTAATTCCACTTATTGTTTTGCTACTTTTGCTTGGTTAGACCTAGTGGATCAAAAATACTAGTGATGCTAGATGGCATTCCAATAATTTTTGTGTGATATTGTCTCCAGTGAAGTCACACCTAGAAAGGATTTCGATAGATTAGGTGAAAATAGTTGAATTCTCAAGGTGGTGGAAAGTACTTGATACCAAATATATATATAAATATATGTGTCATAAGTCATTCTAGGTCTAAGGTTAGGCGTGAATAACTCTAGGCTATATTAGTTGTTAGCTTAAAGTTATAGATAATGAAAATGTGATTGTTGCATTAAATATCATACTTCATGTGACTGCATGTGATGATTGTTCACACGTGTGTGTGCTTGTGATTTTAACATACTAAGTTGTGGCTCAATCTTTTTTTTATCTTTTTTGGGAGCAAATGAATAGTTAATAGTATTCTATTTATCAAAATATAACATCCATGGGGGCTATAACGATGACAATAGTGTACTATACTACCTAGTAGATTACTAATTATTAGACTTACATGATGTTTGTCAAATGATGTTTCGAGTTCTAGTTTACGTAACAGAAGTAAGTTTAAATTCCTCGAATAGAATAGGTCTTTGTTGGCTTTCAATTATGTCAAATTCAATATGAAGAACTATTGTTGCAATTATGATTTTTGATGAGATTATCTATGTAATATGAGTTTAAAGCAACTAAATACTTTTGAGGATATTAACAAGTTTCTAAGCTTTAGCATTTTCTCTTCTTACGATGACACGCATGATGACACGTGGCGAGCTGATAACGTACTAGAATTATGATGTTATAACTTCCATGTTTAGTCTCAGCAACAGAGTTGTAATCCGATTCATTAATCAACTCCAATGTTTGACTGTCCAGCAATCCTCGCATTATAGTAAAACTGGACAAATATTAGCTTCAGACAGGAGACTTCATTCCTCTCTATAGAACACTATGATTGTGGGGGTCTGATGACAATTTTCACTTGGAAACTGCTCCGCAAATCTTACTCTACAACCTAAAGTTTTCCGTTCCATGTACTAATACGGCTTTGAAGCCGGATCCAATAGTGCGATTGCACCATTTTATCCTCAAGAAAAAGTATGTCGATGAAATGGCCTACATTACTGCACGCACATGTGCATACAAAGGAAGCTGTCAAATTCATAATGTCCAACATACAAAATTTTTCGGTTTCAGGAAAATTCATACCAACGCTTGGCAGCATCTAGAGTATTGGATAGAAGCATGGCAATGGTCATGGGCCCAACCCCACCAGGTACTGGAGTAATAGCTCCAGCCACCTTCTCTGCTTCTTCAAAGCAAACATCTCCCAGAAGACGATATCCATTCTCATGGTCTGGATCCTGAATGTCCATGAAAAATATTAGAGTAATCGAGAAGAGACCTACCACAGCGACAGAAGAAAAGTAATCGAGCTCTCGCAAAACATAGCATGTAGAAAATCCATAATTTTTTTTTATTTCGATGTGATTCAAGGTGCTGCAGAATTGCAAATAGGGTAAATGAAAATAATTAAAATAAACCACCAACCTCCACTGGATGTGTCCCCACATCAACTACAATCGCTCCAGGCTTTAGCCAACTGCCATGGACGAGATTTGGAACTCCAGCAGCTGTGATGACAATGTCAGCTCCTCGGGTGATCTCTTCTGGATTCTCTGTGAATGCATGTACAAGACTTACTGTGGCATGGTGTCTCTGCACAACAATTCAAAGATTCGTCTTCCTTGTTCTGAAATAAGAATACATAGTCACCTTTTTCTAATATTAATAAGCTTTTACCTGCAACAGCAGTAAAGTTGGCAATCCAACGATATTGCTTCTACCGATGACAACAGCCTTTTTCCCCACTATTTCAATGCCTGATCTAATTAACAGCTCAATGCAACCCTTTGGAGTGCAGGGTATGAAGAGAGGCTCTCTACCTCTCATGGCAAGGTTACCCATATTAAGTGGGTGAAAACCATCCACATCTTTTTCTAGGCATAGCATATGCAAAATACTCTCTTCATTCAAGTGCTGTTACAGATAATAACTGGAAATTTCAGTGGAAGGCTGACACACACTTTTAATAAGAAAAGAACAAAGCAACTAAGGATGTTCTTTGTCATAGCAGATGAGAACATGTCTACCAGTTGATAGTTTTTCATCAATCATAATACTTCAGACAAAGCCTCTAGTTATTTTCTCTTCTTTTCAGCACAAAACCTACCTATATGCAGTGCTAACAGGAACAAAGTCCATCATAGTAAGGGCGTGTTCCTTTTTTTTTTTTCCTCTCTCTTCCCGTCCTGATGTAAGGGGATGCTGAGCTAAACAAGCACAGACCTAGAAATAAAAGGGAAGTTGGTGGCAAAAATGATTAAGCATTTTGTCCATTGTCAAGGTCTTGCATCTTGCTGTGTCACTCATCATAAGATTGGGTCAAGCCAGAGGAGTGTAGCACATGTCTTCTATTGCTTAAAAAAATTACTAAAATATTGATAGTATGAAATTAATTACTAAAATATTGATAAATCGCATATTGAAGATGCGATTTATATTACTTAAATAAAACTCACATTTCAAAAATGCAATTTAGGAAAGTAGTATTGCAGAGAAATCGCAAGTTGGACCTGCAACCTACACTTCCACATATTAACAAATGCGATTTCCCTGATATCACCATCCATGAGCAACCATGAGCAACCATGGCGATTGGAGGAATCCCAGACATTGTTGTTTCGACAAATTATTGTAATTGCTGATTCTTAGGATGTTGATCTGAGCACCACGCAGATTGGTTGGTGGAGCATGGTGTCACAGCTTCCAATGATGACAGCAGTAGTTAACAGCATTAGCATGTTGAAATGTCAGAATCAGTTTAAAGTTTCTGGTTTGGCTTGATTTTGTGTATGAGAATGATTGTTAGATTAGGAGGAGGAGGGGAAGTGGGTGGGTGGGGGGAATAGGAAGAGAGTTTCGCGGAGTTTGAATGAACATAAAACAGGTTCCTGTAAACATCGCATGTGACATATGCGATTTTCCTCGAAGAAAATGAAAATCTCATATCTAACGTACGATTTTAAAATAGTATAAAGGTAACTAATTTCATTGCAACTTTACTTAAGTAATCAATTTCTCTGAGTCCTCTAAACATAGAAAAAAACTCCAAGCCAGAGTCTAAATAAAATTTGAAGATTTTGAGTCGCTGCCACACTATTAGCTTAGCTTTGGTGGATTTGAATCCAATGAGAATGACCCAGGATATTTTGACTAAGGGGTACAGTCAATTGAGTATGGCTTAAATAATATCAGTTGCAGTTCTACTACTAAATTTCCTTCTAATGAAGTGATAAGAGCCAGGCCTGACAAATTGTTGTGTGTCAAAATCATGGATGTGTTAACTACCCAAGACTGGCAGGTTTTGCACGGCTTGTTATTCCTGATTTTCCATTAAAAAAAAAAAAAAAATCATGTTTTCAATTATTGTCGTACAATTGTCATGATAAACTCCATTTTGACATTTATAACCAAGCAATTGTGCTCAATAGCCTTCTGACATCTTCAGATGTCTGCATAATGGTCCAACTATCATCTTCTTCCCTTACATTACACGTGACACCAGACTGACATTTCAAGGAAAGAGAGGCAGACTTCATCTATCAATGTAGTTATGTGAAATGTCAAGTGTCAGTTTATTTTCTAAAGTTATAATGGAGTCTAGTGCTGAGGGCAAAACAAATATATCAGCTGATGGACCTTAATAGACAAAAGTCAATAAAACTATTTTCTCTTGAGAATTCAAGTGAGAATTTCTTAAAATTTGTGAAGTGAATGTAGTGTCAACAACCAAAAGTAGACGGATAAGCAATGTAGAAAGGAAATAATCTGCAACTTTTATGATTTTAACAGCATCAGATAGTTTTCCTAAAAGAGAAAGATGTGTGTGCGTCTTTAATGATATAAGTGCAGTCCCTATAGAACTGTAGCAGTGATCACAAAGCAACCCATAAATTTATGAATCTCAAAGCTAGAAGGAAGGTAGCCATCAGCCAACAGGTGAAGGAAATGAAGGAAAATGTTCAAGGGCAGCTCTAGCAGATGGAGCCATATGTCATGGGGTATTCCACGAAAGATATCGGTTGAAACAGGTGTCTACTTCAGGAAAGCTAATGCATGGTTCCTATGGTTAGAGTGAACATGTTGTTCCATCTACTCTGTTACTGGATCATTGGCAATTAAAAGAGGCTTCTCATTGCAAAAGAGAGAGGATGGTCTAAGCTGAAATATTATCCAACAACAGAGGCCTACTGACAGAATATACAACATCAAAGAAAGAGTGTGGGAGTGGCTTTGATTATTACAGTACCATGAACTATGTTTTTAATGCCCTTACTGGGATGCTTCTGTCTCAACATATAAATGTATTTCCATTTGGTAGGGAAGAAAAATTGCATAAGATAAGACTGAGCAGTGAGCAAGAGTCTGAACCAGGTGAATATGTTGAAGAGATTAAAAATTGTCAACTGGAATCCAACTTACCTTTGGTAGAGGAAGCTGGACAAGAATACCATGAATTGAAGGATCATCATTAAAACGTGATAATGTATAGAGAATTTCTTCTTCTCTGCATGTGTCCTCAAATTTTGCTAGGATGGACTTAATTCCAGCCTCCTCGCAAGCCTTTATCTTGTTGCGAACATAAGTTTCAGAATCTCTTCTATTACCAACCATAACTACGGCCAAACCAGGAACTTTCTGGATTGCAGTCTTCATCCTTTCTACTTCACTAGCTATACTAGATTGAATTGTGTCAGCCATCAACTTTCCATCAATCAATGCAGCAGTCTTTCCATTTGCTGTGGTGAATATCAAATGACAACCATATCGTTTGTTAAGGATAAAAACAAAGAAGGAAAAAAAGGTAATTGAGGAAGAAGTTGAAAATATTATGAAACTATTGTAGACATTGCTGAGAGGGATGAAATGTCTTAATTAGCTCAAAAGTCAGATATAAATACCATTGCAAAAGATGAAGAAATAGAAGCAACTTTTAAGCAAACGCATAAAAATTCTCTAAGGCTATCATATCTCATAGATCACAATTAACATGACACGAACGGAATTTTCAGGAAGGGTGTCATCCTTGGATTTGTCATTTCTTATTATTTCTTTTTAAGAAAGAAAACTAATAACCCCTGCCTGCAGATGTCATTAAACCACTAAATGAAACTCAAAAATGGAATTTACAATAAAAAAAAGCTAAACTACATCGAAGCAGTAAGTTATAGTCTGATGAGGAAAGGGACACAAAGAAATTGCAGCCAGAGGTCAATCAACAAAGGAATAGAATCTACTCACATGGACGAATGGGGGATGCAAAATAGGACTGCTTCAACTTGGGAGCCCAAACATCGGGGACATCGAGAGAGACGAGAGGCGGCGACATTAGAACTCGATTGGTTTCCACATCCATCAATGAGTGTAGAAACCTTGCATTTAATTGTGAGATTCTTGAATTCCTCAACAACATCATTCCCATGATCTTCAGACAACTAACTAAATCATCCGGACGGTCCTTCACTACACTGCACTACACCCTGTTTTCCTTGGATACTGACCAAATAAAACCCAAAAAAAGAAAGAAAGGGTTATCAATCAAGTAAACCACGAGGAGAAAGCCATCTATAAAGTGATTTCACTCTCTCTCAAGCATGTTGCCAATAGTTAGTCTACATTATTCTATAATAGGGGAAATTAAAAAACCGCATGCACACTAGAAGAAGAAAGAAACTATATTAATATAACTCCCTTTTCTTCAGTTCAGCAAATTACAATGAAAATGAAACTGATTAGATAGATATTTTTAACTTAAGAGCTTAGGAAGCTGTTGATTCAATGCCAAAATCACTGTCTCTGTCTGGAGAAGCAGATCGTATGAATACCAATACGCACCTCCTGTGGGTGTCCAGAGATGTGCTACTTCTATGCTTCTTTACAACAGCAACAGCTTCATTGCTTCGACAAGACTTAAAAAACACAGACATGGTTTTCTTTTCCTGTCTTTCATTCTTTCTTTTTCTCCTTTCTCTTGGCGAGGGATAGAATTGCCATTACGGTCATAGTTTCATTCCTATGCATCGGATACTCTTATTCTATTTTGATGTCTTTATGGTTTTAATTTTTTATTATTTATATATAATTTAGTTATTATGATTTTATAATTTTTTTTTAAATATAAACTAATTCCTTCTAATTTTTTTAAATCATAACTACTTTTCTTATCTTTTTATTTTAAAATTTTTGCATTTTATTGTGAATTAAGAAAATTGATGGTATTAAATTTAAAATCTCAAAAAAAATTATAATTAAAAATTAATATTTTACAATTAAAAAGTTTAAATTTTTTATGAATATTATTAATTTTATACATGAGACTTGGATGCAATATCTACTAATTTTCTCTTAAGATGGGATGCAATTAATTGGTTGGGACCGGGAATGGTCGGGATGCAATTTTTGGGAATATAAGATTATGAGTTTTGGAGGAGTTTGATTCCTCTTTTAGAAGCGGAATGTAATTAATTCCATCATTATGGGAAAAAAGAATAATAATTCCAACATTGTTGTTGATGATTATTATTATAATTATTTTTTGCTCTTTTGTATATTTATAATTGAAATAATTTTTATACATATCATATTAATTTCATTGTGTTTCCTAATATATTTACATCCAAATATATGAATAAATTTATTATTTATTATTTATTTCATTTTGAATAGTTTATACAAACCAAACGTGACATAAGAATATTTAATTTTTTATTTAAAATTTAACCTGATAAGTAGTAAAAAAATGGATTACTATAATACTAGGTAAAGCCAATAGAAGCAGTCCAATTTTTTCAAATATTTCTTTTAATAGTTAAACTTATGGAAATTTCATTTTAGTACCTTCGCTATTTAAAATGAATGAAGAAGTCCTCCATTACTTTATGAAGGTAGTTAATGTCTTAGATGGATTAGATAGGAAAGGAAAAAAAAAAAAAAAAAAGCAAGCAGCACTAGATTTTTCTTTATAATCATGAAATTCCTTTAATGTAAAAAAAAAAAAAATACATGAAATTCCTTTAAAGCATTTAACTGTCCCTAATTGATTTTGTATTTGATGGGTATTTCTGAACCTGAGAGAAGATTGAGATCAAGTGTAGATTCACACGCAATGATGCAATAATGCGAGAAGATATGTTTTGAAACTGTAGAAGTCGATGATTTGAGACCAAACTCGTGTTTGCTCCACAAGGTTTGTTCTTAATTTCTTGAATAGGAGCTTCTATAAGTTTTAAAAATTTTGTTTACAAAATTTGGTGTGCTTTAGCTTTTACAAAGTTATGATGCTCTATTATATGTATATATTTGTTAAATTTTGCTTCACAAATGGGATATATTATCCTTTATCTTTAAATGTATTTAGATGTTATCATTTGGGTTTTCTTTAGTTTCTAGTGTAATTGTATTTCATACTCTAGTCATAATCACAGCATATGTTAATCCAAAATATGTTCCATTAGCTATATTTCATATTCATAAATGAGTGAAAAGGCCCCTTATTGTGTTTTTTAGTGGAGCGTTCTGAAAAAAGCAACATGGCATGTCTTATGAGAGTGATAATTTTAGCATCATCCCTATTTAGGTGAGTGAATTATCTTACCAGTATATTACATATTTATTGTCAAGTATTGGCTGCAATAGTATAAAAATTATTGGATATACGATTCCTGAAGAAACAATGGTGGATTGTCTAAAGGTAATTTATGATGACTTTAATGTTAAGAGCTTAAGTAGTCATTTTGATATTTGTAATAATATTGAAATATATGTACAACACCCATGCGACAATGGAAGCTCTGAAGAGTAATCCAAGCAAAGAAGTGATATTGTAGAGGAGAAACTTGACAATGAAGATGAGATGATGATTATGCAGGTGATCTTAATAGTGAAGAGGAATTAGATGAAGAGATCATAGAAGCTCAAAGATCTCTTAAGTTAGCCAAACAATGATCTATTACTTGAAATAAACAAGGTGATCATGACAATAGGTGTGGATTAATAGTCATTGGTGAGGATGAATCTGATTATAACCCATTAGAGGGAGATGATGATCATCTTAGTGATGAAACTTATTATAGAAAAGGCGAGGACATGGATGATTTTGATTTGTTATAAGAGGAGGAAACTAATAAGGATGAAATTAATAGGGGGGAAAAACAAATTTCCAATATTTGATTGCAAGGCCAAAGAACCTGCTTTTGTGTGTCAATGGTGTATTCCAGTCCAAAAGAATTCAATGATGCAATTTTAAAACACTCGCTAGCTAAACAAAGAAAGTTTAAATTTGTGAAAGATAATTGGCCATGGTTAATGTATGGTTCCTATGAAAGGAATACAGAGACCTTTCACTTGAAGACATACATACCAAAACTTAGTTGATCGTAAAGAGTAAAAATGAAGCAGATTGTGAGGACGCATCCTACCGATTGTATAATGCTAACAAAGATGGGGGGACAGTCCTCGTGAAAACAGAAGTAAAGCATTCAAAGTTAAGTTTGATATAGTTGATAATAACCTTTGTGTGGCATTCAACTATTGATTGGTGGATGCAAGGTCAAAGTGCATTTATTAGCATGCTTGAGGACATTAGATTGATGGTGATGGAGTGGATTTACACAGCAGGATCGAGGATGAAAATGGGCTTTGGAATATAGCCCTAGAATAATCAACAAGCTAAAGGAAAACAAGAAGGAAATAAGGTGGCATCTAGCAAGATGGGATTTTTGGTTTGGGGGAAGGGGGTGTTGGAGGTGGTGGTGTTGGTTGTTGCTAGGTGGTTTATGGGGGGAGGTGTGGTGTGAAGGTCAACATAACTCAAGCATTTACAATTTTGACATAAGTAAATATACATGTGCTTGTTGAGCTTGAGATTTGTTAGGAATCCCATGTTGTCTTGCAGTTTCTACCATAACCTTGATTGGGGATCTACTTAAGAACTTCATTGATGAACATTACAACAAGAGTATGCTCTTTAAATCGTATCCGTATTTAATGAAGTCAGTTCGCAGAAAAAATTTTAAAAGAAAACTAGACTTCAAGGTCCAAAGCCATTGATACTTGTTAAACTTGTGTGTTCAACATAAATTTTGATGAAAAAATTAGTTACATAATTAACCACTCAATTGTGTTGGTTACCCCTAATTAGTCAAACAATTTGAATGACCAAATGCTTAAAAATATACATGTGTTCTTTTTTTATTTTTTGTTATAGGTCTTTCTAGAATGTTTTAAACATTGATTCCTTTGGAATCTCTTAAAGGTCAAAATATGAAATTTGTAGAGCTCTCTCTAAGCTTTTTGTAACATCTTAAATAACCTCAAACAGAGTCCAAATGAAAAAGTTATGGCCAAAATATGAAAGCACGTTGGAGTTATCAAAAGTATACCGGCTCGCTGGTCCAAATTGGAAAAACATGAAAAATGATCATAATTGATCGATGGGGAGGCTGAGGGCTCAACTTATACCGTCTAGCTAGTAGGGAAATGGACCAGCTCGCTGGCATGACAAAAAAAAACGTTACAGACTTTTTAATCCGACTGTTGGTGAGTATTTTGAGGGGCAACGGATAGCATGCTTTGAGAGCTTATAAACAGAAGTTCTAAAAGACTTGTTGTGGTTAATAAAAAGCTTATTTTATGTATGAAAAATCATTTGTAAACATCAAAAAGCTTGTATTGCAATTTGTATTATTTGAGTATGAGAAACTTAGTAAAGTGTTATTTGTTTTGTTATTGCTATCTTTATAAAAGCATTATATTATAGTTTTTTGTGAGCTTGTTAGTGAAGTCTTGAGTTAAGTCTAGTGAGTATGAGATTGTAAAGACTTAACTCATGCATTTATTTTATTAATGTGTTGAAGTACTCAATTGAGGCAATTTGTTTGTTATTGAATAAAGTGGTGAAGTACTCTATTGAAGGAGACAAATGTTGTGGACAGTAGAGATTAGGAGGCGAACAGAACTCCACATTATATCCCGGTGCAAGCTTTCCTTTTCTTATCTCTATATTTATTACTATTGTCTTTTATAATTGTTATTGTGCACGAACTAGTATTTAAGTTTTTGAAAAGAAATCTATATTGGCTATAAACTCCTTTTTCTTAAGTGTTACTAGTTTTTTACAATTGGTATCAAAGCTAGTACTCTAGGATATAGTGCTTAATCGCATCCAGAGTATAATAAAATAGCTAGTAACACACTTGGTTTCATGGAATGACAAGCTATAAATTGGCCACCTATCCTCACTAGTTCTAATTATGCTTATTGGACGTGTAGAACAGGGATTATTAAAGCACAAAATTTATCACTATGGCATATTGTAGAAAATAGTCCATAGTTGTTGAATAAAAAAATGAATCTAACTGTACTAAGCTCGAAAAAAAAAGTTCAATTAAATAAAGTTGGAATGAATATTCTATATTGTGGCTTAAATGAGAGTGATTTTAGTAGAATTTGCACTTGTAAATCGACTAAAGAAATTTGGATAATTCCTATGGACTTATAAGAGTAAAAGATACTAAAAGTAATCTTCTTTATGGAGAATTTGAAAATTAAAATGAAGGCTAATGAATCTATTGATGATTGCATGATAGGTTTATAAATATTCTAAATCAATTGTCAGTTCTTGGTAAAACATATACTAACTTAGAGATGAATTCCAAGATTCTTAGAACCTTACCAAATGAATGGGGAACAAAAAGAACCGTCATTGAAGAAACATGTGGCTTGAGCCAAATAAGTAAAGAAGTACTTATTGGAATCCTCAAGACCCATGAAATGATTAAGAAGCATAGAGAGGAATCAACCAAGAAGGACATTGCACTAAAAGTCTCTTACTCCGACTCAAGCTCAAGTGAAGAGAAGTAAAGTGAGGAAGATGATGATGACGAGCTTGACGAGCTTGACAAGCTTACAAGAAAGTTCACCATGTTCTTGAAGGTAAAAAAAAAAAAAAAAAAAGGAAGATGCCAACTCCTTAAAATCCAAGAGAAAAACCATCATATGCTTTAAGTGTAATGAATCGGGGTATGTTCAACAATATTTTCCATATATAAAGAAGGGAGGCAAAGAGGAGAAGAAAAGAGCATATATGGCTACATGGAGCGATGAAGATTCATCTGACTCGGATGAAGATATATGCTTGATGGCCCTAGATGATGAGGTATACTCTATCTCTTCACAAGTTCCTTATAATGAAATTTTTGAAATTTATGATAAAGTATTTAGTAAGTTGATTAAAATTGAGAAAAAGAATAGAATGCTTAAAACCTTAATGAATAAAGTAGAAGAAGAGTTGGACGAATTTAAAATGAGCATGAGGAGGCTAAAATGGAAAATGAAAAGTTGCATGAAGAAATTGATGTTTTAAAATTGGAAAATAATAAGATGAATAATAAAATTAAAAAGCTGAAAAGCAAGAATGATGAGTTGAGCAAGATCAATAAAAAATTGATAATTAAAAATTATTTGTTTAATCTTGAAATTAAAACTTTAATTCGTAATGATAAAAGTGATGATAATGTTGCATGTGTTGGTAGTAGCAATGATAAAATTATGAAAGAGCTAGTTGAACATAAAAATAAAAATGAAAGGTTAAAAACTAGCTTATGTGATGCAATTGCTACCATAGTCAAATTCACCAAGGAAGAGAATAATTTGAGCACTCTCCTTGGAAAGCAAAAAGTTGATTCAAACAAGTATGGAATTAACTATGATAGGAACAATTGTTGCAAGTCCTATAAAAGTAAGTTTGTAAAAGCTACACATGAGACATGCAACTATTGTGGCAAGCTTGGCCATATTGTGCACTATTGTGCAATAAGGAAAGTAATACATTTAGGTTACACAAGCAAGTACATGTGGGTACCAAGAAGGGAAATATTTGCTCTAACTAACCATAAAGGACCCAAGCAAAAATGTGTACTAAAAAGATGATTGTGTTTCTATAGGTATCCCAAGTGGTCCTAAGGGTAAAAATAAGGTATATTCTCAACTTGCTTAAGTTTAATAGTTTGTGCAGTTATTGTTTGTGTATATAATGTATTGATGTGCTTGCATATGCAATTTTTTTATGTTGAGATGCTTTGGGTATGGTTAGGCAAAAAATGAGTTAAAACTGAGTTTAAAATGCACAAAATTTGATTTTTGTTTGTTTTTTATGCTTAAATAATGTTTTGTCATATTTATTAGATCTTAACAAATTTGTACAAAGGTTCAAATTTAAATGAAAATGCTTTTTGACAATTTTGTGCACATTTTTTGGGAGAATTCATACTTTTGATGGTTAAACATGCACAAATTTGCAATATGAGAAGTTATGTGACTTTGTTTGGTTTCGACATGCTTAAAATACCTTTTTAAACTTACATAAAGTGTTGAATATTCTTAAACATGAATTCCTTGATGATATGTTGACTTTATGCATTATTTGAACTAATTTTATGCTAAAACTGGGCTTGGAATGCATGAAAATGGTTTTTCATGTTTTTGATGCATAAATAATGTTTGAATATGTTAATTTTGCTTTTTAAACTTGTTTGAATGGTTAAAAGAAGCTTTAAAAAGCTTTTCAAACAAATTTATGTACTCTTAAGAAACAAATCATATAATTATTTATAGAAAATTAGACAGATTTGTGATATGTAAATTTTCATGAGTTTGATGCTTAAACATGTTTAAAACACCTTTCTAAACTTGCATGTTGCTTATGCACCTCTCTTTGTTTTGCATGTTTTGAGTTTTCAGTTTTTATGAGTTCAAAGGGGGAGAGATTTTGTGCACAATTAACATATATGTGTGTATATGTGTGAAGTTTTGGTAATTAAATATAACTTGAGATTTCCCTAAAATTAAGCATCAAGTTTTTGAGTCAAGTTGAGAAAATTCTTTTGAAACCTAATGCTTAATTGAGGAGAAATGTTAAAATTGAAGGTGGGTTAATTGTGCATAACTATTCTCATAAAAAAGAGAGTCATTGAACTTGTGTATTTAACGTGAATTTTGGTGAAGAAGTTAGTTGTACAATTAACTACTCGACTGTGTTAAGTTACACCTAATTGGTCAAACAATTTGAATGAATAAAATGCTTGAAAATATACATTTTTTTTTATGTGTGTGTGTGTGTGTGTGTTTTTTTTTTTTTTTTTTTGTTATGCTATGTTGTTGCAAGTTTTTTTAGCACATTGTAGACCTTGATTTCTTTGAAATCTCTTAAAGGTAAAAACATAAAAGTTGTAGAGCTCTCTCTAAGCTTTCTGTAAAATCTTGAATCACCTTAAACAAAGTTTGGATGAGAAAGTTATGGCAAAAATACGAAAGAACATTAGAGTTGTCAAAGGCATACCGGTTCGCTAGACAAAACTAGAAAAATGCAAAAAATGATTAGAACTGATCAAGTGGGAGGTTGAGGGCTTGACTTGGATCATCTAGCCAATGGAGAAATGGAACGACTCTCCAATATGACAAAAAAATAGCCATTACAGCCTTTCTAATCCGATCATTAGTGGCTATTTTGAGGGGCAACGAATAACATGCTTTGAGAGCGACACACCCTTTTTCATATACCCATGTTACATAACCTACTAACAACATGTCCTACTGATAGAAATCTAGTTGCCCTAAGTCATGAAAAAAGGAACACAAAAGGGGAAAAAAGCAAGGAGCAAGTCAAGAAGCGAAATGGGCAGTGCAAGGAAGATAGGTCGACTCTTAAGCCGCCGGCCTAAGTGTCTAAGCCGTCGGCCTACTTGCCGGCCTTCTTTTGACGAGTTTTATTTTATTTTTCTTGTTTTATGCTTAGGCCGCCTATATGTATTTTTAGGCCGCAAGCTTTTCTTTGGACGAAGTTTAATGTCTTTTGATGTCTTTAGGTTTTCTTAGGGTTATATATATTGTCTTTGGTCATTGTTATGAGGATAGTTTTTGGGTTGTTATCTTTAAAGAGCACATTGTTTTGTGAGAAAACCTATTATGGTTTTTAAATTATTGAGAAATAATTATCCTCTTTAATCATTTGTTATTATCAAATCTCAAGTTATATAGATTTGTGGCGAACACCGTTTTTGAATCTCATGATTCATTGAGACCGTGATTGTTTTATAGATCATGGAACCTATCGATTTATAATTCGATTACAAACTAGTTTGATTTTGTTGTTCGTGGATCCTATTGAGCGACGATTTCATGCATATATGTAAGCCCCAGGTTTCTTGTAAACCAAGCTTGACTTTGAGAGCTGAATCAGAAACCAAAACCCTAAACCGGAATAGTTAGGGTTAGAAAGAAACCTACAAACCCTAAATCCGGATTCACCAAGAATTAAACCATAGAACTTTTGAGAGCAAGTTAATCTAGATTATAGTTTTAAAGAGTATATCGAAACATAAGAAGATCAGTTTTCAGGAAATTATCTGTTTTGAACTTGACCGGGATCCGTTCCAGAAAACCGAGCCCCGAGACTCAAAATTAGAAAAATACTTTGGAATACTCTTTAAGATTGGAATTTAATAAGGAATTCAAATATATATTTATTATAATTTTTGGATTTATAAAAATTACAGTTATAGCCTTTTATCGTATTTTCTTTACTAACCTGTAATTTAATTATCTAATATACTATTCATTATTGTTCACAAGTACAAAACCCATACCCTACTCTTACATCCTTATAATCTAACCTTACCTTATTACATCATATTCCTTACATTTACCTTTCCAACACATTTTATTACACAAATTAAATTTGAAAAATTGTACAACACTAAATTCTCTCCCTTTCCCAACACCCCCCACCACACACACCTCCCCCCCCCTCGTTGTTTTATTTTTTCTTCCTTTATTTTATACACACAAAACCCTAATACCCCTCTCTGTAAATACTCTTTTATGCCTTTTCATTCTCTTTCTTCATTTCACTTTTGGAAAATTTTACAAACTCCCTCTCCCTTTCTCTCTTGTTGCCGTGAACCTCCACACACACACACTCTCATGCACTTTTTTTTCTTCAACTCTTCTTGCTTTACAAAACTTAATAGATATAGATCTATACACTATCACCACAAAAACATATAATGGCAAGATCATTCATGTGTGGATTCACATAGAAATCCCCATGAGCTTCATGCTAAGGATGTGAAATCAATAAAACATTATGATTAAGCCATCACAAGTTGTGAATCTTATGTTTAAGCTCATATTTTTGTCATGATCATGATATATGTTCATATAGTGATGATTTTATATAGGAATCTTGCTACTACATTATTATCATAATAGTATACTTCATTTCATACATCTAACATGATCATCACACTAAGATCTAGCTTCTAAACATCCATTTTTTACATGTCATTTGTGATCTCATGCATTTATTTTGTTTAAAATGAATAAATGGCCATAAAGATTTTGTCTTATGTAAACGAATGTTTTGTTTATTTCTAAAAGTTAGGATATTTATGAAGATGAGTCAAAAAGCTCAAGAACAAATTTTGTTTCATCAAAATACACTTTTGTAAATTCGGATGGAAAAAGAGTTATATTTTGAAAACCTATTTTTCAACTCCAAAACATGAGTTTTATGTGAAAAATGAAGGGCTTATGGAATAAGTACCAATAGGAGATGATTTTGATAAGTTAATAGTAGATTTACTAAGAGAAATTTGTCAAACAAGAAATATTTACAAAGTAGAAAATTTGGATCCTAAGATAGTTACATGAAATTTGTAATTAGGAAAAGAGGGTATGTAAACACCTATTTTTCAAACTCAAAATGGTAGTTTTATTAAGGAAATGAAGTCCTTAGGGGATATGAATAGTGGAGCCTTAAATTTTAAAGTATCAAATAAGTTTTCTTAAAGAAATCACTTAAAAATCATTTTTTTACAAAATTCAAATCTACAAATAGCCCATATTTAAACACTTGTTTACAAAGTGTAAAATAAGGATTTTTGTTGAAAAATGAAGACCTTAAGGAATAGATATAGCAAAGACTTAATTTTATCAAGAATAAATAAATTTTATTAAGGAAAATCTCTAAAACAAATATAATTGTCAAGAACACAAAACTAGTCTTGCTAAGTTAGGTGTTCATGACATCTTGTAAAGTAGAAGTTTCTCAAAATGTTATCTAATAGAATATCATCAAGAACATACGCATAAGAAGCTCATAACATACTATTCATGATAGTAATTTGTTAATATTGCATACACATTTAGCATGGATAGTAGAAACATCATAACTCTTCATAAAAACAATTTCGAAAATAGATGTTTAGCTACCGAACAAAACTAATCCAAACTTTTCGAGACTTAAAAGGTTTCAAATTTGAGATATTATATTATAATTAGATAGATCTTTTGAAGTAGATAGGAATTGGTATATAATTTGCAAAATTCCGAGTTAAAATGATAAAGTTATTACCGTTTTAAGTTGGAATTTTCATTAATGACGAGAATTACGAACTTAATAGTTTTTATGAAATAAAATGGATTAGATATGAGTTGAAATACTCATTTGGATATTTCTTTTGTTTAGGTGACTTGGATCCCGAGGATTCGTTACCACCAGACTATTATTACTAAGAGACCGATGACCAATGGCCAAATGAGTATTACTTCATAATTTCATTCTTTGATTGTGTTTGTAGTGATTAATTGCCCTAGAATATGAGGCAAAAGATAAAAATGGATTTGAATGATGGGAATTATGGGGAATTATGTATGCTTGTTAATGAGTTGAGAAATTGTGTTAAGAATATCGGAACCGAGTGATTAACTTATGCTTGTTTAAGGTATTATAGGATTGAATGTTTGTGAGATTGGTTGATCACCTAAAAATTGGCATTAATATTTATTTAGATTGATAAATAACATGGACATAATCACTTTACGATGGGGATGGAGCATTAGCATATGTTGGTTATCCGTGATCCGTAAACGGCTAAAAGTCAGTTGATCGTGATCCATAAACAACATAAATGAGTTGGTTGATCATAATCCATAAATGGCATAAGTTGGTTACCTATGATCTATAAATGACACATTAATTCAACGGTAGTACTGCAGTATTCGTTAATCTGCTAACCACGAATGGAGGGTGTAAATCCATTCATATATGATTTCCAGCTGATCATATGTCATGTTTGTTCATGTGGTTGATGCATTCCATATGGTTGAATAAATAACTTGATTGAATGATTTGTTATAAATGTCTTTATAGAAGTATTCACTCACTAAGCTAGTATAGCTTACACCCCCACAGCTTTTTCTTATTGCAGGTTTCATATATATGGCTAAGGCCGAGGCATCCAACTGAGTAGGTGTAGGGATCATGAGTTTCCATTAGAAGTTTGTGTTCGATTTTGTATAGACTTTCATAGGAAACCCTAATATTTATCGGATGACTGTAAAATACCACTTTTAAACTTAATATTCTTTTGGGGGGAATGCTCCTAAAACTTTTGTAATTAATTATGTGGATTCATGGTTTATATTCGCTTATAGTATGTCAAATTAAACTATTTGTCTCCATTGGTTCATATATTCTATTGTCGTAAAGGTACGTCTTGCATCTGTACAGGACTTTGGAATGGTTGTGGTAGCAATTCCTAAGTCTTATATAGCATGCGGCGGACTGTTACGTTTAGATTACCCTATGGGGTGTGATAATATCCCATTTTATATTTGCAATTTCATATCAACCAGAAAACCCTAAATTGATCAAGATCATATTTTTATTGATGACCGTAGTCGGACCCACATCACCTACTACAAACCTACTAAAAAAAAAAAAATCCTAATACATGAATGTATTGAACCTCTAGTTTTAGAGCTATATACCCTTTTTCACAACCTAAATTATCCATGACAAAATAAATATGCCAGCAACCCAAAAACTCAACATCATTTGATAAACTTCCATATCCCATTGCTATGTTATGCATTCGTGCATGACATCATGTCTTGCCTCAAAATCATGACATCTTGCTTTAAAAAATCCATTTGTTGTTGCATAGCCAGTGCATTTGACGCTATAACATTCGATTTCCTTCTTGCCATAATGTCTACACCATGTATAGTATCAACCCACTTAAAGAAATCACAGATCCTATTCTCGTAAAATAAAGGACAACATAAAACCTTCTTCGATAATTTTCCATAGTTCAAGTTCTTTGCATCTCACATCTTAAATTCTTAATCCACAAAAACAATGAACATCACTTGAGGTGATTGTGGAACAAAGAATAGGAGGAGATGATGGTGATAGGGCTTCAACTAATTTTCCTTCACTAAAGCTATGCATTGTTGGTGGGTCGAAGACAACATATGAAGTTGAGATTTGCGGTATGGAGTACAATTTATATTTGGATTAGAATTTTTGTAAGTTTTTCATTTATCTTATTCGCTTCAACTTTTCTAATCTTATTCGTGGCCAAATTTTTTTAAAAAGTCAATGTTAGCATTTTCTTTGACATCCTTGGTGGCCCTATTAATGGAAGGAGGACTGCGATTAAGTTAAAATGTTGGAATACTTCAATAAAAATTTTAAAAAGTTAGAGTACTGCGAAAGGCTTTATCCCTTATGAAACCTATTAATTATAAGGTTAAGGAAATAAAGAATATATATATTAAATAAATAATAGAAATAGGTATCGTAAAAAATACCCAAAAATAAGGTAGTTGAGCAAGACATGAGCTCAAGCACTGCATTGATCTCACATCTTGTAGACACGAGTTTATTGGGACTAACTTCTCACCTAGCCTCTTTTTCCTTTCCATTTGCATATTCTCTTATTTTTCAAAATGCATCCATTGTACTTCCCATTACTTTAAAACATTTAGAAACTTCATTTTGACAAAAAAATTATAGAATCTCAAAATCATAAACATGCCTTCTTGCGAATTGGAGCTTTAATTTCTTGCTAAAATCATCAAATCGCCAAACGCTAACTTCTTATTGCATGGTAAGCTTTCCCTTTCTTATGTCGATTTTTTTTGTTATTTTTGCTCCTCATGTTGTAGGCACTATTGTTTTATATGTGTGATTGTTGGTTTCTTGATTGGTACTTGTTGATTGCTTGGTTTTCATTAGATTTTCCGTCATTTTCAAGCATAAACTAACATTCACATAACATGTTTGTCGAAATTCCTATGAAGTCTATTAGCATTAGTTTGGTTTGTAGATATTGTCATTAATTGCTTGGTTACGTTGTCCCACAAATTCCCATAAGCATCATAATTCCTAAGAAGACTGAGATGATTAATCAACTTGATGTTGTAATAGACGATTAGATGAAAATTTTTCTAGAGGATTCTTATGTGATCATAGAAGATAGAACACCAATGTTCACATGCTTACCAAAAATGCCCTTGGATGTTATATCTTGTCCATTCTATAGATAAAAGGATTCGACGAGAGTAGTCACGTGCATGTTGCGTGAGTATTACGCTACACATGGCCTGCGATGAGCGACACGTAATAACACATTAAGGATGATCAAGAGAGAAGTGGAATAGGGAGGAGGAGTAAACAATCTCAATATCTCGAATGCATTTGCGACATGTAGAGGAGATATCGAGCATCAATATTTCTTGCTCTTCGAATGAAAAGGGCTTGAGGTATTTATAGAATTTAGCCATCAACGACATCCTGTGGATCACGTTGGCAATTGATGGCTAAGATGAGTTCTTATTAGTGCATGAGCCATGTCACGCCCTGAGAGGTACCCTAAACGTGGCAGTCCGCCGTACACAATACTAAAGCCTAGGAATGACTATCTCAGTCACGCAAAGGCTTCCATATCATGTACAGGGCGTACATCACAACCAAGGGAACGCATCGGAGTAGCGCAATTTATATTGATAATAAATAAGTAACAAGGCAAAGAGAACACTTATCATAAAACATAAACATATTAAATTACAATTCTTAGGGGTATATCTCTCTATTGACTTCAAATAGATATACATCTTAAAATTAATATAACACTAATCATATAGGTCATTACATATAAAGAATCTTACAAAATTACTTCATCTTATGATTCCATTTCCTTCATAGGAGCTTAACATCCGTCCATGACTTCCTTAATGTCATGATCCTCAATTTAAGCCACGGGTATACCTGTTTCAACAAAATCTATAGGGGTATAAGCTACAACTAGCGTAGTGAGATATTCCTTTTCATTCGTACCATATTTTCAAACACGTTTATTTATATTTTCACACATATGCTATGCATACAATGCAACAGTCACATGATTATATAAATATATATAATTATCCGGAAACCATATATATAACGGATTTACCCCTCCGTATCAAAGGTTAGGGAATCGAGGTTGAAGGTCCTCAACCTCCTACTACTAGTCCCCAGGTCCTCACCCACAGCGTTCGGTTGGCTTGGCTCCGAACCTAGAGTCGCTTTCCCCGAGCGATTTGGATTCTCTAGGAAGGAACATGGCCCGTGGCACCGCACGATCACAACCAATCCAACTCTACGCATAGGAGTAGCAGCCTTTCGAAAAAGACGTGACTCGATGGATGCTATGCATGAGCATTTTATTTTTCTTAAGCTAAACCTTATTAAGGTTTATTAGGAGGCGATCAATCAATTTGGCAATTAATAAGCAATCATAAAGTAAGTAAACAAAGTTATTTGAACAAGCAATTTGTAGTTGCGATATTTTTAATTCTCCTTTCATGCATAAGCATAGACTCACATATATACACATGATCTCTAATTCCCCAAATATATACCAATTTTTATCTTTTCTTAGTATACTAATGCTACTACATTACAGGCACAAGCAAGGTAACAAATTTAAGAGGAATAACTCACTCGTCCATTTTGTGATCTTCTTAGTCGTAGTAATCCTCGGGTAGCGTAGTTTCGTATCTTTCATCACCTAGACAAAAGAAATACCCGGGATAAGTATTTCATAGAAATTTATATCCTTGGAGATTCTAAACTTTTCTTAAAATCGTGGTAAAATCGTATAAGAGAAAATTCCAATTTAAAATGGCCATAACTTGCTCATTTTAACTCGGAATTTCGCATATAATATACCGTTTTCTACCTATTCGAAAAGATCTATCCATTTATAAGGTTATCTTTGTTATATAAGGTCATTTGGGTTCTGAAAACGTTGAGTGTAGATTTAAAACGAGTATTTACCAAACTTTTGCAAAATCCGTTTTCTAACTCAACTTTATTTTAAAGAAAATCTTTTTGCAACAGTATATATATATATATATATATATTGATAAATACTTTGAGCATATAGACAAGCTCACTTTATATGCAAAATTTCTAATGGTAGTGTCTCTGTAAGCCCCGGAAAATTTCAGTAAATAATTCCAAGATGAACTTTGAAAATAAACCCTAAAAATCACTCCAAATTAAAACCGAACTTCGAACGAGTCTTAATATATAAAACGAAAGTAAGAATTCATTAGTCTTGACAAAATCTAAAAATAAAACAAGGACTACAAAAGTCCTTAAGTCCAAAAACCATTACGTAAGATAAATTGCTTACCTAATCTATAATTCATAAAAAATCGGGATAAAAATAAAACACAGTGATAATTTGCTAAAAAGCAAATTAATCCATAACATGACAATTTGAAGGATCAGGAAATCACCAAAGGCCAATTCCATAATTAGTTTTTGGCACGATTAAGAAAACTTTATCTGCCAATAATAAAATATAGACTTTGGAAATTCCCCAAACGACCGGACTAATAATCCTAAGAGACGGAAATCACAATAAAGCCCTAACGATCAAATCAAACTCCCAAGAATCATAGAACGAGTTAGAAATTGAAATCTCGTAGTCTTAAGAAGGAAGAATTCAAGAAACAAAATAATAAATTAAATAATCCTTAAGTTGACCAATTGTTCATAAAACCTTAAATCGAAGCAAAAATAAATTCGAAAACAAAACACTATGAAGATCCTTTTTCAAAGCAAATTATAAAAATCAAGATTTCCCAAAATCATTCCAAAAACCGATATTTGACTCAAACTCAAGAAAATCATATCTGGTAACCATTACCGATATAACTCCGGATATAATAATTCAATTCAGGATTTCTGAAAAGCAGTAAGAGATAGTACTTATAAAAATAAAATTTAAAATAAATTTCTCAAACTAAATACGTTGTATAAACAGAAAATCTCAGTTTCCAATTTGGCAAGGGTCCAAACCTGAAATCATCCGGAAACCCTAACCGGAATGCAATAGCTTAAATCCGGCAATCTAGCACCCTTAACTCTAGAGGCCAAGAGGTAGTAAATAAGTAGAATAGCTCGTAGTAATATAAGTTTGTTCACAAATATCAGATTGGTAAATTTTTGACCTATCTCGAACCCGTTCGGATACAGACTTCGAAAAGCGTGTCCCGGGACTCGAGATATCAAAAATATACCATTAGTACCGTTAGACTCGTAATTTTATAAGTTTTCTAAATATATCAGTTATATAATTTTTCGGGTTATAAAAGTTACAATTATAACCTTTTTACCGTATTTTCATTTCTACCGGTAATTGATTAGTCTTTTGCACTATTCATTTTATTTCATTACACAATTTTATTATTATTATTATTATTATTATTATTATATTATACCCTGGGTTTCCTAGTAATCAAGTAAACTTCGGAAACCGGAAAATGAAACCCTAAATCAGTTTAGCTCAAGCTTTGTGAAAACAAACTTAGAAACCCTAATTCCGGCTTTTCCACGGTTTCCAAATAAGAAACTTTTATAAGAAAAATTAATTTTGAATATAGTCCTCGATTATATTTCAAACCAAGAAAATATCAGATTTTAAGAAAATTTCAATTCCGGGTCATCCCGAGACCCATTATAGAAAAGCGTGCCCCGGAACTAGAATTTCAAAAATTTATTTATGAATACTCATTTGAGCCGAAATAAAATAAGGATTTCAAAAATATATTTTTCATAATTTTCCGGCTTATGAAAAATACAGTTATAGCCTTTTTATTCGTATTTCATTACTACCGGAAATTAAATTGTCTTGTCAACTATTCCTCACTATTCATAAAGTACTACCTAGTCTACCTATTAGCCTACCCTACAAGTCTAACCCTTACCATCACTCAAATCAACTCCTTCTTTCCATAACTTTTGTCCTTAACTTCCCTTACACCTCATAACAACTTCACATCAAGTTAAATCAATCAAATAAAGCAAAATTTTCAAACTTTTCCCTTCCCTTACAAGCTCCTTGGTCGGTGAAAATGGCCCCCCCTCCATGCTTCAATTTGAATTTTTCTTCTTCATTTAACCTAATCTCATTCCATATAAATACTACATTTTCTCTCTCTTTCTTCATTCCTCACTTTTTCAAACTTTACAAAAGGTAAAGCTCTCTTTTTCTCTCCTCTCCACTCCCTCTTTTCCCCTCTATGCCGAGAGCCTCCATGGCCTCCCCACACACACACACAACTTATTTCTTTTCCTTTTTACTCCTATCTTACTCTAAGTAAAAGAACTTTCACTCCTTCCACACATAGATCTTGTTATGGCTAGGTGATTCTTGGATATTTCCAACCAAAGGACCCCATGAGCTTTTGCTAGGGTCAAGGGAAGATCAAAACAAGAATCCCGAACCATTACAAAGTAGATCTATCACTTAAAGAAACTTTCATGCCAAAAGCTTTATGTTTCTCCATCAAAAAGTGTTTCTAACAAAAGATCTTTTACAAAAATATAGTTTTTATGTCTTCAAAACTCATTTAAGCATTTGATATAGTAGATCTACTTTTTTTTCTACTCTTATTCATGTAGACATTTAAGATCTCATCTTCATTTTGAGTTCATGTGCATTCATAGTTTTTAATGTTTTGTCCTTAGTAAATAACCTTCCTAGTATGTAGATCTATGGTTAGATAAGTTAATAAAGTCAAAAAGGAAAACGCTTTTCAAGAAATGAACTTGAGAAAATTCGGATGACTTTAGAAACCTAGGTTAAAAACACTTTTATCAACTTCTAAACATGTATTTTACAAGAGAAATGAAGCCTATAGGTAATAGATAATGTTTAGTAGTATTTTTCATGAGTCTAAATGGAGTTTTTCTAAAGAAAATGTTGGAAACAAGAAATGAAGTCCATAGGTTTTGAGTTAAAAGTCATGTAGACCAAATTCGTAATAATGGATGTAAGGTTAGAAAACACTATTTTTCCAACTTCAAAAATGATATTTTCTTAAAAATGAAGTCCTTAGGATATAGGTATAATATACTTAAAGTTTTAAGTATAAAATATATTTTCCTAAAGGAATCAACTTGAAAATGGACTTTTGTAAATTCGGATTTTTGGAAACCCCATAGTAAAAGACCCACTTAAAAGTTTATAAATGTGAATTTTATTAAAGAAATAAAGGCCTTAGGATATAACTAATATAAGGGTCAAAATTTCTTTAAATAAAGTAGAGTTTTTCTAAAGAAATCCATGTAAAATGTACATGTGGTCAAGTGTAGTAAATTCACTTACTAAACATTGAGAGAAATGGTTTCTAAGGAAAGTTTGTTTTCCAAAAATCGTTAAATCTAAAAAGTTATAAGAACATAGACTCCTTAAGGTTCACATCATGACATTCATGATAGGGAAAATCATTACCATTGCATTTAGTTTCATTTTACACTTAGGAATCTCAAGTGCATTCATGAAAACCGCATTTTTGGAATTTATGTTACCGCTGTACAGATCTGATCCATCATTTCCGAGGCTTAGATATTTTCAAAACTTGATTTAAACTTCGTATTTAGAAAGCTCTTCCGAAGTAGATAGAAATCGATATAAAATTTGCGAGATTCCGAGTTAAAATGACCAAGTTATGGCCGTTTTAAGTTGGAATTCCCGCTTAGGACGCGAATTACGAATTTGATAAGTTCGTATGAAGTCGTTGGATTAGTTTGAGTTGAAATACTGATTAGAGTATTTCTTCCTTTTTAGGTTATCCCGAGTTCGACGATTCCCTACCACCGGATTATTATTACTAGAAGACCGGTGATCCAATGGCTGAGTGAGTTTTCTCCTTGTTTTGTTACCTTGATTGTGCTTGTAATTAGTCGCATTAGAATTTTAGGAACAAGATAAAAATCGATGTGAATGGGGATGGGATATATGATGAGACTGTGATGAATGTATGCCAAGGAATACTAAAGCATATCGAAACCACGATTTGATTGGATAACTGCACGGTTCATATTATTTATGTGTATGATATTGCCTGGTCACTCTAAAGAATGTATAAATATCTTGACCTAAGCAAAAAGTAGATTGATCATGCATCGCATCAGACATATTGCATTTGGTAGCGTGCTACTCCTACGCAGGTCGATCGGTATGGTCCGAGGACTCGTTTAAGTACGGAGACCCGGTGCCAGAGCTCATTCTCTGGTACTAAGGCGCATGTGGATGCATCCTTGTATGAGCCTAGCCGAGTCGAGTGCTAAGAGCCAGGGCTTGGGGACTAGCAGCGGTCGTGTAGACTCAATACCATTCCTAACCCAAGATACGGAGGGCGTAAATCCGTTCTGTGTGTGGGTTCCGGTTACCCATACATAATTGCTTGCTCACGTGTTTGTTCATGCATAGCATATGATTGATTAATAACTTGTTTGTTATGGTACGGAATTAAGGGAATTCTCACTAAGCTAGTGTAGCTTATACCCCTATAGTTGTTTAAATGAGCAGGTTATTCCAAGAAATGCTAAGTGGGGACCGAGATGGTTGAAGTCGAGAATGACTTCGGGATTTCGGCAAGATAGATGAATGTTTGAAGTTTTTGGCTAAGCTTTATGATTTGCCTTGTAATAGTTTTATATAGTGAAGTCTTGGGATGAATGTAGTTGAAGCTTGATGATTTACATTTTGAAGTACAATGTTTTGTATTTGGAGTATAGTGGACTGCATTTCCTTTTCATTGTTACTCAATTGTATCAACATAAAACGTATCATTCCAATGTGTCTCCTCTATGTGTTAGACGCCTTGTACATAGTATGGAAGCCTTCGCGTGACTGAGGTGATCATTCTTAGGCTTTAATATTGTGTACGGCGGACTGCCACGTTTAGGATACCCTTCGGGGCGTGACAGTCTCAACAATAAAACCATTCTTTTTGAGTTGTGAAAAACTTTAACTTTGATAATTTCTTTTCAAGTGATTTGAAGAGACTTTATATTTTCCTAGGTTGTTATAAATGAGTATATTCTTATTTTATTTTCTTTATTCTTTTCCTAAAAACAAGTAAATTTTCTTTTATCCTTAGTCTTTCATAAGTTTTACTTCTAGTGATAAAAGATCAAATTTATCAAATGTGTATTTGTTGAAAACCTTTTTGTATTTATAATGATTTTAGAAAATGAGTTTTGTCTTCTTATATTTATTATTTTAAAATATAAGTTTTTTTTTCTAAAACTTGTTCTTTTACTTCCTTTAAAAAAAAGAATTTTCTTTATTGATAAAACCCTTTGTTTATAATCTTATCTTGTTTATATTATTTGAAAACAAGTTCTTTCTTTAGAAATTTGAAAATCATTATTTTTCCTAAGTGGGTTTATAACTTTATGGGTTGAATTCATCTTAACTTTGAAAACTAGTTTGTTTCTTGGCTTTCTTATGGAGTGAAAAAGAGTTTAAATCTTAAGCTTTTTGTAAAACTTTGAATATTAACAAATTATTTTACTAAAACTTGGTTTACCATAATATGCAAAGAAAATATTTATTCCTTATGTTTCTTTGGTAAAACCATCTTTGTTATTTAAGAAAACTTTGAGAAGACTTGCATTACTCCATTTTTATGTTGTTTGATAATAACATCATGATTTTGTGATAAATCACATAATCGAAAATCTAGTTTTAAGTTCCTTTAATAAAATAAAATTCTACCTTTAGATTAGTTGAGACATTAACATTATGTAAATGCAAGTATTATGAGCACATAAAATAATAAAATCATAAGAAAATACTAGAAACAAATAATAAGCAAGAAAGTAAAATATCAAGTATTGGGAACCTTAGCTTCATCAAGGTATCCCGGTCAAGTATTGGAGCCTTAGCTTTATCAAGGCATCCCAAGACTAAGAATAGACTAGTCCCCAAAAGAAAAGAAAAGCAAAGAAAGAAAGAAAGAAAATTGTTTTGACTTGATATGGACAAGTCTAAGACTAGAAAGACTAGTGTTAATAACAACATGAAATAAATAAATTGCATAACTTGAAAGTAAATAAATAACAAATGATCTTATATACTCTAAATAAATATATATATACATAATATATATAATACTCTATATAAGTTAGATTAGAAGCAAATAATAACAATAATAATAACAACATAATATTAACATAAAGAAAAGAGTAGAAACATGAACAAAAACAAAACATGAATAAATTGTTGCTTCTTTAACTCTCATGAGTCTAAGAAACATACACTAAACTCATGCTAAGTTATATGAACATGATAAGTGAATATGAGAATTTTTACCTAAGGTTTAGGTGATATGAAGATGGTAGATGAAATGGGTATTATGTGAGTAGAAAGTTTATATATAAGGAATGAGTTTTGTGGAAATTTGGTTCAAGAGAGTTTTTGTAGAGAGAACTCTTGGAGAGAGGATTCATGGAGAGATTTTGAGAGAGTTTTGATAGTGAAATGAATTGTGTGAAAGAATGAAAGAAGAATGAGGTATTTATAGAATTTTTGGAGTGAATTTTAGATGTAATAAAATAAATTGAAAAAAAAATAAATTGTTGGAAGAGAGAGAGGGGGGCGCCGGTTTTGGTACTTTAGAGGGGGAGAAATTGTTTTATTTTATTTGTCGTGTAATAAAAGAAGTAATTTGTAAAGTTGATGTGAATAAAGTTGTATTGAAAATATAAAAAGTAAGAAAATAGATATATAGGTGTAAGAAAAAGTAAGATAGTGAAATAGTAATGAATAGTAGAAAAGTACTATGAATAGTAGACTAGACAATTAAAGTACCGGTAGTAATA
This sequence comes from Combretum micranthum, assembly GCA_024138025.1. Classification (NCBI taxonomy): domain Eukaryota; kingdom Viridiplantae; phylum Streptophyta; class Magnoliopsida; order Myrtales; family Combretaceae; genus Combretum; species Combretum micranthum. The sequence goes on from JAMXBD010000458.1 coordinate 72,030, forward strand.
AAAATACGCGTAATAATGCGATATCTGTAATCTTTAGTTATCGAAAAATTATAAAATTGGTATTTTTGGAATCCTTGTATTTTTACGAGTCTATAGGTGTTAATGAACTATTTTTAATATTCCGAGCTCTGGGACATGCTTTTCGAGAACTGATCCAGTTTGAGTCCGAAGGACACTCGAAATTCGTGAATCTAATATTTTTATGTTATTCTATATTATTACGAACTATTTTAAGCTATTAACTTAATTTCGTTTTCTAGGGTTTGAGAATGCGGGATTGCTGGATCTTAAACACTAGGGTTTGTTATAGGCTTTGTTGACTTTTTAGGGTTCCGGTTTGACTTCCGGTTTGGTTGAGTTATTCGTAAGATCGTATAATTTTTGAGTTTTCATCGTTTTATATTGTTAGCTTGATATCTATGATTTATCTTATTTTATTTATGATTATTTAATAGTTTTTAGTTTTCGGGATCGTTTAACCGAGTCTAGGGTTATGAGTTGACTCAGTTTGACTTTTGGTAAAAATTGAAATTTCTGATTCTAAAATTTACTGAAGGATTTAAGATCTTATCATTTCGTGGTTAAGCGGTATTTGGATATATCGTTTTGATTTGCGTTTTAGAAATTGGGTAGATGATTTGATTGGCATACAGATGTTGATTCAATCGATAGTTGGATTTTATATTTTGTTTCAAGGTTTCTCGTTTTCTCAAGACTAAGAATTTTTGTGTTTGAATCGATTTAGAATTCGATTTTAACTTGAGTCGATTTTTAGGATTTAAATTTTGAATTTAGACTTCTAGGATTATTTTTTAAGAATTATGAAATTTTTGAGGGCTCACGAGCCAGGCTAAAAAAGATTGGATGGTGGACAAGTTAGTCTAACAGGCATTATTCTAGGCCCACCATGCCAAATTTCTCTTGATCATCGCAAATAAAGAAACCAGACTTGTCGAGCCCTGTTACTCAGCCTACAAGTTGAGCCTATATAATTAAATAATATATATATATATATATTAAGCCCATTTACTTTTTTCCCTTTGATCAAAATTCTTTGAATGGAGTTCAAGTATTTTAGGCACTAATTTCATTTATGCATACTTTGATTAAAACATGACGCATGATGCTGCCAAGTTCTTTAATAGAAACGGAAACTTCGCTCTGTTATAGTATATTATTCAATAAGGGCCTAGTGTCAGCGCTACAACTAACTCTATTGCATATAATTATTTTATTAGTGTGCAAAATTATTGCAGCACTACTCAGTTGCTTATGTCGCCTTAAATTTATATGAATGATTTGCTTCTCTAAGTAATATTATCCTCATGAATCTATACTAGGCCATGGAACCATTTGACATCTATATTGTGAATACATAACTCTTCACATGCTCATTGAGCCTTATTATAATAATAACATAGCCAATAGCGGCAAAGAGGTTGTAAAACAAGTCTTCCTATAACAAATTGATATCAACAAATTTCATACACATCTTCCATGTACCATTGTTTGTGTATAGCTTCCGCATGAATGACATTATGCAATATTGGAGCATAAATCTACAAAAGTCATTTAATATAACATTGCTATGATTGATTATAAATTGGAGTCAAGCAATGTCAGACCATTGATGCCTTCCTTGAGAATGAATAACAAAGGAAAACATTATATTAGTCATGCATCATATTTATTGAGAGATAAACCATACTTTAACATTTATTATTATAGTGTGTTTGAAACCTCATAAGTTGTAGATGCGTTTACTCGATCTTGTTCTCTTTTCCATTCTTGCAAAATCCTTTAATTTCCTTTTTTTTAATCCCCATTCTCACATATTCTTAATATTGGTTGTACCTTTATTTATATATACATACATTACATGATCTTTTTGCTTGATATATGATGTATCTTTCACTTGCTACCTAAATACAAATAACTCTGGTCAAATCTTGCTTAACTTCAGTCATATCTCATCTTAATTCTTGAACTTGAAATAATAATTATCATTAAGGTCGTTGAAATCTTTATCCAAATCTAAATTCAACTTAACCCATGCCATTCAAGTTACAATAAAACCTATTTAATCTCTTCTTCTTCTTTGCTAATATCCTCATATCTTCTTTAAAAGATACACAATATATATATATATATATATAAACTACACCTTTTCCTACATCAATATCATATCCCAAATATCTTTTCAAACCATAACCAAATCAATACCATCTATTTTGGCATTATATGCATGCATAGTTGTTTATTAATAAAACTTCCACGGCTTGTAAGACATTGAACTTTTTGTTTTTCATCCATAACAGGTTCTCATTGAATCCTTACATTTCACCACTATTTCTTCCTTGATTATCTATTATTATTATGTAAAGGTGGTCTTCACTCAATGCAATACACAATAGATCATGAATCATTGACACTTTCCTCAACAAGAACATTGATGTAAGATGACGATGATGATGATATCGAAATGAATGTTTCCTCAGTAGAGTCGTTGAAATGTAGATGTAAGAATTTGATAAGAGTAGTCACGTGCATGCCACGTGAGTATTGTGCTATATGTGGCTTGCAAGGAGTGACTCATCAAGGATGATCAAGAGAGAAGCGGAATAAATAAGAGGAGTAGGCAGTCTTAATGTCTCAAACACACTTGTGACGGTTGGAGGAGCTATCAAGCATCAAATCCCACAAGTAGTGATAGATAAGTATTTGATCCCTTGAGATAGAATTTTAGTAGCACCTCAGTATTTCTATCTGATCTCTTGCTCTTCAAATGAGAGAGACTTGAGGTATTTATAGAGCTTGGCAATCAACGTCATCTATTGGATCACGTTAATAGTTGATGGCAAGATAAGTCTCTATTAGTGCATGAGCTAGTGATAGAAATCAGATTGCTTCAAGGGAGGGAAAAGGAAAGCTATCAAGAACAAGTTCCAATATGGTGATATGGGATCAATGCCAGCAACTGGGAGTGCAATGCCGCCGGCCTTCAAGTGGTGCAAAACATCACAGTTTAAATTTATCTAACACCGCCATGTTTGAGAAGTACGTCACCAACATAAGGGAGGTAAGCCACTGGCAGTCCAGATTCAAAATTTCAAACGCTGATTCAAACGCCACCGGTGTTACTGATATTAATTGCCAGCATCCGTTGTTACTGTCACGCCCCAAAATAGAGCCTAGTAGTATCATCCTATAGTCATCATACCACGTGTGCACCCGTAATATGAAAACCGTCTTGCAAGTCAGATATTACAAGACTCTATCTTATAATTGTTACATGTAATATAGTCATACCAATATATTATATAAATACTAAGGATTCCGATTTTCCTTAGTTTGCCAGAACCGCAGAGAATCGGTATCCCCTACCAAATAATGAAATTGAGATCAAACCTATAAAATACAAGATCTTAATCAATTATACCATTTATCTAATTTGTTCTTTGAGACCAATATAATCTATGTAACTATCTTCAGCAAGGTCTTTTGATGTAGCACTCTTCGCTCATGCTTAACCCAATCCCAGCTAACGTTATACCTGCACAAAGACTGTTGGAGGGTGAGCAAAACCACACGCTCAGTGAGATGACCTGACCAGACCACATATCAAACAATGGAAATCAAGTTTACTTAGCAAACATATGTAATGCCACAATCAAGCATATGAACAATTACAAGCTTGGAGAATCCGGAGTCCAAAGCAGGATGGAGATTTACCCCTCTCATCAGGGTTGAAGGAACCAGTAGTACATAGTCTATCCAGAAGAAGCCAAGCATACAGGGAATCTACGATTTCTCGTATTAGGATTATCACTTTTAATATGATAGCTTAACAAACCATCCCATGTACATACCTTTAGCAACTCCCTGAGCATTAGTCATCCAAACAATACCATAAGCGGCGTCCTTCATTTACCACTTAGTTCTTATGGTACCAATAGAATCAAAGGTAACCTTGCGTTGATCTAATAGCCTCTAGCCTAGGTCAACCAAGCATTACCAAAGTCCCGGATGGCCAATACGTAATAGACTACTATGCTTTTAGAGATGCAAATATGCAATATATGCAATGCATGCCCATTTCATTTTATGGTACCAATAGTTTTTAGTCAGGTTCAGGACGATAATACAATTACAGACAAATCAACATCAACATCTCATACAATTGTCATTATACAAAGAAATTGTTAATTATAATAAGATGTTTTGGCAATATACATACACCAAGCAGCATACGATTTACCCAACCCACATGCAATTCAGTTTGATATGTTATTATCAATGCAACTAACTACAACTACAAGCACAAGCAATATGATAAGGTCAAAGTCCCTCACCTGTGGTCCTCGCTATATTGCTGTAATAAGCTACTGGTAGTCCGAGAACCGATTTATATTCCTATGGAATGAAATAACCGATATTTATTATTTTACTAATCTATTCTTCTATTAGTTCCGAAGATAAGATATTTGAAATATCATATTCACCGGATTAGTTTTGGTATAACTTATACTATTATTTACACTAATTCTAATAATAAACATATTTTAGAAATTACGTACTCCTTTCTTTTCATGGTCTTACTTATTATATTAATCTAAGCTGAGTTAATTGGAAACTAATCGCCTAATTCAATTACTAATTTCTATTTTAATTAGTTACCAAAAATCATATAATTTATTTATATAATATACTAATCTTAGTATTAGTGATACTCATAAAAGTAGTAGTAATACTAGTATCAAAGATAATGGTGATTATATTAGTTTTAATATTACTACTAATAGTAAAAACACTTTTAATTACAAAAACAATTTAATAGTTTTAGTAACGAAATCAATAATACTAATAACAATATTGATAACCATAATAATAACAATTATAATAATAATAAATTTCCGAAAATAGATCATATTCCATCACATTAAGAATTATACTAATTGTCTTATATATTTTAATTAATATTATTACTAAAGTAATTTCAGTCTTATATCCATATTTATTATTATTTAAAAAAATAATAATATTTTCGAAATTCTAAAAATTCTTTTGATAATATTAAGGATATTAATAATTTAGAAATCTATTATGCGGAAATTACTTTAACAAAGTAATTTATATTTCTAAAGAAAGTTCTTTTTAGATTACTAATAATAGATTAAATATTTAAATATCCTATATTTAATAAAGTCAGAAAAATAATTTTATTTTTAAATTTAAATAAATAATAAATAGATTTCCGGTTTAATATTATTGTATTATTGTATTACTATTACTATTCCAGAAAAATAAATAAATGCAGGAAAAATAATAAACATTCTAAAATTATTTAAATTATTATTTATTATATAATTATTTATATTTAGCTTCGTTTTTCTTCTGGCCGAGGGGTACACGGGGTCGAGTACGCCCGTACACCGTGGCTGGCCGAGGGTTGCACGGGTTGAGTACGCCCGTACAACAACGTGCTGGCTGAGGGTTGCACAGGTTATGTACGCCCGTACATGTTGCTATCCAAGGGGTATACGGGTTATGTACGCCCGTACAAAGTGCTGGATAAGGGGTGTACGCCCGTACACTCAGCCTGTGCTTCATCGGGAAACACTGTTCATCATCTTCCCCGATGAGCTGTGGCCTTTTCCGGTAAATCCCGACGTCAAAACATCGTGATTTTAGTTCCAAAAGACTCCTAGTGACCTAATAAACCTAAATATATAAGAATCATAACCTAAAAACAACATGCTATCCATGATTCCGAATCATTAAGCTCGGCTAGGGTTTAGGAAAAATACCTTCGTTGTAGCTTCTCAATGGAATCCGAAGCTCCTAATTGTTTTGGTTAGCTTCCTAAGATGTCTAAGAGTCAGTATATATCCTTAAAATTGAAAGAATACTCGCGGAATAAGATTGAATCACCTTGAGCTTGTTCTTGAGCGTTTTTCCAGATTTTGTTCGAATTTTCGAACTCGATGATTATGGGCGTTTAAAAATCTGTTCCTAGGTTAGTTCTACTCCTAATGTAGGTGGGTTCTGCAAAGTTTGGAGGAATTCAAAGTTCATTTGTTTAACCATCCAAGTCCGTTTGTGTATATATATATATATATATAAGGCAGTGAAATTTTCGATCGCTTTTCTTCCTCAAATCCGATACAAATTACTCTGGCTTGTTGCTCATTTCACTCCTTGTTTGATTGTCATTAATGTATGGAGTGACTTGGCCAGCTTGGATTGGTTGAAGGGGATTTGTATTGACTTTAACATAACTTATTGAAGGGTTTTTCGGCTCACCAAATTTGAGAACATCCCAGCCCTTCAACAATGCAATCCGTCTCCAGCAAGTTGCCATATATATATATATATATATATTAGTTAGTTGATAATTATTTTAGGTTTAGGATATACATAAATAAAATATAAAGATAAGATAATGAATTTATAACCGTATAAGGAAGGAGTAAAATATAAATTTGTGAAAAAAAATCCATTTTGTGGGTTTAAGTGATACGTATATTAAATACTGATTTAGTAATATTTTTAGATGAGAAGTTCCATATTCGCGTTATTAATGAGATGAGCGCACCAAGGTAAAAAATGGCATCACTGGCCTTCTCTAATTACACTAGTCTTTGGTGGGACAAATTACATACTAAGAGAAGAAGGGCAGATGAAGAAAAAAGTGCGTTCTTGGGTATTAATGAAGAGATTGATGAAGCGAAGATTTTGTTCCTGATTACTACAAATAGGAATTATTGATGGATTTACAATCTCTAAGGCAAGGGAGGAGAAGTGTTGAAGAGTGTGTGAAGGAATTTGAAACCCTGATGGCTAGATGTCTATTGCTAGGTTTATTAATGGGTTGAAGATGGAGATAGCCAATGTTGTTGAGCTTTAGCAGTATAAATCCTTGGAGGATTTAATTAAATTGGCAAGCATGGTAGAAAGACAACAACGCAGAAAGTTTCAAGATCCCATTATCACAACAATCTGATGAGGAGGTCTAGAAAGAGGAAGGAAAAGACAAGATGAAGGGCAAAGCAGTTGAAGAGAAAGCCCCAGAGCAAAAAAAGTAGAGACATCAAGTGTTTTAAATGTTTAGGGCATGGACACATTGCTTCTCAATGTCTTTACAAGAGAGTGATGGACTTAAAAGATGATAAACTTGAGAGCAAGGAAGATAAGAGGAAGAGTAGTGAGGAGGGGGAAACTGAAGTGGAAGACATGTCTAGACAGCCTTTGACTTTATTGCTTGAGCAAGAGAAAGCTAATCCCAGTAAGAGAACTAATTTGTTTTATATTCAAAGTTTAGTGAAAGGGAAAACTTGTTTAGCTGTGATAGATACGGGAAGTTGTGCCAATCTTGTTTCTGCTAGAATTGTTTCAAAGTTGGGATTACAATTGGAGCAACATCCAAAGCCCTATGCTTTACATTAGCTAAATCATCAAGGAGCGATTCATGTACATAAACAGGTTCGTGTTCCTATCTCTATTGGTTATTATTCTGATGATCTTTTATGTGATGTAGTACCATTGATGCTACACATCTAGTTATTGGAAGACCATGGCAATATGATCTTCGAGTTTTATTCAATGGGTACAAGAATGAATACACTATTCAGTGCCAGGGCAAGAGATTCAAGCTGAACCCTATGAATTTTGAAGAATTACAGCAAGCCAAGTTATTGCCTATCAAGAAGACCAAGGGCTTGAAGAGTTTATTTGCTTGGATAAGCCCGATGATCAATTCCAACCCCAATTCCAATGTACCTAAATTAAAGACTCAAGATTCGAGGACGAATCTTCTTCAATCAGGGGGCAATGATAGAAATCAGATTGCTTCAAGGCAGGGAAAATAAAAGCTATCAAGAATAAGTTCCAATATGGTGACAGGGGATCAATGCTGGCAACTGGTAGCGCAACGCTGTCGGCTTTCAAGTGGTACAAAACATCACAATTTAAATTTGTCTAACACTGATGTCCAACGATACCATCTTTGAGGAGTACGTCGCTAGTATCGGAGGGGTAAGTCGCCGGCCCTCACTGTGTCCAGATTCAAAATTTCAAACGTTGATTCAAATGCCGTCGATGTTACTGATATTAGTTGCCAGTGTTCGTTACAATTTAACCAGCGTGACTTTTAAGCTTCTATGTTATTTCCTTATATGTATTATGTTTTTCTTAGAGAGAGAGTTAGTTTATTTTTAATATCTATGTTTTGAAACACTCTTGAGCGAGTTGTAAAACCCTTTTGTGGTTTAGATTATTTAGAAATCTAATTTTCCTTTAATCATTTGTTCTTATCAAATCTTGAGTTATATAGATTTGTGGCGAACACCATTTTTGAATCTCGTGATTTATTGACACCGTGAGTGCTTTGTAGATCATGGTGCTATCGGTCTATAATCCAATCATAAACTAATTTGTTTTTATTGTTCGTGGAACCTATCGAGCGACGATTACATCCATATCCTTCTTTAATTTGCAATTTCACTTCATTATAAAACCATAAAAGACAAAGATTGAATTTTTATTTGAGATCTATTAAGGAGTCCGCATCAGTTAGACTGAGAAAGGTTAGATGATGGACAACCCGAATTAACCGGCCCCAGTTTAAGCCTATAATGCCAAATCTCTCTTGATCATTTCAAATAAAAGAAGCAGACTTCTTAAATCCTATTACTCAACCCATGAGTCAAGCCCATATAATTAAATAATATATATTAATTCTAGTTACACATTCCAAATAGACAAAACTGTTGAAATTAAAAGGTCCTTGCTTTTAACAATGTCGGTGAAGCTAAAGAAGTATTATTCATCATATTAAAAAAAATGGAGAGCTTAAAAGTTGATGAATTCATGATAGAAAAAACATATAGCAAATGTGTAAATAAAGCATAATCTATGGAAGGAATTAGAGGCTGCTAACATACCTATAATGTCATGCCCCCATGAGTACCCTAGTAGTATTGATACATCATGTAGCAAACTAGAGTCCCACATATTTTCATTTATTGGTCTAAGACATTTAGAATAACACATGTATATACCATACAACTAGAACACTTTGTTGTGTGGACATATTTAACAGGATTGAGAGGTTGTTCAAGATAAGGAATATTGGATACATATAGATCTCATAAATGTCAACAATACATAACATCGTTATAGTGTTAGTTGTTACATAATAATTATAAAGCAACTAGTCTTCTAACTCTAAATGCTACCAACTCATGTCTATACTTTGTTGTAACTCATACCCATTTTAATTCTCAAGTAGAGATCAACTAAGGTAGTGCCTATAACCAAGCAAATCTATAGGGAAAGTGATCAAACTATAGCTTAGTGAGATAACTAGATCTTAACATATAGCAAACAAAAGCCATGCAAGTTAACTCAACAGATATATGCAATGTAGGATTCAAACATATGAAACAAATACAAGTTTAGACAACGAGAATCTAAATAGGGTATAGATTTACGCCCTCACACTAGGGTCTCAGGAACTAGTTAATCTCGTCCAGGAGAAACTAAGAACTAAGGAAGTAGAAACATCATTCATTGCTTTATTATCATTGTATATTACAATTGTCTTATAACTTAACTTTAATCTTAGAAATTAGAAACCTCACCAAGCATTAGCTATTACATGCCAACATCGCAGGCGACGTTCCTTTAATTGCCTACTTAGTTCCTATGGAAACAGTTAGAACAATGATAATCTTATGTAGAACCAGTACTCTTCTCTATTTAATGGAAAGACTAAGAAAGAAACAAAATGCTAATGCATGACAGGATTACCATTTATATGCAATTTATACGTTTATGCGATGCATGCCCTTTTGATTTAGGGGTCGAATAGATTTAGGTTCACTTAATTGGTGACCAAACATTTCTCAGACATTCCATAACATACATCACACAATCATTATCACACAAGTTGTTATCACTTTCATCACTAAAGTTTGTTAGTTATTTAACTACCATGCAGCACACATCATACTCAATCCCCATACACATTGTCAATTATATGTATATTAAGGTAGATACAACTACATTACAGGCACAAACAATATGAAAAGAACAAAGTTACTCACTTGTACATTTTCTCTACTCATCATATTAGTCATTGGGAAATTTGATTGTTGATCTATTATTCCTATTGAAATAAGACAAATATATGTTACTAAACATATAACTTAGATATGATATGCCTAAAGGTATTCATGTGTCTCAATTTTTATTAGAAATTAAAAAGTTTTCATTACATAGTTTTTATCATGGGTGTGACCTAGATGGTGATGAAATAGAACATATGATAATAGGCAAGGTCACGGGCATGATCCAGGTGGTGATCGATATCATGGGTTAGATTAAGGGCATGATATGCATGAGTTGTGACTCATAGGAGATAACAGCCCTTCTTACTGCCAACATTTAGGTCAGAGGATATCACAAGGGTTACTATGGCTTTAATGAGGTTAATTATTAGCATAGTGAAGATCACAATCGGGAGTACGACCGTGATGGGTATTGAAAAGTAATGTCCGAGAAGGTTACAGGGGTTATCACGGTCGTGATATGCATAAATTTCATTTTTCGAGGAGATCGCCTTCTATAAATTCAATAAATTTCGTTTTTACTTCCATTTGATGAAATTAACTATATATATGCATCCATTGTAATTCTATCTTCACGTTATCATAAAAATTATCATATTTATGGGGTCATGCCAGTTTATAGGCCTCCAACATGTAGGTTTGTTCATGGTTATAAGATTATAAGGGGATAAACATACTTGTTACTCTTTTAAATTTACTAGTTTCTCCATTTTTCTTTCTATCCAATCCTAAGATGACATGATGAAATGCATTTTCAAGGAAATAGAGTATTTCTCTCTTATTCTAGTATGATCTAAGTTTGTTATTCACTATCATGCGTCATATAAAGATAGTTTAGGGTCAAGGGATATTACCTTAACTTTAAGTGATTCCTATAGGCTGTTTCTTCCTTCCTCTTTATGGTGTAAATAAAAGATGGTGTTCTTTTCGTAAATGATTTCTTTGTTTTTGGTAAAGTATTTAAGGTAATTTGTGATGGTTTGATGTCATAGACTTTAATAGGAAAAGGGAGAGGGTTATTTCATGGTGAAGGAAGAAAAGAATAGTAGGTTTTATGGAAGTGAAAATCTGAAAATTTTGAAGGACAATTGATGATGATTATATCAGATTTTTCTAGAGGTGAATAATTAATTTATTGTAGAATTTTATGGTGAAAATCACTTTCTCTTGCAATGAACTTACGGTGGTTTCTTCTAGGGCAAATTTTTTTGTGTTATATATGTCACTTTCAAGCATTTAATGCAAGAATATTGAAGAAATTGTAGCAACCACTTGTCCCCAATTCTTTGCAGTACATGTAGTTGAATTTTTGCAACTTGGGAGGATCTCATCCATAGAAGTTTGATGAAATTATTCTAATATGATTTTGATGATAGCAAAAGAGAAATGATCTATTTGATATAATTGTTTAAGGAATGCAAACTTCGTATATTATATGCTTGGATATTTTTTATATGTGTCAGAAGTTATTTCAGAATCTTAATTTGGATATTAATTAGACAGAAGCAAGTTCAGAACCTTTTGAAACAAGAGTAAGATTAGTCAGAAGCTATTCAGAACTTTTAAAAGCTTAAGAAAAGTCATCAGAAGCTTTTTCAGAATCTTTTGAAACAAGAGAAAATTTTTCAGAAGCATTTTTCAGAACCTTTTAAAGATTTACGTGTTGTTCTTTAAAGCTTTCATCCGGTTGAAGATATGATGTTTTCAAGGCCTAGCTCCACGTGTCAAGTATATTTGGGTAATATACTTGATGTGTTTCACTTAAGTTGGTTTTATATCAAGGGGATAATTCTTTTAAAGATCTACGTATCTTATAAGTTTTTGACGTTTTTGATGTGATACGAATTTAGAGAAATTGTTCTCCCGATTTTATGAGAATAGTGTGTTCCTAAGAATCAATAAAATCAGTTTGTAAAGATAATATTCTGGATAAGTAAAATCTTAATGTTTACGAAATATGTGAAGTGGATAAAAGTCTGACTTTTTTTTGGGATAAGGTCAAATAATTTTTATTAACCGAGATATTAGGAAGTTTTTTTTAACAATTTTTTTTAATCTTGAAGAAGATATATCTGCTGGTTGTTATCAAATAAAGGACAAGATTAAATATATCTTGCTGGCGATATCTTTGGAAGAAAGAGTTATCCATCAACAAACTTTTGAACGTTCAAATCAGCTGGAAGATGAGGACAAATCTTTTGCAAGCCAAGAATCTGGGAAACAATCCTCATCCTTGAGATATTTTATTTAAAACGTCGTGGAAGAAAAAAAGAGGATAATATCTTTTGATTTTCAAAATATCCTCTCGTGACACTCAGCTGAAAAAGAAAAAGAGAGCTTTTAGTTATCCTCTAATTAGTTTTTGTTGAACGACAACATTCTTCAAGTTTTACTTGTGATCATAAACTTCAGCAATCCATCTTTTGCTTTCGTTCTTTGAATTCTTTTATTGTAATAGGAGGATTTTGTAGACACCTTCTTTGATAATTAGATCAGTTACAAGTTAGACTCTGTAGATCGATTAAAGCTAGAGGATAGCAGTGAGAATCGAGCAGAGCGAATTGCACTATCTTGTAATTTTGGATTTATTGATATAGTGAAACACAACCCGTAGGTTAACGGGGTCCCCGGCGTGGAGCTGGAAGAGTGGACTGACGCATAAGATGGAACCACTATAAATCTCTTGCCTGATTCTCTTAATCTCTTTCTATTTTATTTCAGCAATTTACTTTATAGCAATTTAATTGTTCATATTGTTCTCATCTATTAAAACCGAAGGGAAGTGATTTTAAAAGTCAAATTTTTTTTAATAATCAATTCAACCCCCCTTCTTGATTATTATTCGGGACCAACAATTGGTATCAAAGCAGGGCTCTCTTATTGATTTGAGTGATCTTATCAAAATGACTGAGAACAATGTAGCAATTAATCACGCTCCTTTCTTTGATGGATCTAATTTTTCTTATTGGCACATGAGGATGGAAACCTATATTAAAGCTAATGATTATAATTCTTGGCAGGTAATCTCTATTGGAGACAATGTGCTCACACTGGATGGAAATTCAGAGCTATCAGATGCTGAGAAGAAAGTCATTGAAAAGAACAATAAGGCTAAAAATTTGTTGTTAACTACTATTGCAGCTTCTGAATATTACTTAATATCTTCTTATGGAACAGCAAAAGAGATATGGGATAGATTAATTGAAACCTATGAAGGAACTAATACAATCAAAGAAACCAAAATTAATGCTTTACTTCAGCAATATGAATTATTTAAGTTTAAAACTGATGAGTCTGTGAAAGATGCATTTAACAGGTTCGCAGCAATCACAAATGAGCTGGCATCACTTGGTAAAGTGATTGGTGATCCTGATCTTGTGAGGAAGATGCTAAGAATACTACCACCAACTTGGGATGCAAAGAAGACTGCTATAGAAGAAGCATAGGATCTCAATAAGCTTTCTCTTAGTCAATTAAGAGAAAAGTTAATGGCCTATGAATCACACGAGGACTACACAAGGAGAAGAAAACAGTACTAAAGGAATTGCATTCAAAGCCAAGGAAGTTATACAAGCCAGATCTGATGATAGTAATGATGAAGAAGATGAAGACATCAATCTTCTAGCTCGAAAGCTCAATCGGTTCTTCAAGAAGCAAAGAGGTAAGAAATTTAGTATCTTTAAAAGAACCACTGAATATGATAAAAATGATGCAGGAAAGGCATACAAAGAAAAAGGAAAGAAGAAGGAGAAGAAGGAAATTCATTGTTATGAATGCAAGAAACCTGGACACATAAAGTATGAGTGTCCTACCTTGATCAAGAAAATGGAGAAATACAAAAAGAAGAGTCAAGCAATGCTAGCAACATGGAGCGATTTAGATGATTCAGAGAGTAATTCAGAAGATACGGATGAAGAAGAAGAAGCAAATCTTTGTCTAATGGCTGCCTCTAAGGTACAATCTGAATCTGAGTCTGATAGTGAAATTACTGAAGATGACATGCTTCTAGAAATGAAAAAATTGCTAAAAGCTCTTAAAAAGGATGATTCAAAACTAAATAAGTACGAAAATGAAATTAAATGTCTAAAAAATGAAAAGGATGCTTTGAAACAAACAAATTCATTACTTGCTGATGAAAATAATTTCTTAAAGCATGATGTTGAGAAATTGCATGTTTGCAATGAAAAATTAAGAAAAGACAATGATTTATTAATAGAAGAAACTAGTATGCTAAATATAAAAATCAATGAGTTATCAAATTCAATAAAAAATACCTTTAATAAGTTTAATGAAAGTGATAAAAAATTAACTATGTTGATCTCTTCACAAAGGTTATCTTATGAAAAGCATGGTTTAGGATATGAGCATGGATCTACATCTAATGCATCTAAAAATACGACATTTGTGAAAGCAAAAAATGCTATAAATGATAAACAAGTTGCTAAAGATAGATCAAATGCAAGAAGCAATAATTACAAAGTAAATAACGAGGGAAGAAAAGTTATAAAACAAATAAGAGGGAATACCAGAAGTTATTACAGAAGTTATCCTTCCTTCATATATCATCAAGATAATACCAGAAGGTATTCCAGAAGGTATCTTACATATGAAAACAATACCAGAAGGTATTCCAGAAGTTATCTAAATAAAAAACAGGTAAACAATAAGAATAATGATAACTTGTCATATGCATGTTTCTTTTGTAACAAACATGGACATATTGAGAAATTTTGTTATTATAAAAGAAACAAGGTCAGTAATGATCAAGTCATGCAAAAATACCAAACGAGCTTGTCTTATGAAGGACCCAAACTAGTTTGGGTTCCTAAAAAGGTATAATCCTATTGAATTTTGCAGGAACATGAAGCTAAAATAAGAGGAACGTGGTACCTAGATAGTGGATGTTTCAGACATATGACAGGAAATGCTTCATTGTTCAACAGTATAACTTGGGAAGAAAAAGGATATGTGAAATTTGGAGATGATAGTAGAGGTAAAATTATTGCAACAGGAAGTATTGGTATGTCTCCTTTCATAATAGAAAATGTTTATCTTGTAAAAGGTTTGAAACATAATCTCCTATGCATTAGTCAATTATGTGACAAAGGTTATAAAATGATTTTTGAAAAAGATAAATGTTTTGCCTTTGATGAAAAAGGTATGAAATTGTTTGAAGGTTTTAGAAAGAAAAATATATATCTGATAAGACCTAATGAAGTTGAAGATGCTTGTTGTTTATTGTCAATGAATGATAATATTTTCGCTTGGCATAAACGATTAGGTCATGTGAATTTCAATCAATTAGAAAAATTATCCAAAAACAATATAATAAGAGGTTTACCTAAAATTAATATCAAACATGATGTAAAGTGTGATACTTGTTTAAAGAATAAGATGATGTCTGTTTCCCACAAAGGTAAAAATGAAATTTCAACAAAACGTCCTCTTGAATTATTGCATCTTGATTTATTTGGACCTACAAGAGTATTAAGCATGGGTGGAAGTAAATATGGTCTTGTAATTGTTGACGATTATTCAAGATATACTTAGGTTATGTTTTTGCAACATAAGAAAGATAGTTTGATTCTTTTCAAAAATTTGCAAAACAAATTCAAAATGAAAAGGGATTTTCCATAATTAGTCTTAGAACTGATCATGGATCTGAATTTCAAAATTCAAAGTTTTTAAATTTTTGTGAAGAATAAGGTATATCTCATAATTTCTCAGCTCCATATACACCTCAACAAAATGGAGTAGTAGAACGCAAAAATATAACTATACAAGAAATGACAAGATCTATGTTAAATGAAAGTGGTATTGCTGAGTATTTTTGGGCAGAAGCAGTATCTACAGCATGCTACATAATCAATCGTGTTTATATTCGACCTATGACATCAAAAACAGCATATGAACTGTTTAAAGGTAAGAGGCCCAATGTATCTTATTTTCATATTTTTGGCTCTAAATGTTTTGTGAAAAAGAATGCTTACAATCTAGGTAAGTTCGATGAAAGATCTGTTGAAGCTATATTTTTAGGATATTCCTTAAATAGTCGTGCTTATCGTGTTTTTAATAAATTATCAAAAATCGTTGAAGAATCTATAAATGTTAAGTTTGTTGAAGAATTAAAGGATGATGAATCCGATGATGAAAAAGAATCCATTCCTAAAGAAAGAGCTAGTTCAGAACAAAAGTCTGAAGAACCATCTGATGAATCTCATGAATCTGAAAGAACAGAACCCTCTCCAGAAGATAACATAGGAGGTAATACAGAAGGTACTTCAGAACCTACAGCATCTGAACCAAAATATTCTACAGGTTGAAAATATAAATCTGCTCATCCTTCTAGTCAAATAATTGGTGATGTTCAATCTGGTGTTAAAACAAGAGCTAATTTACAAGATTTTGAAAATCATTTTGCTTTATTATCTGAAATTGAACCTAGTAATGTTAATGAAGCTTTAAAATCATAGCTGGATAGAAGCCATGCAAGAGGAACTAAGTCAATTTCAAAGAAACAATGTATGGAATTTAGTACCAAGACCTAAAGGAAAATCTATAATTGGTACTAAATGGGTTTTCAAAAATAAACTAGATGAAAATGGCAAAGTTATTAGAAACAAAGCAAGGTTGGTAGCCAAATGATATTCATAAGAAGAAGGAATAGATTATGATGAAACATATGCACCTGTAGCTAGATTAGAAGCAATTCGTTTAATGCTTGCATATGCATGTTTTAAAGATTTTAAAGTTTATCAAATGGATGTAAAAAGTGCTTTTCTAAATGGCTATATAAAAGAAGAAGTTTTTGTAGAACAACCCCCTGGATTTGACGATCCTTTTAAACCAGATCATGTTTTTAAATTAAATAAAGCTTTATATGGTTTAAAACAAGCCCCAAGGGCATGGTATGAAAGATTGACCTTATTTCTAATTTCTAAAGGTTTTAAAAGAGGATCTGTTGATACAAATTATTTCTAAAAACATATGATAAAGATACTTTAATAGTACAAATATATGTGGATGATATTATATTTGGTTCTACTAATGAAGTATATTGTCAAGAGTTTGCTAAGTCTATGCAGGTAGAATTTGAGATGTCAATGATGGGAGAGTTAACATTCTTTCTTGGACTTCAAGTTAAACAAACCAAAGAAGGAATCTTTATACATCAAGAAAAATACACTAAACAAATTCTTAAGAAATTTAGGTATGAAGGATGTAAAGGAGCTGCAACTCCTATGAGTACTTCCACAATGTTAGATTCTGATTCAAATGGTAAGAAGGTAAATGAGAAACTTATAGAAGCCTCATTGGTTCTTTACTATATTTAACTGCATCTAGACCTGATATTCTATTTAGTGTATGTTTGTGTGCTAGATTTCAAAGTGCACCAACAGAAACACATTTGACAGCTGTTAAAAGAATCTTCAAGTACTTGATAAATTCTTCAAAATTAGGCATTTGGTATCCTAAAAATCAAAATTTTGATTTACTAGGATATTCTGATGCGGATTATGCTGGTTGCAAAATAGATAGAAAAAGCACGTCTGGTACTTGTCAATTTTTAGGTGACAAAATAGTTTCTTGGTCTTCTAAGAAACAAAATTCTATTGCCTTACCGACAGCTGAAGTAGAATATGTTTCTATTGGTAATTGTTGTGCTCAATTACTCTAGATTAAACAACAATTGTGTGATTATGGTTTAGTTTATAAAAATATACCTATTAAATGTGATAACACAAGTGCAATCAATTTAACAAAAAATCCAGTGCACCATTCAAGATCAAAACATATTGAAATTCGACATCATTTTATCCGTGATCATGTGGTTAACGTAACATTGTTGTTGATTTTGTGCCTTCCAATATGCAATTTGCAGATATATTTACAAAACCACTTGATAAATTAAATTTTGAATTTATAAGAAATGAGATTGGAATTTGCAATCCTTTTTGAATTTGAACTTATACTTATCTCCTCTTTATTGGAATCTAAAAAGGTCTTTCCCAAAAATTTTTTACGAGGCGTTCTTATTAAACAAGAATTTTTACTTTCAAGGGTTTACTTCCTCTTCATTTCAATTTCACGAAACTCAAAAACAAGAAATCCTCTCATCCTCTTCAACAATGGTGCCCAAAAATTCTGAACGGATAAGACAAAAAACATTCAAAACAAAACCCTCATATGCTCCACTGGTGATTCGTGATGACTCATCAGACTCTGAAAAAACCCTTCACGATCCTCAACCCCACAACAACTCGAGAAGTTCGTTCCAAAATGTCTCAGGATTCTAGTAAAAAATCAAAAGCTTCTGACCAACCTCAAGAGACTCCTTCAGAACCTTTAGTTCAAGAACAATCTGGTTTAGAATCTTCAAGGAGGACTCCTGATAAAGAAAAGAAACTTTCTTTATCAAGAAAGGGAAAGAAAAGATCGAACCTGGACAAGGAACATCAAAATCCAAAGGTTCTAAAACAGCTAGATCACACCTATTGCCAAGTCAGGGTCTCGAAAGAAAAGTGAGGTTGTGCATGCAGCTTTGTTGATTTCAATTTCTTTGATAGCAATGGATTTTATATAACAAGTTTTTAGGAAAAAGGATGTGACGCTATGTTCTGTTCAAATGTTAGTATATGGAGAGTGCATAAGGGAATTCTATGAAAATTTAAGTGTTTCATCTGACAATGTGTTGAATTCCAAAGTGAATAGGCAAGAAATTAACTATCTCTAAACATATTGCTCAATGTTTTGATATGGAAAAAGTGAATGATGATATAGAGATTGTTAATTTACCAAGAAATGATCTTTTTGCTGCTGTCAATGGAGGTTTGGAAATGGATTATGGCAGGGAAGCGATGGTAATGGATTTTGAGCTACTTCCAAGGATTTTGCACAAAATTATTATTGAGTGCATTTGTCCAAGAAAAGGAAGCTCAACCTCCATGTCCATAGATCATGCGCAAATTATATTTGCCATGATAAAGAATAAAAGGATTGATATTGCCTCTGTATCATTGATCAAATTTGGAGAAATAAGGATAGTATGATATTTGGGAATGTGTTGATGAAAATTTTTGAATTTAAAAGAATCCAAATTCCGTCAAGCTCTTCCGAACCAATAAAATTGAAACGGATTGGAAAGGAAATACTTCATCACATGTCCATTTATGTTAGGAACTATCTTTGGTACACAAATGATGGTTCACATTTTATCGATGAACGTCATAAGACTAAAGATATTCCGTTTGAGTCATCCTCTCCAACAGTTAAAGAGGCAGAGGCACTTTCAGAGGGTGTTCAAGAAGCTGAGGGTGGAAAATCCAAGAAGCGGAAAATTGGAGAAGTAGGAGAAGGAATTGGTAGGAGCAGTGTCAGTAATTTTGATTTTGACTCCTTCAAAAACTTGATCAAAGACACCATCAAAGGAGAAATGGTATCGATTCAAGATTTGCAGAAAGAAAAATTAGATCAACACAGATACGAATTTAGAAAAACTATTCAAAATGTTGAAAGAGAACTAAATCTTCTTCGAACTTTATTTGATGAGTTCAGTGGTAATGTGAAGGACGATTTAAATCGTAAGGTCACAGCTTTTGACAAACTGGTGGAACAAATGAGGAAAGTTGGAGATTCAGTCACCAAATCGTTTGATAAGTTGGATGTCAACTCTGCAAAATCCACTCAAGTTGTCAAAGATCTTCAAGGAGATATTCAGCTATTTTTAAAAGACCAATTTCCTCATTATACTCGACCAGGACCAACTCTCATAGATTTCGATCCTTCTTCACCAAAACCAACTCCCTCATCTTCAAAGTCTCCATCTCGCAAGAAATTTTAGTTTACTCACTTTTATTTTTGAAGAAACAAAATATTATGTTCTATTTTCTTAACCGACTTTTGATACATTAAGTTTTTTTTTATGCATAATCTGAGGGGGAGATTCCTTTTGATGATAACAAAAAGGGGGAGAAGTGTGATAAGTGTGTTGAATATGTGTGCGTGTGATGTGCTGAATGTTTAAATATGCATGATTAAATGATTACATGACAGGTGAATGGGCTGAATGTGCTGATAATTGTAGTAATGAAATGCTGATTTCTTTTTTATTTCTTTTTGGGATGTAATATCTTCTTGCTAGAAAATGAGTGATGAAAATTGAATAAGAAATAATATGATATAACTTTGATTGTGTTTTGTCATTGTCAAAAAGGGGGAGAATGATGAAATTATTCTAATATGATTTTGATGATAACAAAAGAGAAATGATCTATTTGATATAATTGTTTAAGGAATGCAAACTTCGTATATTATATGCTTGGATATTTTTTATATGTGTCAGAAGTTATTTCAGAATCTTAATTTGGATATTAATTAGACAGAAGCAAGTTCAGAACCTTTTGAAGCAAGAGTAACATTAGTCAAAAGCTATTTCAGAACTTTTAAAAGCTTAAGAAAAGTCATCAGAAGCTTTTTCAGAATCTTTTGAAACAAGAGAAAATTTTTCAGAAGCGTTTTCAGAACCTTTTAAAGATTTACGTGTTGTTCTTCAAAGCTTTCATCCGGTTGAAGATATGATGTTTTCAAGGCCTAGCTCCACGTGTCAAGTATATTTGGGTAATATACTTGATGTGTTTCACTTAAGTTGGTTTTATATCAAGGGGATAATTCTTTTAAAGATCTACGTATCTTATAAGTTTTTGATGTTTTTGATGTGATACGAATTTATAGAAATTGTTCTCCCGATTTTATGAGAATAGTGTGTTCCTAAGAATCAATAAAATCAGTTTGTAAAGATAATATTCTGGATAAGTAAAATCTTAATGTTTACGAAATATGTGAAGTGGATAAAAGTCTGATTTTTTTTTGGGATACGGTCCAATAATTTTTATTAACCGAGATATTAGGAAGTTTTTTTAACATTTTTTTTTTAATCTTGAAGAAGATATATCTGCTGGTTGTTATCAAATAAAGGACAGGATTAAATATATCTTGCTGGCGATATCTTTGGAAGAAAGAGTTATCTATCAACAAACTTTTGAACGTTCAAATCAGCTGGAAGATGAGAACAAATCTTTTGCAAGCCAAGAATCTGGGAAACAATCCTCATCCTTGAGATATTTTATTTAAAACGTCGTGGAAGAAAAAAAGAGGATAATATCTTTTGATTTTCAAAATATCCTCTCGTGACACTCAGCTGAAAAAGAAAAAGAGAGCTTTTAGTTATCCTCTAATTAGTTTTTGTTGAACGACAACATTCTTCAAGTTTTACTTGTGATCATAAACTTCAGCAATCCATCTTTTGCTTTCGTTCTTTGAATTCTTTTATTGTAATAGGAGGATCTTGTAGACACCTTCTTTGATAATTAGATCAGTTACAAGTTAGACTCTGTAGATCGATTAAAGCTAGAGGATAGCAGTGAGAATCGAGCAGAGCGAATTGGACTATCTTGTAATTTTGGATTTATTGATATAGTGAAACACAACCCGTAGGTTAACGGGGTCCCCGGCGTGGAGCTGGAAGAGTGGACTGACGCACAAGGCGGAACCACTATAAATCTCTTGCCTGATTCTCTTAATCTCTTTCTATTTTATTTCAGCAATTTACTTTATAGCAATTTAATTGTTCATATTGTTCTCATCTATTAAAACCGAAGGGAAGTGATTTTAAAAGTCAAATTTTTTTTAATAATCAATTCAACCCCCCTTCTTGATTATTATTCGGGACTAACAAAGTTAAAACAGGTAATTATAATGTATATATGTAAGCCCCGGAAAATTTCAATAAATAATTCCAAAATGAACTTTGAAAATAAACCCTAAAAATCACTCAAAATTAAAACCGAATTTCGACAAGTCCTAAATCATGAATGAATCCAAAAAATTTCTTAATCATGAGAAAATGAAAATCCTTAAAAATAAAATAAGAACTCAGTGGTCTTCAAATTCAAAACCACTACGTACAAAAAATTCTATATTTAACTCCGACTTATAAAAACGGGTAATGTAAAGCCCAAAAACAAATTATTAAAAAGCAAATAACGATTGACTTTCGAAAATATAACTCAATTCAAGAATTCCGAAAACACTAAGAGATATTAAATACTTACAAAAATGAAATGTAAAATAAATTTCTCAAAGTAAATACGTTGTATAAATATAAAATATCAGTTTCCAAATTGGCAAGGATCTAGACCGGAAAATCACCCGGAAACCCTAAGCGGAAATACAATAGCTTAAGTCCGGCAATCTAGCGCCTCTAGCCCTGGAGGCCGAGATGTAGTTTAAATATGTAGAATTGCTCATAGTAATATGAGTTTGTTTAAAAATATCAGATTGGTAAATTTTTGACTTATTTCGAACCCGTTCTGATACAGACTTCGAAAAGCGTGTCCCGGGGCTCGAGATATAAAAAATATACCAATAGTACCGTTAGACTCGTAATTTCATAAGATTTTCAAATATATCAGTTATATAATTTTTCGAGTTATAAAAGTTACAGATATAACCTTTTTATCGTATTTCCATTATTACCGGTAACTGATTAGTCTTTTGCACTATTCATTTTTATTTCATTACAAAATTTTGTTATTCTTATAAAGCCTTATATTTTTAGATAAATATTTTATATGTTATAGAAAATTTTGTTTTTCTAAAATTTAGTTCGTTTCGGGTCTTTACGGGATCAGATTCTGTTTAAGACCCGATACTAAAAATAAAATAAATTAATTTAATAATTGTAAAATATTTAAAAATATTTTTATTTTCATAAAATAATTTTTTAGAATTTTTCGGGTTATAAAAATATTATTTATAGCCCATATTCGTGTATTTTGATCATACCGGTAACATATTTGTTAAAATACTAAAATAATTCAAATAATTATTTAAATTTAATTATGAAAAATCTGCTACAAATATTTGGAATAAATTTTCTAATTTTATTTTATTTTAATTTATTTTATGAATAAAGTACTTTTATAACCCATACCTTCAAGTACACTTTACACATATCACTTCCTTTTCACTTCAATCTTTCTACACATTATCTCACAATTCATGGCAGATTTTTGACTCATTCATGGCTGCCATTGTCATTTAATTTACTCCTATTTGACTAAAATTAATTATATTTCAATCCTTCTTCAAAAAGTTACATTACACATTAATTATACAATTCAAATTTGTGTCAAATTTCAACAAAATTCACTCTCTCTCCTCCTTGCCTTTCACGTGTAGCATGGGGCTTCTTTGGCTGCCCTTGTTTTATTTTTTTCTCTCATTTATTCAATTAAAACACTCATTTTCTCTCTCTCCTTCATTTACTCACTTTCCCTCTTTCATTCTTTAGCTTTTTCTCTCTCATTTTCCTCTCTTTTCTTCTTCACATTGTTCTTGTTTCCTCAAGAACACAAGCTGCCCCTATCTCTTCCATTGGCTTCCACACCTATTTCTTAAAGATTTTTAAGCAAATCTTCTTCCCAAAGCTCCATAGGTGATATAAGTAAAGTGTAATGAATGTTTCATGCATCAAATGACCTTCCATAAGCTTAAAAGCTTAGGATGATGATGCCAATAATGAAACACTCCCTTTCTCTACTTTTATTATGTTGTATTTCAATTATTTTCTTGTTTAAAGTTGATATGTTTTATAGATCTAAATTTTTGTAGCTCTGATTTTCGTTTATGCCATGGATCTTATTATTTAACTTGTTATCTTTGTTATTTCTTATGATTTATGTATAGATCTATCATCCACATGTCTATCTTAGTGATTCATGCATATTAAAACTAGTTTAGAAGACTAGATCTAGTGTTTTGAGTTCATAAATGCATTAGATCTTTGTTTATGTTCATGAACAACTTGCTATAGCATGATGATGGTAGGAAAATTGTAGGAAACTCAAGATCTATTTTATTTTCAACAAAAACAACTTTTGAAAATTCGGATGAAAATGGAACCATATTTAGAAAAATGGTTTTTCAACTTTAAAATGTGTATTTTTCATTTAAAATGAAGGGCTTAGGGTATAGATAATATAAATGAGTAATTTTGATGAGCAAAGTTTAGATCTATGAGTTTAAAGTTTGTTTTCATGGGTTTCATCTAAGTGTATGTTCATATTATGTGTAGATCTTAGATTTGAACTTGAACAACATTTGTGAAATTCGTATTTTGGCAAGACCAATATTTAAAAACCAT
Source organism: Combretum micranthum (assembly GCA_024138025.1). Lineage (NCBI taxonomy): Eukaryota > Viridiplantae > Streptophyta > Magnoliopsida > Myrtales > Combretaceae > Combretum > Combretum micranthum. Next base: position 96,363 of record JAMXBD010000458.1, read on the forward strand.
TTTCCAAGGGTCAAAATATAATTTTTACTTAAGAAAATGAAGGCTTAATATGTTATCATCAAGATTTCTTTTTACAAGAATCAAAAGTGATTTCCAAAAGTTATTTTCAAAAATAAAAATTCTATTTTCGGATTTTGGCCAAGGCCTATTTTAAAAACATGTTTTCCAACTCAAAAATGAAGTTTTAATTTAAGAAATGAAAGGCTCTTAGGATAGGATATGTAAGGAATGGATTTTCATGAGCTTAGATAGATTTTATCAAAAGATATAACCAAAAATGAATTTTGTAAATTCGGATCCCAACAAAGACCAATTTTTAGAACCAATGTATCAACTCCAAAACTCATGTTTTATGTGAAAAATGAAGTATATAGGTAATAGATATCATTAAGCAATGATTTTTACAAGTTAAAATAAGTTTAGGCATGAGTAAGGTGTTAAACAAGTAATGGAATTAAAATGAAAATTTTGAGTTAGTGATCAATTGTCAAATTCGTAATTTGAGATGATGCACAAGTAATCACTTAGTATTTGAGCTCAAATTGCAAGTTTTAGGTGTTAAATGAAGTCCTTAGGTAATTGATATAGTAAAGCCTTAAATTTTAATGTTTTAAACAAGTTTTCCCCAAATGAATCATTCAAAAAGTGGATTTTCTAAAATTCGGAATTTTGAGTAAATCATATTGGAAAACATATTTACAAAGTGTAAAATGGAAATTTTTATGTAGAAATGAAGGTCATAAGTAATATATATAATGAAGACTCAATTTTAACAAAAATAATTATATTTTCTTAAGTAATAAATCCAAAACAAATGGAAATGATCAAATTTAGAAAACTAGATTTTTCAAAAAGTAGTTATAGTTGAAGTCTTGCAAAATAAAGAGTTCCAAAATTTTCTTTTACCAAAAATCATCAAGACCATGCATACATGAAACTCATTTCATGCCATTCATGTTAGGAAATCACTCATATTGCATGTATAGCTAATTTATATACTAGGAATATTACAAACATTTACAAAACTACCTTTTGGAAGTTGAAATTGTTGCTGCCCTAATCTGATCCAAACTTTTAAAAGCTTCAAAGTTTTCAAAACTTGAAAATAATATTAGAAATAGATAGATCTTTCAAAGTAGATAAAAATCGATATATAATTTGCGAGATTCCGAGTAAAAATGACCAAGTTATGGCCGTTTTAAGTTGGAATTTCCGCTTAGGACGAGAATTACGAATTTGATAGTTCGTATAAGATCGTTTAGATTAGTTTGAGTTGAAATACTTATTAGAGTATTTCTTCCTTTTTAGGACATCCCGAGATTGACGATTCCCTACCACCGGATTATTATTACTAGAAGACCGGTGATCCAATGGCCGAGTGAGTTTTCTCCTTGTTTTGTTACCTTGATTGTGCTTGTAGCTAGTTGCATTAGATTATAGGAACAAGATAAAAATCGATACGAATGGGGATGGGATATATGATGAGGCTGTGATGAATGTATGCCAAAGAATACTAAAGCATATCGAAACCACGATTTGATTGGATAACTGCACCGTTTATATTATTTCTGTTATGTGTATGATATTGGTTGGTCACTCTAAAGAATGTATAAATATTTTGACCTAAGCAATAAGTAAATTGATCATGCATCACATCGAACATATTGCATTTAGTAGCGTGCTACTCCGACGCAGGTTGATCGATATGGTCCGAGGACTCGTTTCGATAATGAGACCCGGGATCAGAGCTTATTCATAGGAAACTAAGGCGCATCGGGGATGCATTCCATGTGTGAGCCTAGCCGAGGCGAATGCTATGAGCCGAGGACTTGGGGACTAGCAGCAGTCATGTAGACTTCAATACCATCCCTAACCCAAGATACGGAGGGCGTAAATCCGTTCTGTGTGTGGGTTCCGGATACCCATACATAATTGCTTACTCACGTGTTTGTTCATGCATAGCATATGATTGATTAATGTTTGCTTGTTCTGGTACGAAACGAAGGGAATTCTCACTAAGTTAGTGTAGCTTATACCCCAATAGCTGTTTAAATGAACAGGTTATCTCAAGAATGCAAAGTGGGGACTGAGATGGTTGAAGCCGAGAATGGCTTCGGGATTCCAGCAAGAAATGAGAATGTTGAAGTCATCAGCTAGTTTTATGATTCGTCTTGTAATAGTTTATGTAGGAAAGTCTGTGGATGAATGTAATTGAAGTTGAATGATTTATATTTTGAAGTATAGTGGTTTGTATCGAAAGTATAGTGGATTCTATTTCCTTTACATTGTTACTCAATTATATCAACATAAAATGTATCATTCCGATGTGTCTCATTTATGTGTTAGACGCCTTGTACATAGTATAAAAGCCTTGGAGTGATCGAGGTGGTCATTCTTAGGCTTTAATATTGTGTACGGTAGACTGCCATGTTTAGAGTACCCTTCGGGGCGTGACAATATAAGATGAATAATTTTATGATACCGAATAGATATTAATGAGTATACAAACAAATTAGTTATTAATTCAATACAAAATTATTAAGAATATTTTTAGGTCTCGAATTTCATAAAAGATAGTTTTGAACCAATTTCTAGTGTTACATATCTATGTGATTAAGTAATATTACGGCTTTCACTTACTCGATTAGGGTTTAAGGCCTTAAGTGTACAAATATAGATTTGATGCTATTTAGGTTTAATATATTCTCATTTTCATGTTTCTAATGTTGAAATTTAAGTTAAGCTTCATAATTGGAATTTAGGCCTGTTTTTAGGTTCTGTCAGGTATATCTCAACCCTAGCAATTTATTTCCGAGTTATCGTTTGCTAACTAAAACATTCTAAAAATCTAACGATTCAATCTATACTTGATAATTAGGATCATATAACTATAGTTAGTGATGTTTTGGCCTCTATCATGTAATGTTGTCTTTAGTATCTTTTGCTACTTAGGGAATTATTCATTCTAATCATTAAGTATACAAATCTTTAAATACTTTACATGATATATGAAGCTAATGATAATTAAGTGGTTACTGTGCCGTGATCTTAAGTTAAGATATGAAAATTCTTGGGGATCATGAGTAGCCTCCTCTAAAATTTTTATATCTGATGTTCACTTTGTCACGCCCCGAGGGGTACCCTAAACGTGGCAGTCCGCCGTACACAATACTAAAGCCTAGGAATGACTACCTTAGTCACGCAAAGGCTTCCATATTATGTACAAGGCATACATCACAACCAAGGGGATGCATCAGAGTAGCGCAATTCACATTGGTAATAAATAAGTAACAAGGCAAAGAGAATACTTAATATAAAACATAAGCATATCACATTTCAATTCTTAAGGGCATGTTCTTCTATTATCTTCAAATAAATATACGTCTCTAATCATATAGGTTAGCACATATAAAGAACCTTACAAAATTTCTTCATCGTATGATTCCATATCCTTAATCATCCGTCCATGACTTCCTTAATGTCATGATTCTCAAATTCAATCCACGAATATACCTGTTTCAACAAAATCTATAGGGGTATAAGCTACAACTAGCTTAGTGAGATATTCCTTTTCATTCGCACCATAATTTCAAACAAGTTTATTTATGTAATCACACATATGCTATGCATACAATGCAACAATCACATGACTACGCGAATATATATAGTCATCCGGAAACCATATATAGAACGGATTTACCCCTCCGTATCAGAGGTTAGGGAATCGGGGTTGAAGGTCCTCGACCTTCTACTGCTAGTCCCCAGGTCCTCACCCACAGCGTTCGGTTGGCTCGGCTCCGAACCTAGAGTCGCTTTCCCCAAGCGATTTGGATGCTCCAGGAAGGAACATGGCCCGTGGCACTGCACGATCACAGCCAATCCAACTCTACGCGTAGGAGTAGCAGCCTTCTGAAATAGATGTGACTCGATGGATGCTATGCGTGAACGTTTTATTGTTCGGTCAAACCTTATTAAGGTTTATTGGGGCGATCAATAAATTTAGCAACAATAAACAATCATACAAGTAAGTAAACCAAATCATTTAAACAAGCAGATCGAAGTTGCGATATTCTTAATTCTCAATTCACGCATAAACATAGAATCATATATATAATCCCGAATTCCCCAAATATATCTCCATTTTTATCTTTTCCTAATATACTAATGCTACTACATTACAAGCACAAACAATGTAACGAAATTAGAAGGAATAACTCACTCGTCCATTTCGCTATCTTCTTAGTCGTAGTAATCCTCGGATAGGGTATTCTCGTATCCTTAGTCACCTAGACAAAAGAAATACCCGGGATAAGTCTTCCATGAATTTCTATTTTTGGAGATTCTAAACTTTACTTAAAATCGTGGTAAAATCGTATAAGAAGAAATTCCAACTTAAAATGGCCATAACTTGCTCATTTTAACTCGGAATTTCGCATATGATATACCGTTTTCTACCTATTCGAAAAGTTATATCCATTTCTAAACTTATCTTGGTCATAAAAGGTCATTTGGGTTCCGAAAACGTCAGGTACAGATTTAAAACGAATTTTCTAAACTTTTGCAAAAATCCATTTTCTAACTCAACTCCATTTTAAAGAAAATCCTTTTGTAACAATATAAATATATATTTGATAAACACTTTTGAATATATAGGTATGCTCACTTTATATGCAAAAATCCAATGGTAGTGTCTCAACAATTTATTTCATAAAACAATTCATTTAAACTTTAACTTAAAATTTCTTTTAAAGAAACTTTATATTTTTCTAGGTTGTTATAAATGAGTATATTCTTATTTTATTTTCTTCATTCCTTTTCCAAAACAAGTAATTTTTCCTTAATCCTTAGTTTTTATAAATTTCCTTCTAGTGATAAAAGATCTATTTTCATCAAAAGTATATTAGGTTGAAAACCTTTTTATAATTTTGTATTTAGGATGGTTTTTAGAAAATGAATCTTGTCTTCTTATATTTATTTCTAAAATATAAGCCTTTGCTTTCTAAAACTTGTTCTTTCATTTCTTTGAAAAGAATCATCTTTATTGATAAAATCCATTATTGCTAACCTTACTTTATTTATATTCTTTTGAAAACAAGTTCTTTCTTTTAAAAATCATTACTTTTCCTAAGTGGGTTCCTTATGAGTTGATTTTTATATTAACTTTGAAAACTAGTTTGTTCCTTAGTTTTAGAAAAGAATTTAAGTCTCAAACTTTCAATATGAACGATTTATTTTTCTAAAACTTAGATTACCATAAAATACAAGGAAAATATTTATTTATGTTTTCTTGGTAAAACTATCTTTGTTATTTAAGAAAACTTGAGAAAACTTGTATTATTCTATTTCTAGGTTGTTGATAATAACTTCATGTTTTTGTGGTAAATCATATAATTGGAAACTTAGCTTTGAGTTCATTTAGTAAAACAAGATTCTATTTTTAGATTTAGTTGAGACATTAGCATTATGTAAATGTAAGTATCATGAGCATATAAAATAATAAGAACATAAGAAAATACTAAAAATAATTAATGAGCAAGAAAAATAAAATATCAAGCATTGGGAACCTTAGCTTCATCAAGGAATCCCGATCAAGTATTGGAGTCTTAGCTTTATCAAGGCGTCCCGGGACTAAGAATGGACTAGTCCCGAAAAATTTAAGAAAATAAATAATCAAAAGGTTGTTTTGACTTGATATGGACAAGTCTAAGACTAGAAAGACTAGTCTTAATAATTGCATAAAATAAATAAATTGCATAACTTGAAAATAAATAAATAACCAATGAGCTTATATGCTCTAAATAAATATATATACATAATACTATATATATAAGCAAATAATCACAATAATAATAACAACATAATAAAATAGGAAGCTTATGTATAAGAACAAAACATGAACATGTTGTTGCTTTTACTACTCATATGAGTTTCAAAACAACACCATAGTCATGTTAAGTTACATGACATGGATGAATAATAGATGGAATAAATATTTACCTAAGGTATGTAAGAGGTATGAAGATGGTAAATGAAATGGGTATTATGTGAGTAGTGATATGTGGTAGATAGTTTATGTATGAGAGATGATTTTTGTGAGGAATTGGTTTGAGAGAGTTTTGGTAGAGAGAATTCTTGAAGAGAGGATTTGTGGAGAGATTTTGAGAGAGTTTTGGTAGTGAAATGAATTGTGTAAAAGAATGGAAGAGGAAGGGGGTATTTATAGAATTTTTGGAGTGAATTTTGGATGTAATAAAATAATTGAAAAAGAAAAAATATTTGTGGAAGAGAAAGAGGGGCGCCGGTTTTGGTCTTTTGGGGAGAAATTGTTTTATTTTTATTTGTTTGTGTAATAAAGAAGTAATGTGTAAAGTTGATGTGAATAAAGGTGTATTGGAAATGAAAAAAGTAAGAAAATAGATATGTAGGTGTAAGAAATAGGTGTAAGAAAAAGTAGAGATAGGTGAATAGTAATGAATAGTAGAAAAGTACTATGAATAGTAGACTAGACAATTAAAGTACCGGTAGTAATAAAAATACGCGTAATAATGCGATATCTGTAATTTTTAGCTACCGAAAAATTCCAAAACTGATATTTTTGGAATCCTTGTATTTTTACGAGTCTATTGGTATAAACGGAATATTTTTAATATTGAGCTCCGGGACACGCTTTTCGAGAACCGATCCCGTTTGGGTCCGAAGGTCACTCGAAATTTGCGAATCTGATATTTTTATGTTACCCTACGTTATTACGAACTATTCTAGGCCATTAACTTAATTTCGTTTTATAGGGTTTGAAAACGCGAGATTGCCGGATCTTAAACACTATGGTTCGTTATAGGCTTGTTGACTTTTAGGGTTCCGTTTTGATTTTCGATTTTACTGAGTTATTCGTAAGATCGTATAATTTTTGAGTCTTGATCGTTTTACAATTTTAGCTCGAAATTTATATTTTATTTTATTTGTGATTATTTAATAGTTTTTAGTTTCGGAATCGTTTAACCGAGTCTAGGGTTATGAGTTGACTCAGTTTGACTTTTGGTGAGAATTTGAAATTTGTGATTTCTGAAATTTATCGAAGGTTTTAAGATTTTGCTGTTGATCGTTATTTGGATATATTGTCTTGTTTTGCGTGTTAGGAAACGGGTAGATGATTTAATTGATGTACGAATTGTTGATTCCGGTAGTTAGAATTTATATTTTGTTTCAAGGGTTCCTGTTTTCTCGAGATTGAGAAAACTCGTTTTTGTTCTCATTTGGAATTAAGTTCTAACTTGGTTCGAGTTTTAGGGTTTCGTTTCCGGTATTTGACTCGGTCTAGGATTGAGTTTTAATTTCAAGTTGATTTTTCGGGTTTTTGATATTTATTCTTCTAGAATTATTTTTAAGGATTATGAAAATTTTTGGGGGTTTACACACTTACATTGTGAAACGACCTGGCCTTTAGGGTGCTTAAGGTTGAGGTTTTTTTGCCATACACATCACCTTTCAAGTGACGTATGCAAGGCTTCCGTTATTGAGTGGGTTTCTAATTAAGTTTTAATTTAAGAATTTGTGATTAATTTTTATAAAAATTTCGGTAGAGTACCGTCTGTTTTCCCATGATTCGGGTTCATCAAGACTTGTATATTTAGCTATTTGAAAAAATTAAGTTCCACAAATATTAATTAACAAATATTGGCCATAAAGCCCATCAAATGAGAACAATTTAATTGAAAAACTTTTAGGACTTAAAGGGCCACACTAAATCAATTAAAAAAAATGCTTAACAAATAACTGGATACAATCATCAAAGTTAATGATATAAAATGATTACAAAAAATTCTTTCATGAAAAACTTATAAAGTTCATATCTTGTACAACATCATTTAATCAGTTTACCCTGCATATCTCTCATTCCCATCGGTTCATCAACAAGACTTGAAAGGTTAATAAAATGAGTTACGAAGCCCAGTACACAATAATATAAGCACACACCAGATGTCATGCATACTTAGGCTAATGCAAGAAGCACGGTTTAAGTTTAATTAGATTTAAGTTATCAACCAAGTATTCCTAGCGTCTTAGAAATACAACCATGCACAAGACTACACATGACTCCTGCTAAACAAATGGGTAGGGTTCCCTCAACATATTACGCATCGAAGGGGGGGGGGGAGGGGGGGGGTTCAATAGGTCCCTAGTACTTACTAGAAAGAAAAGAAAGAAAGTCTCACATGGTTCAATCCCTCACAAGATAGCCATCAATGAGCATGGTCCATTGCAACATTTTATGCAAGAGCCCATAGCTTCACATAACTCTATTACAACTTTGCATAAGCTCTTAATTGAACGTCTGGTATTAGAATCTCCCCTATCGACTACCCACTTGACCTTACCAAGTACTTCGTGGGGGTCCAAGCGTTAACAACTACCGCATTATCCAGAAATTACGATCAGGCTTGTAATCCGGTCCGGGGTGCCACTCCTGGAGTAAATGGCCAAGCGACATCCAACACTCAATTAAGTTGAGTTTAAATTCTTAGCCCGGTTATTAAAACTATCTTATCAAGCAACACATAATTACTGTGTGCCTGTAGGTTAACTCGAGCTCGTTATCTGTTCCTAAGCCAAAATTTAATAATTGTTCATTTTTGAAATTATTATAGTTTATGATTAATTGTCTCTAACCCCTTTACTTTGTTATTGCATTTAGGTTGCATTGACTTAGTCTTAACCAAGTTAATTAGACTTAATCATTTAGTTCAATTATTAAGTCAAGTTGATTAAAGTTAATCAATCTAATTCATTTTAGCTTATTCAAGTTCAATAAGCCAAGTCGAACTTAGATATTAACTAAGTTCGTTTTATATCCCATTTCATTATAGCTCAAAAAATTCATTTTATATTTAACGACATACATTTAACTAGTAAAACAAGTTTTCAACTTTGTTTGTTTATATAACAGCTCGAAACAAATGAAATTGAGGCCTCAATACTTTTAAAATTTCCAAAAACTTAAAACATGAAAATTTGTAGATCTCTTTTAAGCTTTTCATAACCTCTTGAATCACCTCAATCTGAGTTCGGACGAAAATATGATCAATTTACAAAACAATATTGCGAGCAAAGAGAAACATGGGGAAGCATGGTTGGATGTATGCCACCATGTTTCTTAGTGAATTTTATCATTGTGGAACATAATGAGAGGCATGGTGGGAAACATGTCATTAAGTTTCCACTGTGTTTTTTTGGGTTTTGCGAATTTCCTTTGCATTTCTGGTTCGAGAGAAACACGGTAGGAAACATGACGTTGTGTTCCCACCGTGCTGTCCTATTTTTCATTTTTTCTTCGTCTTTTAGAGATCAGAATGAAGCATGACTCAAACATGGCATCATGTACTAGTTGTGCTTCTCTAGGTTTCATGTGTTTTTGTTCAAACTTGATATTTTCATCAAAAACATGGTTTGGGGATGAATTTTTGGTGATCTAAGAGGTACTAGATGATCGTGTTTATGCCTATACTCAACTATATTCGTACTCTAACATGCTAAAACATGATTAATCCAAGTTGAAAGCCTAAAACATGTATTTTTTACAACAACACCACTATCTTTATGGTTTTTCTGTAATTTCACAACATGTTCATACAAGATTTCATCTTTTTACCTTGCTAACATCTTACAACAAGACCCAACCCCAAATCATGCTTATTCTCCAGTTTGCACCATTAGGACAATTTAATCTCCTTTTTATTGAAATTCCTTAACATAAATAGCTAGTCTCAATATGTTACCTTGCTTTAAAGCATGGTTTCTCCCTTTTTTAGCTGGGACGAAGGCTTTAGACTCCAAAATCACTCCACACCCAATTTCTCGCAACTCACAACATAGACCAATATGCCTAAGGAAGTTTTCATGCTTATATAGCTATGAAACACTCAAAAACACCCTAAAATCTCATACTCTTACCTTGTTACGAATTCTATTGAACCCTGAGTGGCTTCTCCATCTTCATTTACTTAGCTTTCTAATCTCAAACCACCACCCAGATATAATATAATCACTAAGTGAGCTTATTAAGTTATAAAAGGGCTAAAACTCAAGTTTAATGCGCTTTTCTTACCTTGGGTTTAGGTATTATGAATTTTAGGACTCTTGAGCCCCTTGGATGTTCATGTCTTCTTTATTGTCTCAAGGAAAGAAGGAGAAAACTAGTTCTAACCTAATCTTTAATTATACTAGCTTAAACATCACCTAAAAGTGCTTCAAGAATGGATTTTGATGGTATTCTACCTTATATGGGTCTTGGGGAGGTTTTAGTGAAGAAGAAATGAAGGAAAAGAGAAGATAAGAAGGAGAAATAGAGGGGTGACGGTAGCCATCCGAATTTTTGTTGATGGGGAGGTCTAGGGTTTCTTCTTTTTATTTCGTGGTGTCATATGGCACCATCTATACCGTTCATTTTTATATGTACTGAAATTTGACAATTTAATTAGTTTATGACTTGTTATTCATCCTTGGTATAAATTATGATTTAACTTCTCAAATAAATTCACTTTATTCAAGTTTCAAGTTCTAATTTGCTCTAGAACCCGGTTAAGGACAAAATTGAAATTTTCCATAAAGAAAGACTCTAATTGTATTGTTTTGATTTTTCTTGTAAAATTTTCGTTTGAGGAACTATTATTAAATTATAATTTAATTTACTTCAATATTTGAATTGTTTTTAAATTTTGAAAATTTAGGTTTTCGTTTTGGGACTAATCTGGAAAATTTAAAAAATTTAGCAGTTTAAATCTGTACATAAATCCAATTGGATTCCATTGACTTTTTCTCTTTTGATGATTGGTGTTTGGATAATTTCACATTGCACATGTTATAAGAAAAAAAAAATCATCCTTTTTTCAACAATTGTTCGAAAATGTTAGCTTATGTTTTAGTAATCAATAATAATTCTAATTACATTTCGTGTGGACAATTGCTCACCTAGATGAAAGTTTTTGTATGCATTCATAAATTGCAATTGCTTTATTGTTCATGCTAATACAGGCTGTGTAGGGGTATATATGGAAGATGTCAAGGTTGTTTGTCGTGCGTATGGAAATATAGTGGGAGGGAGTTATAGGTTTGTTATGATAGACGTCTAATAGCCATGGTTACTATATTTAGACATACTAGTTTCGAGCAACTCATGGTTTTAATATGCAGTTGTTTGAAAATAAATAAGATGGTATACAAGATTGGGTTGTTTCACAAGGTTCTTTATTGGGGATGGTTGTGTGTATTATGAAGATGTGTCTATGACAGATGATTATGATGTGCAACAGATGCTGAGGTTTGTAGAAAAATTTGCACTGGTATATGTGGAGATATAGAAAAATGAGTTCCCGATTGCAAATGATGTTGATTTAAGATAAGATACTAGAGATGATGGCCTGATAGGGAGTTTTGTGAACCAATCAAAGACTTTTCCTAAAACACAAGAAGTGGGCAATGGTTAGCCTCTAGCACATACTAGTGATATGGGAGAGGGTTTGACTCAGCCTGACCCTAATCCCATCCTAACACATTTTAGCCTTGGATACAATCCACTAAGTAAGGATTTGGATGACATGCAGCTAACAAAGTTGGGTTTACAACCTAAACCACAGCTAGAGCCTTCATCAATACCATATATCCACAAGGACTAGGAGTAGGTGACGTAAATAATTTATTTATATTTTGATTCATCCTTTATATTTATACTGACAAACTCGGTTAGTGAAGTTTATTTAAAATTTTCCTTTATTTTTTTTCATTAATGTGTGTCTTTACATGGTTGGATATGAGAAGCGCTGTTACGACCCAAAAGAGAATAACAAGGCAACCCACTTAGATAAAGGATTTTGTAACTAAATAGTTACTTAGTTACTTAGATTACACTTTCTGTTTTTAGGGTTTCCAATTTGGAAACATACATACATGTAACTAAATTGACAGATCAGCAACAGATAACAAATTGACAGATCAGCAATAGATAGCTGTCAAAAATAACAATTGTAGTACAGCAATAAAAAGGAAATCGAAAGAGGAAAAACTCATCCTTATTCCCGAAATTCCAGTGTCTCTTCTTTCTTTCTCATAGGAGTTAACCTTACTCGAAAAGGTACCTAGCAAGAAACACGAAACAGAGAGTTGTTATACTTAATTCACATCAAAGATAAAAATTGTAAAAACTAGGGTTTCATAAGAACTTACGCATATCCAGAGAGAAAGAAAAGAGGTTGATTGTGAAAGATTAGGGTTAGTCGGTGTGTTTATGCGTTAAGAGAGGAAATCAGGAGCAATTGGACCGGGCCTTATTTGGGTCCAACATTTGGTGCTCTCGTTTTTCTTGTTCTGTCCAAGTTCTGAGTTCAGTCATGGCGAGTACTCGAGCACAGGAAGAGTTTATCAAACTACAATCCTTGGTTTATTCGTTAGCAGATACCATGAATAAAATGCAAGTGCAAATGACAGAGTCGATTCAAGCAAATAAGACAGTTCAAGATTCGGTCAGTTCTTTACAACATCACATGCAGAACTCGATTCAACAGATGAATGACAAATTGGATACATTTAGGAATCAGACTGAGGGTTTTCCACAATCAAATTCAGTTTCAGACAGTCCTCGTTCATCATCTTCCTTAGCAGACACGTTATAAAGGGATCAAGTTAGAGATACCTCGATTTAATGGAGAGGACCCATTGGGATGGATCTACAAGACTGAGAAATTCTTTACCTTTCATAATATTCCAGTGGAGCAGCGTTTAGAAATTGCTTCTTTTGCATTCGAGGATGATGGCCTGCAATGGTTACAATGGATGGAAGCAAACAAACAGATCACAACTTGGAATTCTTTCTTACAATCATTGAAAGTTAGATTCGGACCATCTGAATATGAAGATGTTCAAGGGACTTTGGCTAAATTGGTGCAAGTTTCCACTGTTCAACATTATCAGAAACAATTTGAGGCTCTTTCTAACAGAGTTAGAGGTATTCCTGAATCATTTTTAATGAGTTGCTTTATTTCGGGCTTAAAATCTCATATTAGAAGAGAAGTACAGATTGCTAGGCCTTCAGATTTAGCACATGCTATATGGTTAGCAAAAATGCATGAATCTAAATTCCATGATTCATATTTTGTTCCAAAAATGTCTTCTTCATCTTCTCATACATATTCCAAACCCCTTCAATTTTCAAAACCATACACACAACCTACCACAACTAGTTCACAGTCATCTACTGGGAATTCCAAACCACCATTATTACCTAATCCCCCTGTTTCATCTCTCCCATAAAAAAATTAACTCCTTCTGAAATGTTAGTTCGACGTGAGAAAGGCCTTTGTTATAATTGTGATGAAAAGTTCCATAGGGGACATCAATGTAAAGCCAAATTTTTGTTGTTAATAGAAGACGAAGACAATAGTAATGAAATGGATATCCAATCGGATGAATTACTTACTATTACTGATGAGGGTACTATCAGTTTTCATGCCTTGGCTGGGTTGCAAGTTCCAAAAACATTAAAATTTCAAGGTTGTATTAAAAATCATGATATTTCTATTCTGATTGATTCGGGCAGTACTCATAATTTTTTACAAAGTAGAATTGCAAAATATTTGGGTTTAGTGATTGAACCCTCTCCACATTTTCATGTTCTCGTGGGAAATGGGGATAAATTGCAATGTGAGGGAATGTGTAGAAATGTTCTCATTCAGATTCAAGGATTGGATTTCTTCACTACATTTTACATCCTACCTATTCAAGGGGCTGAGGCAGTATTAGGAGTACAGTGGTTGAAAGAATTGGGACCTGTCACAGTTGATTATGGAAGTTTGACAATGCAATTTGTTATGAATGGAGTTCAAGTCCAGCTATCTGGAGATGTGGGCACTCAAATGCAACCTATCACTCACCATCAGTTTCAAAGATTATTAGCAACTGATGCGGTTGCTTTTTGTTTGCAATTGAAGGCTCAGGGTTCAGACCAATCTTCAGAGAATACCACCTGCAATGCGGCTATTCAGCACACATTGGGCAGATTTTCTCAAATTTTTGAGACACCCCATCCTCCTCCTTTGAGAGATGTCCAACATAGGATACATTTGACAAATGAAGCTCAACCAGTCAATGTTAAGCCTTATCGTTACCCACATTTCCAGAAATCTGAAATAGAGCGACAGGTAGCTGATATGTTGAGTCAAGGTGTCATTCAACATAGTACCAGTCCATATTCTTCACCAGTCTTGTTGGTTAAGAAGAAAGATGGAAGCTGGCGATTCTGTATTGATTACAGAGCATTAAACAAAGTCACAATCAAGGATCAGTTTCCTATTCCAACTATTGATGAGTTGTTGGATGAGTTACATGGGGCTTCTGTATTTTCTAAGCTGGATTTACGTTCAGGATATCATCAAATTAGGATGCATCCATCAGACATTGAAAAGACAGCATTTCGAACACATGATGGTCATTATGAGTTTGTTGTCATGCCTTTTGGTTTAAGCAATGCACCTGCTACTTTTCAATCTATAATGAATAGATTGTTTAAACCATATTTGAGGCGATTTGTTATTGTTTTTTTTATGATATACTTGTATACAGCACATCTATGGATGCGCATGTGGAACATTTGAGTGTGGTTTTACAGATTTTGTTGGAGAATCATTTTTATCTTAAGGATAGTAAGTGTTTTTTTGGCCAAGAACAGATTGAGTACTTGGGCCATATTGTGTGCAAAGAGGGCGTTACACCAGAATCTACTAAAGTTGAAGCAGTTATGAAGTGGCCATTACCACTTACTATTAAAGAGTTGAGAGCATTTTTGGGTCTTTCTGGATATTATCGTCGTTTTATTAAGGGCTATGCTATGATAGCTAGTCCATTGACTGATATGTTACAACGAGACCAGTTTCATTGGTCTAATTCAGCTAAGGAGGCTTTCGAAAAACTTAAGAAGGCACTGTGTTCAGCACCAATTCTTAAGCTTCCAGATTTTAATCAGCAGTTTATTGTGGAGACAGATGCTTCAGGAACTGGTGTAGGAGCTGTATTATTACAAGGTAGTCACCCACTTGCTTATTTTAGCAAGAAACTACCTATACATCTCAGAAAAGCTTCAGCTTATGTTCGTGAATTATATGCTATTGTTCAGGCAGTTAAAAAATGGAGACAGTATTTGTTAGGAAGCCATTTCCTCATTCGGACAGACCATAGGAGTTTGAAGGAAATACTCACCAGGTGATTCAAACACCTGAGCAGCAGAAGTATCTCTCCAAATGGGATTTGATATTCCATTGTTTATAAACAAGGAATAGATAATCAAGTAGCTGACTCTCTTTCCAGAAAATTCGATGATAGTTATCTTTATTTTGGAATATCTTCTATTTGTTTTCAGTTTATTGATAAACTGAAACAGGAGTATACAACTCTAGAAGAATTCAAAACCTTGTTGTCTGACATGAAGGAGGGGAATGTTCTGAAATGGGACCTTCATTGGTGCAACAATTTGTTGTATTATGGTTCCCGACTGTTTTTAGTACCTCAGAGTTCACTCATTCCAGACTTATTACATGAGTATCATGCATCCCCAGCTTCGGGTCATTTTGGAATTTTGAAAACCTATAAACGCCTTGCTAGTGACTTTTATTGGATAGGCATGAAGCAACAAGTGGAAGACTTTGTTAAGGGCTGTCTCATTTGTCAACAGGTGAAGTACCAAGGCCGTTCTCCTCTGGTCTATTAAGTCCACTTCCTATTCCAGATAGGATTTGGGAGGATATTAGTCTTGACTTTATTACTTGCCTTCCAAAGTCACAAGGGTTTTCAGTTATATTGGTTGTAGTTGATAGATTATCCAAATATTGCCATTTGGGGGCATTGGATTCTCATTTTACAGCAACCAAAGTGGCTACATTATTTCTCAATATTGTAGTCAAACTACATGGTTATCCTCGCACAATTGTATCAGATAGGGATCCTATCTTTTTGAGCAAATTCTGGACAGAATTATTTTCATTGAGTGGAACCAAATTGAAGCTGACAAGTGCTTACCATCCTCAGAGTGATGGTCAAACAGAAGTTCTTAACAGAACTATTCAACAATATTTGCGCAGTTTTGTAATGGATTGTTCCAATTTATGGGTCAAGTATTTACCTTGGGCAGAATTTGCCTATAATACCTCATTTCATGGAGGTGCAGGCTTTACCCCATTTCGAATAGTATATGGTAGAGACCCACCTACTATTTCCTCTTATGTTAGAGGATCGTCTACTTTGGAAGCTGTGGAAGCAGACTTATTAACTAGAGATGAGATTTTGAAGCTTCTGAAACAACATTTGACTCAAGCTCAAAATAGAATGAAAACAATTGCTGATCAGCATAGGACTGAGGTAGTCCTTCAGCCTGGGGATCTGGTTTTCATTAAGTTGCAACCTTATAAGCAACTATCTTTAGCATCTCATGGGGTCTCTAAGCTCTCAAAACGTTTTTATGGACCTTATAAGTACTGGACAGAGTGGGAACATGTGCTTATAGGGTGGAACTTCCTCCTTTCTCTAAAATTCACAATGTATTTCACGTATCTAAATTGAAGAAAGCTTTTGGGGTCTCAGTTCCAACATTGGAATTACCAGAACATGCTGTGGATCAACACCCACTCATACAACCACTGTCTATTTTGGGTCAGAGAATGGTGTCTCAACAGGGTCGATCAATTCCTCAGATTCTAGTTCAATGGCACGGTTTACTACCTGAGGATACTACTTGGGAGAATCTAGAAGATTTCCAGAAGGCTTATCCAACTTACAACCTTGAGGGCAAGGTTGTTTTCGAAGGGGGGAGGAAAATGTTACGACCCAAAAGAGAATAACAAGGCAACCCACTTGGATAAAGGATTTTGTAACTAAATAGTTACTTAGTTACTTAGATTACACTTTCTGTTTTTAGGGTTTCCAATTTGGAAACATACATACATGTAACTAAATTGACAGATCAGCAACAGATAACAAATTGACAGATCAGCAATAGATAGCTGTCAAAATAACAATTGTAGTACAGCAATAAAAAGGAAATCGAAAGAGGAAAAACTCATCCTTATTCCCGAAATTCCAGTGTCTCTTCTTTCTTTCTCATAGGAGTTAACCTTACTCGAAAAGGTACCTAGCAAGAAACACGAAACAGAGAGTTGTTATACTCAATTCACATCAAAGATAAAAATTGTAAAAACTAGGGTTTCATAAGAACTTACGCATATCCAGAGAGAAAGAAGAGAGGTTGATTGTGAAAGATTAGGGTTAGTCGGTGTGTTTATGCGTTAAGAGAGGAAAGCAGGAGCAATTGGACCGGGCCTTATTTGGGTCCAACAAGTGCTGAATGTGGAGTTTGGAATTATTTTGAAGTTGAGTATGTAAGGATTGTTTAGATATTGGGAAGAGTTGAACGTGCGGTTTGAAATTCTTTATTTTTTATTTTTTGAAGTGGAGCTTGTGGGTATTGTTTGGAGATATATGATCTATCTATATGTGCTAATTTTTTAATTGTATTTGCCGGTGAATAATGTATTTGGGCTAATATCAAAACAATGAAGTTTATATGTTTGGAGTAGGTAAAAATCAGAAGACCTAAGTTCATTGTGGTGCGAAGACATGAGTTCAGTTAAAAAAAGAAAAAAAAGAAACCTCATGTCTTTATTTTTTTTATATTCTAATGGACCTATTTTTGTATTTTTCTTAAAATATATTTTTCATTTCCTTAACCCTTAACTATGGATTTGTTTGTAATAATTAATTTGTAGAATAGTCATATTGGATATATATCTGAATTATAAAATATAAATAGTATTGAATATAATTAATAATATAATATAATCAAAATTGATAAAAATGTAAATTACGACAACAAAAAATGGTTGGAAAAATTGGTTGTGACACATGTTTGTTGCTCCTTTAATGAAAATTACCACAGTATAATCATACGGATTTAGTCACTATTTTAGGATCCCAAAATAGCATATAAAACAAACCATTTATGATAATACAATCCACATATAAAACATGCTATTTACTCAAACTTCCACTATTGCAAAATCATATATATATATATATATATTTTTTTTTCATTTGTTGCTGAATCATATTTGAGATATGTGATTAACATGAGCACAATTTATTTTTTTGTTTGAAATTTCATAGAAACTCCATTTTAAATATGCGACTATTGTCCACACATGTTTGTTTTCTGAAAAGAAAAAAAAAAAAAAACGAAAATAAGGCATACATAAGAAGAAAATTTTCCCTTTCATGTTGGTTGGATGATAAAAAAGTAGAGAAAATTGACATATAAAATTTGAGTAAAATATCATCTACTCCACTTTTCTAACTTTGCTTTTAGAGTCTTTTGATAATTTTTCTTATTTCCATTAATTTCCATCATTTTCTCTCCATAAAATGGAACTAAAAATGAAAATGTTTTCTTTAATTTCTTTTGATTTACATCACTTTCCAATTTCATTTTGATTATGTACATACAATATTTCTAATAGCCACTTTCGCAACTTCTATTGATTTCACCATCTCCAAACATGGCATAAAATCTATTTATTGCCACCAACTGATCACATTGTAAAATACTTTTAGGTTTTAGACTTTCATTTTTCTGTCTTGTTATTTACTTTTACATTTTTGTGTCCTCTGTATTACCCTTTTTCTTTAACTTTACATTTCCTTTCTTTCTTTTTCTTTTCTTTTTTCCTTTTAAACTTCTCTTACTCTCATTATCATCGCCAAACATTACATAAAATCCATTCGTTGCCGCCAACTAATTACATCCTAAAACAGCTTTAGGTTTTATATTTCCCTTTCCTTGTTACTTTTTCTTTTTTTTTTTTTAACTTCTCTTATTCTCATTACCTCAAGCATCATCACCAATCGCCAAACATATTGTAAAAGTTATTCATTGCTACCAATCAATCACACCCTAATATTGTGTTTAACAATCTCAAACAGACTAGAAACAGGCATAAATTGATAGAGGGAAAAAGATAAAGAAGAGAAAGAAAATGTTGATTTTATTTGTTATTTGGATATATAAGATGGGAAGGGAGGAAATAAGATGAAATATTTCTTTTGATATTGTTTGGTTGTGATAAAAAAAAAAAAAAAGGGGTGAATGACACATTTGGTACCCGAACTTTGCAAATCCGTGTAATTAACTATCTAAAGTTTAAAAATATTGATTTATTATTTAAATTGTACCTACTTTTTTAGTTAACTACTTGAAGATTGTTAAAATCTACAATTAGCTACTTAATTTTACTACACTAACACTTTTAAAATTTAGGTAATTAGTTACACACATGATAAAGTTTAGGTACCAAATGTAATATTTACCCTAAAAAAAATGAATACATGATAAACTAAAATGTCCCTTACTTTATCATTTTAACTTCATACTAGGAGTATTTTAATAGTTTTGATTTTTTATCCATTTTTATCATAATGAGATTAAAAGTGGATAATTTTCCAATAATTTTCATCCATTTTTACTTCTTTGGCTTCCATTTAAATACGTAACGTCCTAGTTTCATTGCTCTCCATCCATTTTGGCATAATTTTGTGGATTCATGCTTTGCCAAAACATAGTAAAAACAATTTTAGGTTTTAGACTTCTATCTTTCCCTCCTTTTCTCTCTATTTTCGACATGATTACCTTGAGATAGGTTTCATTTATAAAAGTTTTATCATAAGAAAGTCTATTTAATGCAACTTGAAATATATAAGAAACCTTATAAAAAAGGTGAATTACAAAAATCTTACTTGTGTTTATACCTATTTTACAAATATATGATCTGTCTTAATTTTTTGATAAATAATGGACTTGGGTTTCATTAAATATTATTTGATAACCACATCTTAGTGTTTTATTAGTGCAATAAAATTAATTTAATAAAATTATTACTAAATAAAATATTAAAAACCCAAAAAATTGAAGAAAATGTAAAATCATTTTTTTAAAACCAATAAAATATTAATACACCTACTTCTAAAATTATTAAATAACCACTTTTGAGTTAAACTCAATCACCTCTTTGTCAAAAAAAATTAACATGGACTATACATTCATAAATTAGCCAAAATAGATGTAGGTATAAAATATAATATATATTATTTCATTTAAAAATATCTCTACTCATAAAAAAAAAAAGAATTATAATTTTTTTCCCGCCTCAACATTACCTTCCCCCTTCTGTCTCTCTCTCTCCTTTTTCAGCTTTTATTACTTTAATTATCTCCAGTATCATGGCACAACTTCACCACAACCTACATTCTCCACCTCTTTTCATCGTGTCTCATCTAATCTGGCTCTTGATTAACCACCACATTCATAAAGGTTAGCTTTTCCACATGTACATCACTTAATTTATATTGATATATGCAGCTTTCTAGGGTATGATGAGAGATATATTAATGACTTTAGCTACTAAATCATTGTCATTTATTGTTTCTCAGAGATTTTTAGGGAAAATTGTTCTGGTTAGGTTAAATGGTGGAAAATATGGTACCAATTGTAGTTGGCACATAGAATCTAATAAGTCAGGGTTTAAGTTTGATATGATTGAGACATGGACACTTGTAGATAGATTTTTCAATCGTTGTGGATATGATATAATCACAATTTAGTGTTCAGTTTTGTACCACTTCCAGCTACTTATTGACGTCTGCAACATTTATATATTTCTCTGTAAGTTTTTCAAAAGAATTAAGTTCACTCAAAATCCCTTTTATCCCTCTTAAGTAATCTTGGCATTTATTGGGAATTTGGGATTTCATACCTACTCAGTTATGCATCTCTTTGGGATTTAGCTATTTTTCCATGTAAACTTGCAATACTGAAAATTTTCCTCAGTTATGTACACAAATATTTAGCTTCTCTCAGATGAACCAAACCAATGATGAAATGCTAAGTCATTAATGTTACTTCTCAACTAAACAAGGTCTCAACTTTAAGCTGGGCATAATTTAGTGGAATGAGACTGAAGAATGAGTAGAAAAATTAAGATTAAGTGTGCGTTTGTTAGTGAAAAATTTGTGAGATTAGACTGGATAAAAGTTCAAATATATCAATTGGTACGCCTTGAAATGGACAATGAGCTCTTTAACTACTGGACAATTGAAGAAAATTGTATCATGTGTACAAAAACTTCAATTCAGACTTTTTTTTGAAAACCCGTAAACTGATCCCTACCTATACCAATTATCTCTTTTATGCTAATTGCTTTCACTCCATCTTGAAGCCTAACTTGGTGACTCAGTGTTCCTGTCTCTCGCTCACTGCATTTAACTCTGTAGCATACCTATTTACAGATCTGATTCACCATCAACGTTGGCTGTGCAGTCTTTCTCCTGACCATATTTGTTGTTTCATTTCTGATTTCTTCAATTGTGTTTGTATTGCTGTTGGGATTGATGTTTGAATCTGCTGATTTTAAGTTATGGATTAAAATTAGGGCTTGCTTGGTGTAGACACACAAAGCATGTTGATTTAAGTTTCTAGACAGATTAGTGAAAAATAGTGCGATCTTTTCCATTGCCAATCAGGTTTTTTTTTGTTCTAGGCTTTCTGTTTTGCTATCACCTTTTTCAATTACTTAATTTTCGGTTCCGGTCCTGTATGTTGACCTTTTTATGGGCTTTGTTATTCTTATCATTCTACTGGTACATTTGTAATTTTGATTGGCGTATGAGAGGAATAATGAACATCTGGGAAAAGAGTTCCATTGGCTGCAATGTGTCAACATGATGAATGATGTGTTGCTGAAAACCCATATCAAGCACTTACATTGCGTTGTCTCTGATGGGTATGCTTTGTTTTTGTGTCTTCTTCTTAATATTGTTAATAAATTGTACGAAAAGTTGTTTTATTTTGGAAAAATCTGGGTTCTTTGGGTTACTATGATTATGACTGATGTTCCTGGTGCTGGGTTTAGGGAGTTGCTGGTTTCATTGCTGAGGCCTATTATTGGTGGTGATTTTAGTAGTGGTATTAAAAAATTTATGGTTATGGTATGAGGCTGTCGGTTTGTTTGAGTAAATTTGATTGCTTGCTTGATGAGGAGCCTTTGATTCTGTCATATGCAGTGTATAGTTGTGTCAGTGACTTTGCATCTGTGAAGAAGTTTGCTTTTAATGCTTTTCTTTGAGATTTTGTCTCTTTTAATCTTTTTTCATTTATTAGTTTTTTGTTGATGCAATCTACTAGTTCCAGCAAATCATATAATAGACAAAGCTAGGTTACTAACAAATTGCGCCAAGTGCAAGAGATTTTGTTTTCTAGGTGAATCAGATTGTTGGATTTAATTCTCACCAATGGCATTTTCTTGGCTGTTCCAAAATGCAAGCCTGATTCAAACAGTCTTCAGATAATTTCTAATTGACGGTCATTGGAATCTTTTACTTGGAGTATTAACTTTTAGTTGTATTTACTGTATTATTTGCTGTGGAGCTAGCACATAATACGGCAATATCAATGATCACGTTCTTGTCCTTTGTTTTGTGGAGGTTCTAATGCAGTAACAGTTAGAAAGTTCTCTCACATATACGCATGCTTCTTTTACACATCTGCATGATTGGTTGCCTCACAGCTGCGGATGCTACTTAATGACGCTTTTCCTTTGAACGCATGGCATGTTTCTTCATTGAATAACACAAGTAGTTACTCACTATGTTGGCACAAAAAGCACTATCTTCCTGTCCATGACCTTCCAAAATAACAATTTATCAAGGGTGTATAGTTTCTCAAGATAAAGTTGTACTTGGATTAATTCTCTAGTGTCTGCTTTTTTTTTTGGAAACAGTTTGGCATGTAATATATGTAAACAGATATATAGTGCAACCAAACTACAAAGGGAAGAACAATTATAGGAGAAAATATTGAGAGATGTGGGGGGTTCAATGGGCAACTTTTGTAATAGGGCTTTTGGAAAGTTCAAGCTTTTGTAAAAATTTCATTAAAATGAAGTATATATGATTGATCGTTGGTTTTAAAAAATATGATATCAAAGTAAAGATCTATCAATTTATTACGTAAAATGTCCTAATATTAGTAGGACTTGCATGAACTCCAAATTTGGTTTTGTTGACAGTTATGTTCTATGGTATTCTAGTAAAAGTTTTAAGGCTATTAAGTTTAGCATTATACCAAAGATTATAGTGCAGACAAGAAGTGAAGTTGCTTTGTTGGATGATGGTTACAGATGGTGGAAGTATGGGCAGAAAGTGGTCAAAGAAAATCCACACCCAAGGTTTATCACTTTCTTCAAAAAAAAAAAAAAAAAAAGAAAAAAAGAAAAAATATATATATATATATATTAATTTTTGTTAATGCTTATCTTTCCCAATACTTTTTGCATTACAAAGAAGTTGCTATGACAATCGTGTGTTGAACTTTTCTCAATCTTTGTCTCTGTAAACTTTAAGTTATGTTTTTTATGCTGTGAGCTTTCACTTGGATGTAGTTTCTTAACGCTTTCAGGGTTCCTTGTTAACTTCATAAGGATTGCATTAATACCAGGTGATTCCATTTTATTCCAGGAGCTATTACAGATGTGTTTATGCAGGATTTACTGTGTGGAAGCATGTTGAGAGAGCTGCAGCAGATTCCAAAGCTGTCATAACTATGTATGAGGGGAAGGATAATTCAGCATCCCTGCTGCTAGAGGTGGCAGAACTAACAGCACGGTCCAGGTATCACAGAAGGTAGTTGCTCAAAAGCACCCACTGCTCAAGGAAATGGATTTTGAAAATAACCAAAGGCCAGTGGTATTACAGATTGAAGAAGAAAAAATAAGTGTAAACTTCTGTTGTATATAACCACACGTGGCATTATTAATTATGTCTTTCCCAGCTGGATTCATGGTTTCAATCTGATTGGAATTTGCTTGGGAAGCAACATGATCAATGGTTTTAGAGGATAAGATCGATCGTTGCAGCTGTACATTGGCTGATGATCTGGAATTGATACATTACTCAAGCTGTGTCGAGGCCTCTGCATAACACATGATATGTCTGTTTCTGTACACTATATGGTTGGTGTCTTATGTTTTATGATTCATTTCCCCCACACTCCATATCAACGCAATTGAAAAAATGAATGAACTAAAATGTTTTGATAGTCAAGTCTTTTTGGATGTGGTTGGTCACATCTGATTTTCTTCCTTCAATGAGATACATATATATATATATATATATATAATCTGTATATTCTAGCTCCAAGTAAACGATTATTTGATAGACCCTGTCAACTTGTCTATCAACAATTTGGCAGTAATACTGATGCAAAATTTACTCTTGCTTTAAATTTCTTATTACTGCTCATTCATTGTTCAGAATATATCGTGTTCCTAAGACTGAAACAGTTGGCTTCTTCCAATCAAGGTAGTCCACACTTGGGATTCTTTCGCTGGGCAAGTGAACATTTTTTCAGTTTGTGAAACAGTTGACTTCTTTGAAGACGACAGATGTTTATCATTGGTTGTTATTCCATTACTTCTCTTTGTGGGAAATCAAGGAGCAATTAATTTTCAGATATAGAAAGTCAAACTAGGAATTTAAGGGGAAATTAATTTTCAGGTTTTATGATTTGTATTTTAGGAATTTGTATCCTAGAAATAAGGGTAAAATACAAATAGATGACCTCTGTTTTCGCGCTTTTGCAATTGACTGACCTGTGTTTTTCACCATTTGGTTCTATCCAATGTAACCGTTTTCGATGCATGTGAGAGTCACGTGGTTGTGAAAGAGAAAAGCTCTATGAGGTAAAACATCCTTGTGAAAACGAATCAAAATTCGACAATCCTCTTAAAATCAAAATTGAAGATGGTAGAAACCCTAATCCAATTTCGACATCACCAACGGAGGCCTTCACTGGTGAAGCACCCATAAATTCTGGTTAACATAAGTGAGCAATACTCTCGTCCTTTCCAATTCCTTTTTTTTTTTTTTTTTACATGCGCTTTTGTATTATAGTTGATAATTTGTGAGGCAATCGTGTTAGTTCATCTGATCCCATTTGTTCTGTCTGTTGTAATAGTAATGTGCGTAATTTGTACTGTTACCATCCTTTGTGTTAAGAAGACAAAACATGAATGGATCGTGAATAGGTTTTTGAAATTTCGAAAGTAAAGGGTTTTTATTTTTCGTAATGAAATTAGGGATTTCATGTTGTCATGTTGATAATCTCTTTATAGACCATATGAAATGAGGCCAATCATTGCATTATGAGTTATGAGGTGATTTCTCCTTATATGCGTGTTGATGTTAATGTAGGTGTCTCGGCTTGGGACCTGCGACCGATAATCACCGGAGAGGACTGCGTTTATGTGACCTTCCAGAAGTTAGTGGGTGGTTGCTGTCAATTGGAAGTATGACTCACATCCCCGATTCTTAATTAAACAAATGGGTATTACAAGCAATAGCATTTGAAAGCGTTTTGTAGAGTGGTGCATGTGTCTTTGATTTAAATATCCTGTTGGCTTAATACTTTTCCACTGATGATGTCCATATGCAATTTTAGATCGTTGGTCAAAAGCTGGTTTATTATGAAAATGGGGTTCAATAGGTCAATTTGGAGTTGTTCTTTTTTCTATATTTTTTATTTATCCTTTCGAAAGTTGTGGATGCGGTTGCTGGTGTGTTTGTTGTTAACATTTTTTTCCTGTTGGTGATTTTGCTCATTTGTGTTGAGTCTCTTAGAGTGTGATTTGTTCTCTGTTTTACTTTATGGTTACAAATATGTTGATTGCTTGATGACATGGGATTGGTATAAAAGCTTTATGATGCTTCTGCTTTGTACATCAGACTCTGACTAAGAGTTTTTGTAGAAATTGAATGTGTATATATATATATATATATATCTCATTTGTTTGATAAAAACAAATTTTCTTATTCCTCTGTAGAAGATAATTTAAGCAGAATTCATCAGCATAAGTAGATGTTTTCATTGATCTTATCCTATAATACCATGAATAAGGGAATCACTTAAGCATTGTGGAAAATTAATATATGAGTAGATGATATAGGCAGGCATTAATTAATAAAGGATAATCCTTATAGATTTTATACTCAGGCTGGATATTGGTCCTTATCAATTTATGTTGAGAATTTTCATAGATAAGGTTGTGGAGAAATCAGGCTAGAGTTATGCTGCCATCTCACGAATCAACAATCTATTATTGGTTGTAAAGGATTTGGAGCTCATTTCGCCTACTTTCCTTTCATTCACATGGTTATAGATATATATATTCTCTCACTACATTGAAATCGACAAATTTGCTTCTGTTCACTATGCAGTAGTCTTGTAAATATATTGTTATCAATTTCAATTTAGGGTAATTTATACAAATGTTACATGAGTTTTAGAGTTTTTACAAACAGAATATCTACGGTTTCAGGTTTAATAAAGAATTGGCATTTGACTTGGGAATATTTATTAGTCTTTGTTGGAGTTGATTTAATAAATGTGTTGGCAGATCGGTTTAACATTTTTTTTACTCATTCTTTGTTGTCTTTTCTTCTTAATGTATTCATCACATGATGTAGAGACTTATGAGGCTCTCTAACTAAAGCTACATGCTGCTTAGATTACTCACAAAGGAAAAACTTAAAAATATTGTAAAGTATTTAATATATTGGTTTCTTGTGCAACCATTATTTGGCTTTGTTTGTTCAAGTGTTTGTTGGCTTTGTTTGATCAAATATTTGTCGGGTATATGCAAGCTAGGAAAATGAGCTGTGAATCTTCATCAAACAACTCCACAACTTCAAAAAGGCAGACAACAACTTGTAATTGTGGGCAAAGGTCAGTAATTGTATCATCATGGAAGGCTAGAAGTTTTGGAAGAAGATTTGAAGGATGTCCTAAATATTGGGTAAGTATTAATAATGACTTGTTCCATACTAAGTTTAAATGTTATGTTGTACTAAAAAAAATCGTGTTAATTGTGCAGGATGGGGATAACTGTAATTACTTCAGGTGGCTTGATCCAACTACATGTAGCTATGGTTTGGAATTTGGGAAGAAGGTTTTAGAACGACTTAGTTGCTTACAACGTGAATTGGAGTCAACACAAAGAAGAGAGAAGGAATCAATTGAAAATCTCCGAGTTGAGTTGAAGCATATGCGCTCTAAGATGAAGAAGTTGCGAAGACTCCTTTTTGTATCATGTTGTTCCATTGTGATACTTTTAATATGGTGTATTGTCTACAAGACTTACTAGAGTTGGAGTTGTATTTTGATGTATTGAGATAGGCATATGCTTAAACTATGACAAAATGCAAAGTGTAGTTAAAGTTAATTAAATTTGTTATGTGTACACTCAATTGTTTTGGTATGAGTCATTTAGGCGAATTGTGATCTGCTTGCTACTGTAAGAGAAATTATCACATTGCTACTCTTATGAGGCTTAATGAAATTATCATTGTTAATGGTCAAATAATCGACTAAATAGTTCATTGACGAAAATGTGAAAGTGGTTATACCATGAATGATAAGTTAGATGTCTTCAAAAATATGACTAAGTATTGTAGTGGTTATGTTCTTTGATTTATAATTACAATAAAAACAGATTAAGAACAGCATACGTTGGATTTAGAATTACAACAGCAATTGATTAAAACATGATTGCACATTAAATTAAAATGGAATGAGAGGATATTGGATAGAAGCTCAGTATTATGGAGCGTGAATTGGATGAGGATGGTGGACGGCATAGTTGTCTGTTTTGGATGTCTGTTATTAAGATGAGATGTCGTGGACGTCTGATTTGGGACTAATGATTATAGGCAGCTGAAATATGTAGCGTGAATTGGATGACTAAGGTTGTGCTGATCTGTTTCACGCATAGTAGGATGTCTGATTTTTTCAAACAACAAACTTACGCCATGGAATCGGACATTTGATTTACGAAAAAAAATTAATAAAGAAACAAAGAAAGCACCTGCTAATACACTTAATACATGTACTCTAAGTTTTCTCTGACATATGCTGATTCATGGTCCTCATTAAAAATGAATGAAAATGACGTAGAACATGCTACTATAAGTTCGATTAGCCAAACATTCTGTGAAGCACAAAACAGATGTACTCAACATGCTTACTGAAGTTGACCTTGATATCCTCTAACATTTTGTTAAACTCCATCTTTTCATCAATTTTCACTGCTGTGAAGCACAAAACAAATGTTATCTTCTTGTTCACATTCAGACAAAGTTTACACGAGATAAAAAACCTCTAACAAAGTGAAAGCAGTAATTCCTAATCTAAGAATTCTGCAGAATTGTAGCTAGAGTTGAGGAATATCAACATCGTACAGTTCACAAACTAGTCTAGCCATTTAATTAGAAAAAAAAGTCTATCCCTTCACAATTGGGTTATTAATAAGGACGACTTTAAGAAGCATCAGACATTACGAATCCCACTCTATTCTTCCCAGATTCTTGAACATTTTCTTCCTCCGTTGCACGTTAGCTTCGTGACGTTTGCAAGAATGCTTATCTTGCCATAAGTTAATGAAGAAATCAAAACTTAACCTTCCACATGTTTATCTACATTATAAATTGAATTTCTCTAGTGACCTTGAAAATATGGAAGACTTCAACAGACATAGTTCATAAATTTCAGAAAGAAATAAAGCTTAGAGATATCATTTTGGCTAACATATTTAGATTTGCAGCATTTTCCTAAAATTCATATATTACTGTCACTTTTTTTGTTTCCTTTTTTTCTATTATTGATTTTGCAGCATTATCAGGTCATAATCATATTATTCCGCCTACTTACAGCAATAAAGTAACAAACACAATAACAGATGGCAGATACACATTACAATGCACATACTAAGCAGTATAGTAAGGCTTCCTCACCTTCTTAGGTCAAATAACAGCTACATGCTTCATCTTACTTGTGAGTTGTGCTACTGCAACAATTCAAAAAAATTATTAATTCTGTTCAAAGGGGAAAAATTTAAAAATAACAAAGAGTAGATGCCACATGGAATAGATGTCACCTGCAATATTATGCTCAATGTTCACGAATCCTTTTGAAATACCTTTCACGTTCTACCTCAATGTCCACTACGTGCATCCTCATATGAAAAATGACTACGGATGCAACCTCCACGCACACCAACATGACAAGATTTGCCTACAGCTGATTCACTACTTCCACTACTCCTTCCTCTACTAGAGTTTTCCCCAATTGAACTACTATTACTAGGCTGGGAAAACCATGTTGCTGTTGGATATTGTAAATGTCCCTATTTCAAAGAAAAAATGAATAAATTAACCAACCAACCTAAACCTAAACACACATACACACACACACACACACACACACATACTAGCTTGAGTAGTAGCCATAAATGAGTACATGGGGACATTATACATTTAGGGCGCACTTACTTGTGATGGGGGTGTGTGAAGGAGAGGTTGAGAGGATGAAGGCAATGTCTTAGTGGCGCTACTCCATGTATGACCCCTACCATTGCCTCTATTTCCTCTACAAGTACGATCGCTTTGGCCTTGAATATTGCCTCCAACAGACTAATAAGGTACAAAGATAGAAAATCATATTGCAATTGTATGATAAATGCAAAGGTTTGTATCAATACATACCATCTTCTCTTTTTGGCGTTCAAGTCGTCTTCCCCAAATGGTAGGCCCGGTTGTATTTGCATGACAAGATCGAGAGTTGTGATCGACACCTGCACATTTCCTACATCGCTTCATCCTATTGATACCTATTCCATAAGCCTTTCATTTTTTAAACAAATCCTTCATTCTGATGTTAAGAAATGGGTTTCCAAAATTGGTCTTGGTTGAGATCCGAATTTACAAAATTTGTTTTTGGACATATCTTTTGATAAAGTCTATCTATACTTATGAAAATTCATCCCTTACATATCCTATCTTAAGAGCCTTCCATATCTTGAATAAAAACTTCATTTTTGAGTTGGAAAACATGTTTTTAAGTTATGCCTTTGTCTAGATCCGAAAATAGAATTTTGTTTTGAAAAATAATCTTTGAAAATCACCTTTGAATCATATAAAATGAAGTCTTGATGATATATACTCATTAAGCCTTCATTATTTCAAGTAAAACTTCCATGTTGACACTTGGAAAGTGGTTTTTAAATATGGGTCTTGCCTAGATACGAATTTCACCATTTTTGTTTGAGTTCAAAACCAAGATCTACATTTGCTATGAACATAAATATAAAAGAAATCCATGGTAATAAACTATAAACTCATAGATCTAAACATAAACATAATAAAAGTTACATAAAAGTTAGATCTACAAAATATGACTACTTTTAGCAAGAAAATAATAATAATACAAGAGAATAATCATGGATAAGATGAGTGTTTCATTTTGGTATCATCATCCTTAGCTTTTAAGCTTATGGAAAGTCATTTGATGCATTGAACTCTCACTATACTTTACCTATATCATCTATGGAAGCTTTGGACAAGAGATTTACCAAAGGATTTTGAAGAAATATGTATGGGAGCTCCAATAAAGAATAGGGGCAGCAAGCTTCTCTTATAAGAACAAGAGAAAATGAAGAGAGAAAGAGAGGAAAAAGCAAAGGATGATAAAGGTTTAAAGGTATGAATGAGAGAGGGTATGTATAGAAAGAGAGGAGGAGTTTAAAGACACTTAAAAGTGAGGAAAAAAAAAAAAAGGAAATGGCAGCTTGTTGTATCCCATAGTTGGCGTGAAAGATAGAGGAGAGAGGGAGAGAAATTTAGTTAGCTTTTGACTTGGAATTGTAATGTGTAATTAAGTGTATGTGTGGCTTCTTAAAGAAGGAGTGAAATAGATTGATTTTAATCAATTTTGGAGGGTTTCAAAGGACAAAAGGCAGCCAAAAGAAGGTCAAAAATCTGCCATGAAGTGATACATGAAGTGTAGAAAGATTGAAGTGAAAAAAGAAGTGATGTGTGAAAGGTGTACTAAAGGTATGAGTTTGTAAGAATACTTTCTTAATAAATAAAATAAAAATAAGAAAAAAATAGAAAATTCATTCCAAATTTTTGTAGCAGATTTTTCATAATTAAAATAAGATAAATAATTAATTTTTTAGTGAATTATCAAATAAGTTACTGGTATGATCAAAATACGCAAATATGAGCTATAATTGATATTTTTATAACCCGAAAAATTCTAAAAAGTTATTTTGTAAAAATAAAAATATTTTCAAATATTTTTCAATTATTAAATTAATTTATTTCATTTTTAGTATCGAGTCTTAAACAGAAGCTGATCCCATAAAAACTCGAAACGAACTAAAATTTAGAAAAACAGAATTTTCTATGATATATAAAATATTTATCTAAAAATATAAGGGTTTATGAGAATAGTAAAATTGTGTAATGAATAGTAGTGAATAGTGCAAAAAACTAGTTAATTACCGGTAATAATGAAATACTAATATAATCGCGAAATAAGATATTTCTAGTTATCGAAAAATTATAAAACTGATATTTTTGAAATTCTTATGAAAATACGAGTCTAACGGTATTAATGGTATATTTTTGATATCTCGAGCCCCTGGACATGCTTTTCAAAGTCTGTATCCGAACGGGTTCGAAATAAATAAAAAATTTACCAATCTGATATTTTTAAGTGACTTTATATTACTACGAGCTACTTTACATACTTAAACCACACCTCGGCCTCTAGGGCTAAGAGCGCGAGATTACCAACTAAAACTACTGTATTCCGCTTAAGGTTCCCGGGTGATTTTCCGGTTTAGACCTTTGTTAATTTGGAAACTGATGTTTTATGTTTATGTAACATATTTAATTTGAAAAATTTATTTTAAATTTTATTTTTGTACGTATTTAATATCTCTTAACGTTTTTGGAATTCTTGAATTGGGTTTTATTGCTGAAGGTTAATCGTTATTTACTTTTTAATAATTTATTTTTGGATTCTATATTACCCGATTTTACAAGTCAAAGTTAAGTATAGAATTTGTCATACGTAGTGGTTTTGAATTTGAAGACCGTTGAGTTCATATTTTATTTTTAAGGATATTCATTTTCTCAAGATTAAGAAATTTCTAGATTCGTTCGTGATTTAAGGCTAGTAGAAGTTCTGTTTTAATTTAGAGTTTGTTTTCGATGTTTATCTTAGAATTATTTACTGAAATTTTTCGGGGCTTACAAATCTGGTTATAACTATTATGATTTACATTCTTATCACAATGTATGTCTTCTTAAGCTATTTCGTTTCAATGTATGGTTCCCTATATGTTGAGCGTGAGCCTTACACCCTGGTTTAAACTCATGAAGTGACTAAGGCTATCATACTTAAGTTTAGATATCGAGTGTGATGGACTGTCCTGTTTAGGGTACCATTTGGGACATGACAGATAGACTTGTGTGATTAAAAAATAATCATCCAATTTCTTATTTCAGTAAAAAACTACCTCCACATTTTCAAAAGGCATTTGCAACTTGGTTATTACTTCCTGCTTTATAAACCACCGAATAGTCATATCCAAGCAACTTAACCAAATATTTTTGTTATTCTAGAGTTTGAATTACTTGAGTCAAAATCTCTTTAAGACTTCTATGATTAGTCTTAATGGTGAAATGAGCTCCCAAAAGATACTGTTTCTACTTCTTAATCGCCTCTACTAGAGTAAATTATTTTTGGTACCTCAATCATCCATAATTCTTATTATTCTTGAGGAATTTCATGATTCTCCACAGGCAGGCCATTTCGGATTTTTGAAAACATTTAAAAGGATTGTAGTTGAATTTTCTTAGGAAGGGATGCGTGCATAAATTACATCTTATGTTCATAATTATGCTATTTGTCAACAGGTAAAGTACGAAACTAGTTCCCTAACTAGTTTATTTAATCCACTTCCCATTCCGAAACAAATTTAGACTAATATCAATATGGATTTCATTACATGCCTTCCTAAATCCAATGGATTTGCTGTGATATTAGTGGTTGTTCACATGCTCACAAAGTATTACCATTTCGATCCACTTAACACTCATTTCACAGCAACTAAGGTTGCTTAATTATTTTTAAACATGGTGGTGAAACTTCATGGGTTCCCTCGATCTATATTGTCTGACAGGGACTCAATTTTTATGAGTAAATTTTGGATGGAATTGTTTGCTTTGAGTGGTACAACTTTGAAGATGAGTAGTGCATATCATCCCCAAACAAAAGGTAAAACAAAAGGACTCAATCGTATTATTCAACAATATTTGAGAGTTTATGTCATGGACTATCCCTCACTATTGTATAAGTATTTGTCATGGGATGAATTTGCCTATAATACCTCCTACCATGAAGGTGCTCATTATACCCCATTTGAGTTGGTTAATGGGAGATCCCCACCTGTAATTCCATCATACCAAGGGAATTCTACAGTAGAAGCAGTCAATTGGGAGGGATATCCTTTTGAAAGAATTGCATGAGAACCTTTTGAAGGCTTAATCACGAATGAAATACTATGCTAATCAACATCGAAGAGACATAGAATTGGTTCCTAGTGATCTGGTTTTTATCAAGTTGCAGCCTTATAAATAGATTTCTATATCAAGAAAAAAATTTCATAAGCTCTCTAGAAGATTTTATGGACCCTATAAAGTAATGGAGCGTATTGTCCCATGTATGTATAGATTGGCTCTACCTTCCTATTCCATAATATATAATGTGTTTCACATTTCATAGCTCAAGAAAGCTTAGGGTCCTATTCAGGAAGCTCACGATTTACCTACAGAATTCTCAAGTGACAAAGTTGTTGTTTGACCAAAGAAAATTTTAAGAGGTCGGATTATTTCAAAACATGGCATTCAACAACACTAAGTTCTCATATAGTGGGATGGTCTATCTTAAGAAGACACTACTTAAGAGGATTGAAAGTCTTTTGAGCAAATTTATCTGACTTACAACCTAGAGGCACGGTTGGTTTTCAACAAGAGGAGCCATCTGTTACAACACGAGTTCGAAAACAGTCTAGTTGGTTTAAAGATTACCAAGTGCTAACTTAGTAACTAAGTCAAATATAGTTACATAGATGATTGTAATAGAAATAAAGTTTCATTAGTTACAAGAATAGTGACTAAGTTAAAATATAGTTACAACGATGGTTGTAACAGGAAAAAAAAACTAAAGTAGTTAGAGTGTTATCTCTAATATTATAAATAAATAGCAAAACTAAGGCTGCTATAAATAGGAATCGTTGAATGGAAATGGGAATATCACAAAATTACCCAAAATTAGGTTTCTTCTGAGAAATCTAAGAGCACGAGCAGCTTAAATTGCTCATAGATCTACAAGAACATTAAAAAATAGACATTGGTTCATAAACCCTAAGAGAGAGTAAGTGAGTACTAAAAGTAGAGAGAAGTTTACTTAGCTTTTGGTATTGCAGCTAAAGAAGAAGAACGTAATCTAATATTGTAGGGTTGAGTTGACAAAGTAGGTTCGGCTTTAATTGAAAAGGTTGACTATTTAGCTAATAGTTCCATAAATCCATTGAAACTATACATAAATGTTTTATAAAGTTCTAAAAGCAATTCAAAAGTTATATAAGATGGTTGTCAAAGCACTAAGAGTAAACCCCCAAAATTTTGGAATCAATTTAGCTTAAACCATAATCTGAAGGTCAACCGGAAACCCAGAAGTCAACAAAACGTAGTTAGACGTAATGGCTTAAGTTTGACAATCCCGAATAAGCAACCCCGAGAAAGTAAGTAAGAGTTTAGTATGTAGAATAGTTCGTAATTACCTAAGGAAGCCTAAAAAGATCATATTAGTAAAACTGCGAACTGTTTTGAACCCGAATGAATACAATTCTTGAAAAACGTGTCTCGGGGCTCAGAATAGTAAAAATATTCCGAATATACCATTAGACTCGTAAAAATATAAGGTTTTCAAAAATATCAGTTTTATAATTTTTCGGTAAGTAAAAATAACAGATATCGTAATTATACGCGTATTTTCTTACTACATGTACTTTATTAGTCATATCTACTTTATATTACACTATTCATTACTATTCTACGCTATTCTTTTCTCTCTACTTTTTTCTTACAACCTACTCTTACAACACCATAACTTATAACCTTTACTTTTTACCTTTCCTATAACTTTATTTTACATCTACCTTACTTATTACTTCATTTATTTAACAAAAATACAAAATAAAACTCTCTCTCTTCCCCTCTCTTTGTATGGCCGTGCCCCAACACCCTCCCACCCCCCCCCCCCCCCCCCCACCACCACAACTTCCCTTCTATATCTCTCAATTTGTTTTATTTTATCTTTATTTAAATCACACAAAAATTCACTCTTCATTTCTGATAGGCACAATTTATCATCATTTTAATTGACAAATTGGGTCTATTTTATAATATATTGATGGGATTCTTAACAGATAAGGTACTTAATTGGTATATATATATATATTTCAGGTCAATTTTGAACACAATTGTAATATAAGGAAGGAATATGTGGAGAATCCAATCAAAATTCAAGCAAAGTAGCAAGGAGCACAAAAGGAGTCTAGATGTACGGCCGTACAACTATCAAAATGAAGAAAATACAAGGCAGTGGCTGGTACGGGGTCTTGTACGCTCGTACACTAAGTGATTTTGAAGCAAAATGTAGGAGATTTATGCTTGCACGCCCGTACACGCTTGAAGAATGATTCCGGTATTTAGCACTCCCTTTTGTATGCCCGTACAAGATGCAAATTTGCAAAGAAAATGGGCATTGTACGGTCGTGACTTTTAGAAATGGGTCATTATCTTCTTACGTGTTCTTGAAACAGCATGACTGTTTAATACGTCGTTTGTTTTAGTAAAAGGTCGTGTTTTTAGACACCACACCCATAGAAT
Source organism: Combretum micranthum (assembly GCA_024138025.1). Taxonomy (NCBI): domain Eukaryota; kingdom Viridiplantae; phylum Streptophyta; class Magnoliopsida; order Myrtales; family Combretaceae; genus Combretum; species Combretum micranthum. The sequence goes on from JAMXBD010000458.1 coordinate 132,294, forward strand.
ATAAAGTGGGGGATTCATTCTGAAGAGGACATCATATCATATACATCATAAATAATTTTAGGAGTTAGTCGAAGTATAGTGGGGATTCCAAGAAGAACTCGAGACAGAGATATTGGATCCAAGTGTTCGTGTGTGTACAAACATCTTCGTTATCATAATTCAAAGGGGTTTTCATTTTCTTTTCTGATCTTATTCTTATTGTATGTGCATTCCATTATCGTTATGTTTGTTCCAATTTGGTGTTCGTATCCCAGCATGCATGAATAGTGATTAGGGTGTTACGAAGTCATATTAACATGAATTGTATATATAATTGTTATTAATCTTTTTAATTACGAATTTCTAGTGATGGGTCTTCAATAAAGTTAGGAAATTGTAGTGCACGACATGATCCTACATCAGATCTCGATGGAAAATGTTGAGAAACAATTCCATCGAGTAGATCTAAATCACTAGAACAAATTACTCCTGGTAATAGAGATATTATTAGGAAATTTGCTGTATGTTTAAGGAGATTTTAGGATAATTAGAATAATCTAAATGCAATTCTGCTTTGTCCATCTATTTAAGAGAGATTTTAATAGACGCAAACAGAATTAGAATTGGTTTATTATGAGAATAAGAACCATGAATTGAGAATCTCTACAGATAAGTACTTAAAAAGATGATTTGTATTGAAGTTCATGTTGATATGATGGAGTAACCCTGCCTTATTGTGAATTAAATTATATTAAAGTTGTGTTTTGCATAGTAATTTAGTAAACCCGTGTAATTAATATCGTTTAGTTATTAATCATAGATTAAATTTAGATAATCCAATCATACTCGATTACTAGATAATAATAAGAGGGCGAGTAATAGTACTTGTCAGGGCCCCGAGGAATACGACCCTATAAGCCATTCCTATACTACAGTTGATAGGTGTACTTGCCTATTGTTGATCTGATATTAGGAAGGGATTATTGGATATTAATTGTTAAACTCAGATCGGAACACATCAATTTCCTATAAATACCCCTCTCCTCTTTCACTTCTTTCACACAATTACTATTCACAAATTTCTCTACAAAAACTCTCTCAAATTTTCCTCTCATTACTCTCTCAAAATAATCTCAAACCACTTTCTACCTACATAAAACCTATCACCACATAACAATTCAGAAATCTTCTTTAGGTAAACTTTTCTTTATATTTTCTTCCTCTCATGTCATGTAACTTTACATGACCATAGTGTGAGTTTCCAAAAACTAAATATGGAAGCTACACTATGTTCATGTATTGTTCTTGTTCTTGTTCATGAAAATCCATATATGTTTATATTATTTTACTTTGTTCATATTATTGTTATTATATCTAAGTATTATTATGTATCTATATATATATACATATCCTTTAGAGCATATAATCTCACTTGTAATTTATTTATTTCCATGCAAAGTAATTTATTTATTCATTCCATTGCAATTTATTTATTTATTTTTATTTTAAAACTAGTCTCTAGTCTTAGACTTGTCCTCATCAAGTCAAAACAATTTTTTTTCTTTCTTTTTTCTTTTGGGACTAGTCTACTTCTTAGTCCCGGTAGCCTTGAAGAAGCTAAGACTCCCAATACTTGACTTTATTTATTATTTATGTTATTTTTGCTTACTATTATATTCTCATAGATCATGCCATTAAGATTGTTGTCCAAATTTTTCCAAGCTCTAAAAGTATTTGATAAAAAGGAGATTTTATCACTTAGGAATAAATTTATATAAAATATGAAATCTATGGTTTAACAAAAATAAAGTCATTCCTTTCCAAGTTATAAGAAGAACTCACCACAATTTTAGAAACTATTTTTGTTTTGAAAAGCTTTTTAAATCATTTCTATATCACTTTGTTTTTAAAAAAGAAAATGCTTTTTGATACAAAAATGTTTGCTATGAAAATATAATATAAAGGAAACCTTATGAGAAAGGAATGAGAATTTTCAAATTAATATCTTTTTAAACAAATGGTCAACGAAAAATTGTATAGAAAATAAATAGGAAAAATAACACTAATGTAGAGAATTTAGAAAAGAAGAAAATTACTTTTTGAAAAAGGTCGTTGTAAACTCTGGTATTCTTAGTAGTCAAATAAACTCTGAGGCTCGAAAAGCGAAACCCTAATCCAGCCTAGTTTAAGCTTAGTGAGAGAAGCTTAGAAACCCTAAATCCGGCTTTCCTTCGGTTTCATAAGAAAAGAAGTTTTATAAAGTAAATGAATATGAATTATTGTTTTAGAGTATATTTTAAACCTTATAAATTTTTAAATTCGGAAAATTTTCTATTCCAGGCCTTCCCGAGCCCAATTACGGAAAAACGTGCCCTTGGACCGGAAACTCAGAAAAATATTCTGTAATATTCATTAGAACCAAAATTTTATAAGGATTTCAAAAATATGAATTTTATAATTTTTCAAGCTATAAAAATTACAGTTATAGCCTTTTTCCCGTATTTTCTCTACAACCGGTAAAATAGATATCTTGTCTACTATTCACAAGTATTACCTACACTACACACTACCCATACCCTATTCTTACATCCTTACAAATACTCATTACAATTTTCTTTTCCAAGAATTTTTGTTTCCTAATTAATTAATACAATTATTACATAAATTACAAATTTTATCAAAATTTCAATTTTCTCTCTCCCTCCCACACTCAAGGCCGGCGCACCCCCTCCCAATTTTTCCTTAATTTTGTTTTATTTTTACTCCTTTTATTCAATTAAAACCCTAATCCAAGTCATATATAAGCTTATGTTCTCTCTCTCTTCTCATTTTTCACTCTTTCAAAAATTGCAAAAGAAGAAAAAGCTCTCTCTTCCTACCCTAGAGTTGCCGTGAGCCAACACACACACACACGCACACACACACTCACTCATAAGTTTGTTTCACCTTCTTTTCATCTCCAAATCTCCATTTAGGTGATGATTCTAAGCTTTATTCCTACATTATCTTGTAATAGCAAGACCATTTTTGTGTGTTTTCCACTTTTAATCCCAATGAGCTTATGCTAGGGACAATAAAACACTAATACAAGAATATCAAGCCATCACAAGAAGTAGATCTTGTGTTTAAAGGAGTTTTTGTTGGAATATCATCTTATTCATGCATGTAAAGTAGAGATCTTGCATAGAAAGTTATGTTCATGCAATGAAACTCATGATTCATGCACTATATGTGGTAGATCTAGTGGTTAGACACTCATCTTTTTATTTACATTTATGTTCATGTGGATATCTTGAGCTTTCATGCATTAATGATCATAAAAGCTTAGCCTTTCATGTATATAGATGTGTTAGATGATAGATCTTTATGGATATAGGACAAGAAACTTGAAAAAGAAAAGATTTTGTTAGAAATGTCTAAAGGAAAATTCGGATGGAATTTGAAACCCATTTTAAAAACCCTTGAAACCACCTTGAAACTCATATTTTTCATGAAAAATGAAGAGTATATGTAATAGGTATCTCCAAGGAATGATTTTTATAAGTCTGAATGAGTTTAGGCATGAGTAATATGTAAAACAAGTAGTGGAGTTAGAATGGAAAATTTTGAGTTAGTGATCAAATTATCAAATTCGTAATTTGAGTTGGTGCATATGTAATCACCTAGTATTTGAGCTCAAATTGCATGTTTTATGAGTTAAATGAAGTCCTTGGACAATAGACATGATAAAGCTTCAAATTTTGATGTATTAAACAGGTTTTCTCATAAGGAATGTGCAAGAAATGAAATTTTCCAAAATTCGGATTTTTGTGAAAAGCTTATTTGAAAATATACTTACAAAGTGAAAAATGTGAATTTCTATGAAGAAATGAAGGTCTTGGATAGTATAAATGATGGAGACTCATTTTTATTTAGATAGTAAATGAATTCTAAGAATAAAATCTTAAAACCCTAGGAGATGCAAAAATTGGAAAGATAGATTTTAAGAAACGGCTATTGTGGAGTCTTATAATAATTACGAGTTCTTAATAGTTCATTATCAAAAATTGTCAAGATCATGCATATATTGGACTCATTACATGACATTGACATTAGGAATTCATTCATATTCCATCTATACATGAATCATCGACTAGAAACATTTTTACTAAATGCGAAACAATTTTTCGGAAATGGAAACGTTACAGAACAGATCTGATCCCTCTGTTCCTTGACCTTAATGTCTTTGAAACTTGAAAATAATATTATAAATAGATAGATCTTTTGAATTAGATAGAAATCGATATAAAATTTGGGAAATTCCGAGTTAAAATGACCAAGTTATGGCCGTTTTAAGTTGGAACTTCCACAAATAGCGAGAATTCTGATTTTGTCTAGCTTAGATGCATAGCTTGAATTAGTTAAGTGATGAGATTCTTATTAGGTTATTCTTATTTGGTAGGTGATCCCGAGCACGACGATACCCTACCACCGACTACTACTATTAAGAGGCCGTCGTACCATGGTCGAGTGAGTATTACTTCCGATTTCAATTATTGCTTGTGATTGTAATGATAGTGGCATTAGTTATTTAGGAAAAGATAAAAATGAATATGCATGATGGGGTAATTGGGAAGTATATACTTGTCTGCTGTTGATATGTGAAGTTGAACTAAAGGAATATCGAAACCGGGTGTTAAGCTACTACTTGTATAGCGAGGAGTTATAATTGATTGTTTGCGAATATTGGTTGGTCACCTAAAAGAATTGGATTAATCTATTATTGGACCTCAATTATAATTGAACTCATTCATATCACGACGAGGATGAAGCATTAGCATTTGTTGGTTTTTCGTGATCCATAAAACGAATATGTTGGTTTTTCGTGATCCATAAAACGAATATGTTGGTTAATCGTGATCCATAAAATGAAATTGTTAGTTAATCGTGATCCATAAAACGAAATATTGTTTAGTTGACTGTGAGCTTAAACGGCATCGTACCGTAGGATTCGTTAATCTGCTAACTCGGGATGGAGGGCGCAAGTCCATCCACATATGATTTCCGGCTGGTTATATGTTTGTTGAACTCATTTGTTTGATGCATTTCACTTGCTTGAATAATCACTTGCTGAAATGATTTGTCTTAATTGTGATATGGAAGTTTTCACTCACTAAGCTAGTTAGCTTACACCCTTATAGTTTCTACTTGTTGCAGCACGAATTCATTTGGCTTAGGCTAAGGCAGGCTACAGCTCAGGTACCAAAGCTAGGAGTTTCCCTTAGAAGTTTATTTCGATTTTGTGCAGACTTTCGTTGGAAACCAAAAGACTCTGGATGATTGTAATGGACTTAATATTATTTTGCGGGGAAATGCCCTTTAGACTTTGTAATTTGGATATATGTGTTTTGGTTTATTATCTATGGCTAATGAATGCCACATTAAACTTCTTAACTCCATTGAATAGAGTATTCTATTGTCATAAAGGGACGCTTTACATCTATACAAGACTCCCGAAGGGTTCGGATAGAAATTCGAGAGTCTTCTATAGTATGTGGTGGACTATTACGTTTAGGATACCCCTATGGGGCGTGACAGTCATCTAGTAAAAATAATAAGTCAAACATAAAGTAATTCTTTGAAAACAAAAAGAATCAAAATATTTATTTAAAAAGATTTACAAAATGGATTCTTATAAACTATATTTTTCTAAACTCCTAATTGACATTGTTTTACTCAAGAAACATGATTGGACAACAAACACTTGAGCATGAATAAATATGAGCTAAGTAGCTATAAAAAGAGAATTTTTCATCTATATAGATAACTAAGTATTTATCAAACAAATCTTGAATGATTTAAAGTTTGAAACAAAATTGTTTTTGAGATAGAAAAATTCGTGGTGAATCTGATCATTACTGTTTCGGGGCCTAAATGGTTTAGATTGATAAAAATAGTTCTAGAAATGGATAGATCTTTTCGAGTAGGTAGAAATTGGTATATTATATGCGCGATTCCGAGTTAAAATGACCAAGTTATGGCCATTTTAAATTGGAATTCTCCTTTATACGAATTTTAATGTTCTTATGACATTGTTTTGTCAAAATTCAAGAAAATCATCAAGAAATACTCATTTCGGGTATTTTCTTTGACTAAGTGATTCCGAAGAAGAATACCTACACCCCGATGACTATTTCAACTAAGTGGATTGTATGAGCGACTCATTCTTTTAGAGGAATTATCGACATGACATCGTGAGTTTATTTCCTTAAAATGCTTTACTTGATTATGCTTATAATCTAGTTGCATTAGAATTAAGAAAAGATCGAGGCCGGAATTGATTTAATGTTTGTTTTAGTATAACACTTGATTTGTATGAGATTCTATGATTACCTTAAATTTGATAATAATGATGCAATGATATCATAAATAAATGGATTCATGCATACCATGAAGTGAGTCACATTGCATTGGGTTATAATCTTTGGGTGAGAGGGATTGTAGCTCAGGTCGAAAGCAACACTTAGTGGAGTGACCGAAAGAGATTGCTTGGCGACATGAAGGAAATGCTTAGCGGAAAGTCCAAAAGCAAGGCTCAATTCAAGTAGACTTAATATGCTTGACGATATTGGTCGAAAGCATAAATTTTTTTAACTAAAACTACTTGTTTTGAGGTTAAGTATCATCAAACCCCGAATGGAGGGCATAAATCCATTCAACATATAGTTCCCGGAAAACTATATGCCTTGTTTGTCCATGTGTATGTTGCATTTCATTTGTCTGCTTAAATAACTTGTTTGAATTCCATTACACAAGAAGTTATTTATGGAAATAGTTCTCACTAAGCCTATTAGCTTATACCCTTATAATTATTTTTTGCAGTTCACTTATTTTTGTTTAAGGTTACGTGGACCTTGCAGCCAGGTATTTTCCTTTTGGTTAAGAAATTTCTAGATGAAGTTTAGTGTTGGATAAGATGTAGAAATATTATTGTAATAGATTGGTGACTGGGGAATGCCCTTAAGTTTTGTAAGATTATTGATATGAATAAATGAATATTATGAATCCTCTTTTCTTAATTTGTTATTATGTCTTCTTAAGCTTCATAATTCTATATATGGTCCTCTAAATTTGTGAGAGCACGCCTTACACTTAATATCAAAGCTTTTGGGACTAAGGGTGTCATACTTAAGCTTTAATATTGAGTGTGGTGGACTGTTATGTTTAGGGTACCCCTTGGGGCGTGACACTAAATGACACATTCCCTCTATAGATAATGAAAAATGAGAGGTTCTATCCATATTTTGAGTTAAGCTATGTAGTCTTTACAACTTTAATTATATTTCTATGATGCCAAAAATTGTTCTCAATGAGACAAATGATCCTCTAAATTTTTGTTATACATTTGAATGTCGTAATAGAAAAAACAAAATGATGATAGATGTGCACAAGTAGGGTTGAAAAATACCACGATTGCTTAGAATGTTGATGATGCATCTAATAGCCCAAAAAGTATGATAAGGAATTCATAACGACCTTCATAGGTCCTAAAAGCAGTTTTATAAATATCATTAAGAAACATACATATTTGACAATAGCTCGCTCTCAAATCTAATTAAGAAAAGACCTTAGCTCCATGAAATTCATCTAATAATTCATCAATGGTTGGAATTGGAAACTTGTCCAAAACAATGGCTTGATTCAAAGCTCTATAGTCTACAAAAACTCTTTAAGAACCATTTATCTTCTTTTCTAAAAGGGTTAGGGAAAAAATGGCTTGTACTTGGTTTAAAAATACCAGAATCCAACATGTCTTTCACCAATTTTCCAATATCTAACTTACGAAAATAGGATAATGATAAGGGTTAACATGGATTGGTTGAGACTCATTTTTTGAAATGGATATAATGTCCCGCATCACTTAAAGGTGACAATGATGAAGGAGTCTCATAAACACTTAGAAATTTACTGGTAACACCTCAATGGTGCTATTGTTGGTCATATGCATGAGTGAATCATCTTTTTGAGCCAAAAGACAAAACAAACAAGCTACATTATTATTTGGGATAATGTCAAAAATGATACCTGAACTATTGCAAAAAGTTTAATTAGGTGCCTGAATAAAGTTTTTATAGAATTTTTTCATACCTAAAATTTGGTTCTGACAAAGTTTTTGTGGACTATTTCTATACCAGATTAAATTTACTTTAGGTATGAAAAAGTTTGCAAACAATTTGTTTAATTACCAAAATTGTCATAAACAAACTTTAGGTATGAAAAAAGTCCATAAAAACTTTGTTTAGGTACTAAATTGTTCAAAATAAAACTTTAGATACCTAATTGAACATTTTATGAAAGTTTATGTATCATTTTTGTCATTAACCTTATTTTTTTGAACTAGTTTATTAAATTAGTGATGTTTGATAAGCTTTGACTCTATTGTTGTATTGCGTTTAATAATAATAGGTTGCCTTTGTAAAAGAAATAGCATGGTAAAAGTTGTGTAATAAGCAATAATAGACCCTAAAGTTGTTAACCATTAAATTCCCATAACTAAATCTGCTCCTTGAATGGGAAGAATGGAAGAATCAACACCATTTAATGTTAGAGGAACTTTTTCACACATCCCTGAACATGTCAAATATTCACCACTACCAATCATTACTTAAAAAGAATGAGAAGCAAGGATTGGTAATATTAGTTGGTGCACAATTCTTTCTTGAATGAAATTATGAGTGCTACATGAATCAATCAATATATAAATAACCTTACTTCACACAATGTTAGCTAATTTCAAATTTTTTTGGGCATGAATTTCAGATAACACATGATAACTAATCTTCATAGGCTGTCTATGTAATCCCCCAAGTTTTTCATAAATAGACTTAGAAGTAAAGAATTATTGTGTTTGATTGTGTATTTTGTAATATTTGAGATTAGAGTAAAATTTTAGTATAATAGTTTTTATAAAATCAATTTAGTAAGAATAGAAATTTAAAATCATCAATGTAATTGAATTGAGAAAATTGTTAATTATACATTCCTTATTTTCTTTTAGAGAATTGAGTTTTGTAAACATAAACTCTAAATTACCAATAGTGTTGGTATAAGTTCTTATAAGAAATTATTTTGTTAAATATGAATTTATAAGTTATTACTTTACTAAGCTTTTTCTTGAATTTGAATGATTGATAGTTGTCATACATTAGAAGTTATTGAACTAAAGTGTGTTATTTAGAACTCTTAATGGCTGCAAATTTTAGCTTGAAGACTCACTACAACTCCCATGCACACTCACACACTCAATTAAGTTTGAATATGCCTTAAAAGTCAAACTAACCTTTTGTTTATATGCACATAATTATCCCTTATGGTATGAATTTTTCTCTTCCTTGCTTTCTCCTCTCTTTCAAAACCGATGGACACACACACACACACACACACACCCCATACATCAACTTCAATTTCTTCTCTTTAATTTATCAAAGAAAGCAAGATAAGCTTCTATATTCAAGTTAAAGCAAGTTTAAGTAAGTATTTCTTGCTTTGTCTTTGTTATTTGTGTGTTTCAGTAGTTATATATTAAGTGTTGTTGTTGGTTTATGGCTGATTTTGGAAGTTTATGAGTTTGGTTATGAGTTTTAGATGTTGATATATGAAGTAGGGTGATAGAAATGTGGTGTTGAAGTTTTAAAACTTGAAGTTAATTGTTGGATTGATAGTTGGTGGTTTAATATGGATATAAAGATGAGTTAGAAGATTTGAAGGAGTGAATGATGGATTTGAGTCTTGTATGAAGATGTTGAAGGATATTGGATGGATCTGAGGCAACTAAAGTTGGTTAAAGTGTGTAACAAAGTGATGTGAACAAGTGTTTTTTGCTGTCAAAAGGCCACAGGGCGTGGGGGAAGGCGTGGCACACTATAAGTGAAATCTAGGTGGCCAAGCCTTTTGCCATGGGGCATGGCAAAGGTGGTGGTGGCGGCATTTGTTCATCTCCATATGGGGCATGACAAAGGTGGTGGTGGCCTTGTCCTTCTCCATATAGGGCGCGACAGAGGTAGTGGTAGCCACTGTTCTTTACTCGGATTGATACACCCTTTGCTATGGGGCGTGGTAAAGCGCACGGTAGCCTTAAAGTGTAATTTTGTCTTCTTTAGCTTTAGAATCTTGTTTAATCCTTCTTGTCTTTGTTAAGAATATAGTAATATAAGCTTTTCTATCTTATAAAAACCCTAGATCATGAGTTAGATTTCCCGTTGGACTACTATGACGATTAAGAAGCATGCACGGGTGAGTAACTTTAATCCTATCACCTTGTTTGTGATTGTAAATAGTGGAATATAGTTTAATCATAACTATAGGGAATCAATTGCATGGGGATGGGAAATATTGCATGTTATATATTGTATGTTTAAGTTGTAATTCTTAATAATCGAAGTGACAACTACTCCCTTAACATTAAATTATAGTTGTCTCATTGAGTGTCTGAAATTGATTTGACCACTTGATAATATGAAATTAAGTTTAATAGACTTCTAAAATAATACGGCATGCATTTCATATCATTATATTGCATTAGCATGGTACTCATGTCACGTATTAACATTTCGATTCTATGGTAATACTTGTTGTGGCCAGTGAGTCTAATTGTAGATTACCATAGGGTTGTCAGCTTCACAGAAACTAAATGGGCTTTGAAGGAGGTTTTTTGTGTCAGAGTTGGCTTTAGAATGTTCATACTTAGTGATATTTCTCAAGTTTTAAGAAAAGTAGAAGTTTTAATTGAAAACAAAAAAAATTGTTCTCTAAAAGACTACTCGTGTCCTGTAGGGCTCTGGTAGAGACTATTCCCCTAGGCGGTTAGGTGAAGAGCAATTCCTTTTTGAGTTTCTAATGGGCATGAACTACTAAATTATCTTTCAACCCCTAAGGAGGGCGTAAATATCAATAGGTTTGAATTCCGATTATTCAAACCATGCTTGTTGCATATGGTTAATCCATGCATTGCATCTGATTGCTAACTAAATTTGTTTGTTCTTAATGACAATGTTAAGATTCTACTATTCACTGAGCTTTATATGCTCATTCTCTCTTAGACTGTTGATTTATAGTATTTTAAGCATGAAGGCCGAAACCAAGCTCGATGTGAGAGTTAGTATAGGATGGACTTATGTGATCTTTGGAAAGAAGACCATATATGTAATAGAGACTAGTAATGGGTTTTAATAGCATAAGTTAAGTTTTGTCATTCCTTGTATGTCACACCCCAAAGGGTACCTTAGACGTGGCCGTCCGCCACATATGGTATTAAAACTTAAGAATGACTTTCCAAAGTCATGCGAAAACTTCAACACCATATGTAAGGCGTCTATCACAACAATAGGAGACACCGATAGGATGTGTAGTTCGAGATAGTAAATACAGCATACAAGAAATCTAGATAACCATCTAATTTCAATATTATAAGAATATAATCTTTACATCATCTTAAGAGCTTTCCCCTATAAATCTTCAAACAATCATAATATCATCTTAATCTTTTACACAAGAAAACAATACTAACACCAAAAGATATTAAAGGATATCTAGTTTAAGATCTTCAAAAGATTTCCAGAAGCTCTCCAAAACATAATCCCACTCAAGTATATGAAGTCCTCGGGCATAAGAGATATTGGTCCTGTTACAACAAAAGTCTATCGGAGTATAAGCATAACTAGCTTAGTGAGAATATTACTGAATCAATGTACTCGTATTAATAATTTCAAACAAGTTATTAAACAAGCATATGAATGCATCAAGCAAGTAATCAAGCAATACATATGATCTACTGGAAATCATATGTTTTGAATGGATTTACCCTTCCATTCAGAGGTTAGGTGTTTCAGGCTCTTTAAAACCCATCTTTGAAATCCAACTTATGTAGTTTATTTCTGGCTCCTACTCGCCCATCCTGAAATAGTTCTTTATGGCTCCTATTCGGCTATCTTGCAGACTTATGGCTCCTGCAAACCCTACTACTATACTCTTGTCTCATCGAGGATAGTAGCAAATAAAATGAAACTAACTACGTGATGTGCATGGATCAATTAATATAACTCATAATATATGATTAAAATAATTTAAAGGTGATCACAGAATTTGCACACACTTTAACATAATAATAGTAAAACACAATTTAATTACAACGATTCATGTCTCGATATGCTTAGCATTCTTTCAACCAATATTATCATACATAATTCATTTTCACCTTTTCCTACTTCTAGTGCCTCTAGCTACAAGCACAAACAAGTACGTAAAAGATATGAAATAAACCCACTCGGCCATCCTTGCTAAAAATTCTTCACTCGTAATGGTTCTCCGAATATAGATCCTCCCAAACTTCATTACCTAAATGAAAGAAATACCCAAAATGAGTATTTCATGGAATCTCTTCTTAAACTTTCTAATTCTATTCTAGCATTTGCGTCAAAATTCGGATAATAGGAAATTCCAACTTAAAATAGCCATAACTAGCTCATTTTAACTCGGAATTTCGCATATAATATATCATTTTCTACCTATTCAAAAAGATCTAACCATTTCTAAGGTTATTTTTGTCATAAAAAGCTTTTTGGGTTGCAAATTACTACGGTACAAAATAGTTACGAATTTCATAGTCCTTAAAATATGGTTTTCTAAACTTCTGTTTACTCAAAAATCCCTGAGCAAAATATATGGATATTTGTATAATTGAAAAATCCTTTGAACATATATATATATACTCATATTGTATGCATGATTTTTGTAGTGTTGTCTCAATATTGATATTTCATAGACAATTTATCTTTAAGAGTTTTAAAAGATAAAACTTTGAAAATATCTCCTTTTTGAATTGCTAGAAGGAAAACTAAAATATACTTGGGTTGTTATGAGTGAGTGTTTTTCTATTATGATTTCATTTTCTCACTTTTCAAAAGGAAATTCATTCCCAAAAATTTGGTTATTTAAGTTATCTACCAACTTTATTTCTAGTGATTGAAAAATAAGCTTTTCAAAATTTTTCTTAAGTTGTTGATGTGGTCAAATATTTGGAGTTGTATTAAATGTATGTTTTCCTCTCATTTTTATATCCTTTTTTTTCTTTAGAAAATAAGTTTATCTTTAAAACTTTACTTTCTTGGCAAATTTTATTTTTCTAAGTTGGTTTCTAAAATAGTGAGTTGATTTTACCTTGATTGGAAAAACTTGTTTTATTCTTCATATTTATCAAGTGGTTGAATAATTCTTTTAGATAAGTTTATAAGAAAAGCTTTCTTAATAAAGAATTTTCAATATTAGATCTTAGTAAAATTTCATTTTTAATTTTGAAAAGAGAATAACCACATATAAAAAGTTAAGTTTTGAAGAAACTTTCTTAATATGTGATTTTCGAAGTCTAAGGTGAATCTATTTAAGTTTTATAAAAGATATGGTTGATTTAAAATCTTAAGTTCAATGATAAAAATTCTATGTTTATGGACTATTTAGTTTTGATCTATAAAAGAAATGAGTTCCTTTTATTTGAAGAAATCTTGAGCACTAATACTTTAAAACTTATGATCAATTTGTCTAAGCTTTTGAAAAGAATTTATTAAAACAATATTTAGACTTCTGGTTGAAAAATCCTTTATTGAGAAATTTAGTTCACTTTTCCTTATTTAAGAAAGAACTCATTTTTATTTTTATTTAAGACAACAACATTCTAATCATGCATGAATATGATTATGTAGCAATGTAAAAGTAAGAATAATACATAATAAGATAGAAAGAAATACTCATAAGTAAATAAACGTAATAATATGGTCAAGCATTGGGAACCTTAGCTTCATCAAGGTATCCTGATCATGTATTGGGAGGCAACCTGGGACTAAGAATAGACTAGTCCCAAAAGAAAAGAAAAGAAAAGAAAAGAAAAGAAAGAAAAATCGTTTTGACTTGATATATACAAGTCTAAGACTAGAAAGACTAGTCTTAATAATAGTATAAATTAAATAAATAAATTGCAAAGCATGAAAATAAATAAATAACAAGTGAGCTTATATGCTCTAAAGAAATATATATACATAATATACATAATACTATATAGAAGTTAGATTAGAGCAAAAATAATAATAGCAATAATAACAATAACATAATGTAAAATATGAACATGAACAAAAACAAAACATGAACATATTATTGCTTCTTTAACTCTCATGAGTCGAAGAAACATACACTAAGCTCATGTTAAGTTGTATGAACATGATAAAGAGATACATGTAGGATTTTACCTAAGGTTTAATGGAGGATTTGAAAAGAGATGAATGGGTAGTGTGTTTGTTATTTTCCTTGAAGAGTAGCAAATGGTAGAGAGTGTTTTGAGAGGGGATTGTTGGAGAGATGTTTTGAAAGAGAATTTTGGTAGAGTTTTGTTATGTAAAATGATGTGTGAAAGAATGAAGGAGGGATAGGGTATTTATAGAAATTTGAATTGGAAATTAGATGTAATAAAATAAATTGAAAAAAGAAATAATATTGAGAAAAGAGAGAAGGAGGCCGGCGGCATCATCGGGAAAAGAGGGGGGATTCTGATTAAATTTTATATTTTTGTAAAGAAAAGTAATAATACGTAAGGTTTGATGTGAATAAAGTTGTATTAGAAATATAAAAGTGTAAGAGATAGGTGTATAGGTAGTAAGAAATAGGTGTAAGAAAAAGTAGAGATAGTGAAATAGTAATGAATAGTAGTAATAGTACTATGAATAGTAAACTAGACAAATAAAATACCGGTAGTAATAACAATACGTGTAAACGAACTATATCTGATATTTTTAGTTACTGGAAAATTATGAAACTGATATTTTAGAAATCCTTACATTTTACGAGTCTAATGGTATTGTCAGAATATTTTCACTATCCGGTGCATCAGGGCACGGTTTTTGAAAACTGATCTCGTTTGGATCCGAAAGACACTAGAAAATTGCGAATATGATATTCTCATACTTCCTTATATCAGTATGAATTCTTATAAGCCATTAACTTAATTTCGTTTTCTAGGGTTTGAGAGCGCGGGTTTGCCGAAGTTGAAACTATTAGATTGTATTAATCTTTGTTGACTTTTGAAACTCCGGTTTAACTAAGGTTAGGGTTTAATCAAACTTTACCCTAGAAATTGAGGGGTTTACATTAGGGATTGGATAGATGGATTGACTTATGCATGGATTTTTGAATTGAACGATTATTAGATTTTCTATTTTTGTTTTTGAAGATTTTCTTATGAAATCTCGTGATCGAAATTGTTTAAGGTTCGGTTTCAACTTGAGTCAGTTTTTAGGGTTTCGATTCGATATTCCAAAACCATTGTCGAAAAATTCAGGGGTTTACATTGTAAGTTTTGTTGTAAGGGGGTTCTATTGGAGCCCTGTAGACTTCTGTTGTAATATTATGTGAAGTTTTACTTTTGCAAGTTATGTTCTTTTCTAGTTAATATATATATATATATATATATATATATATGCAATCTCTTTCTCACTCAAAACAACTTTCGATCTTGTTTTTCTTGTTCACTCCAAACGGGGAACATTGGTTGTATAGTGTTTATGTAACTTTCTGAAGGCCTCAGATAGTTACATAGCTTACTATAACTACTAAGGTACGTTATAGAGGTGTGATAGTCTAAATCTAAAAGATACTAAGAGTTGGCAGCTACAAGATCATCAATAGACACATTTTCTTCTTTAAATGGTTGTCTTATTATAAAAAAATTGGCTTTACAAACATTGTCCTAATGGAATTTCTCATCACAATTAAAACAAAGACCTTTATCTCCTATTAACCATTGTAGTCGGAGGTACACACATAAAAGTAATGGTTTCTTTTCATTTTTTTTAAACAAGGGCATTTACAAGAAGAAGCAGTAAAAATGGTGGAAAATTTTTAGAGGCTACAGAAGAGGGTGCTGTATAAAATGAGTGAATAGTTTATTCAATAGAAGAATAAGGGGAACATCGAAAAAGAAGAAGTAACTTTGTGTAAAGAATAAGAAGATAAATGGTGAAATTTAGATTCATGAAGTTTAGCAAGACCAATTGACATACTAGTGGATTAGGAAGTATGCACTTCTCATGAAATCAAGGGTTCAAGACCTGAGATAAAATAACTCTTTAGAATATTCTTAGAAAGGCTTGATACGTGATTAGAGAAGGTTTTATGGCATGTTGGTCCTCTTGCCTTGAATCAATTTGTACCAATTTTGTGAGTCTTCTTTATTAATCTTCAAATAAAGAAGGACCAAATCTAGTTTCTAAAGCTTAAGAACGCTAGATGAGGTGAAAGTAAGCAATTTTGAAATAATCATTAATACCAATCCAAGGCATCATCTTCCATGTAAAAAGAAGCCATTATCAAGTGTTCATTATTGAGAAATTTATGAAAAATCAAAGAATTGACTTACTTGAAAAATCCATGATAAAGGATTAGACTTTAGGTAATTCCAATTTGATATTTTGTATATATGAATATTGATGCTCCTTAATATTAGAAGAACCATTTTGAGAAGATGATGAATTAAAAGCAACATTTTTATGTATATTACTATTCTGATTCTCCATTTGCATTTTCACAAATTGCAATACCCGAGACATATCAGCAATTGATCTATCTATTTTAGTATTACAATCAAGAATCTTAGTTTCATGATTTGAGAGTTACATCTTGTAGTCTTGTCATCCTACAAATACCTTATGCTAAAATTTTCAGTAGACTCAAAGCATTAATGAAAGCACTAATGATAAAGCCTACACTAGACCTAAACCTAAACACCGTCTCGGCCCACAATTCAAAACCTAAAGCACCAAAAAGCTCTCAAAAAATATCAGTATAGTCATACATGGAAAAGTTGTTATTTCCTTCTCTTCTTTTGTCCTTTCTCTTTTGCTATTACATGATTTAGGTTTTTGATAAATGTTTTATTATTGCAGTTTCTTTAGGGAAATTTCACCAATGCTTCTATAAAATGGATATTTGAAAATATTTACCACATATTTACTAACTTTTATTCTTTATGTTTTTCTTTATGAACTTGATTAAATTTCTAACCTACTGTGCAAGGTTTGATTTAGCACAAAGGAAATTAAAGGGATAATTTTAGTTTCAAGTACTCAGGAAGACTCCTTATAACTATTTCCTTTTGAGTAATTCCTTTTCATATCTCACTGATGCAATTTGTTACAAGTTGCTATGTAGTGCAACTGTAACATAACCATCAATGTAATAAACTATAATCTAGTGTATACCACATGGTTTGTCAATACTAAGGCTTCCTCCCATTACTTGCATTTGTTATCATAACATGACCTTTTTGGTTAACTTTTTAGTGGAAAATTTTTAACGATACAAATATTTTTATTTTAATAACATTCTACTTGATTATCAATATTTTTTTTCTTTTTACTTATATGCATGCTCAATTTTTAATATTAGCATTATGCTATCATATATGTTAGTCTTTCTCTATCATGCTAAAGAAGTTAATATAAAGCTAATAACATGATGACAAAGTTTGTTAGGAAGCGATGAGAAAAAAAAAAATGAAAAAAATTGCTTTCAAAATTATAACTCCATCTAGAGCTGTAAGTGGGTCGGGCTTACTTACGAGCTATTCGAGTAGTTATCAAGTTTAAATTTTAAAATACTTGATTCGAGTAGCTCTTTAGCCTATTCAAGTTTTTATATTTTTCTATAAAAAAATACTATTGAATTTGTTTCCACACCACACACACACCCCCCCCCCCCCCCCCCCCCCCCCACGGGTTTAAAGCCTATTTCTTTTTCCTTAATATGTTTTTGTCCTCATTTATTATATTTTAAAACCAAGTCAATTAAAAACCCTATTTTATTCCCTAAGTCCAAGTTATTTTTTGATTTAATTAATTTTTATAAGTATAATTAAGTCTAACCAAGTCGAGTTTGAGCTTCATATTAATGCTTGATTGAGTTCAAGTTTCAAGTTTTTTCATTCAAGTCAAGTTTGAGCTTGATATTGTATTTTCTCAACTCAATTCTTTTACAATCCTAACTTCATCAACAACAATGTTGTTGCCATTTATACGAAAAGGTGTTTATACGAAAAGGCGATACTTATAATATAAAACTATGTATAGCACATGCCAATTAAAAATGATGCATATAAATTTGTTGCTTCAAATAAGAGATTTTTTGCTTTAATATATTCAGTGTTTGAAATTATAAGCAGGTGAGGATTTGTTATCTAAATCTTTAGACAATAATAAATATAAAGGTAAATGCAATTAAAATTGTTGGCATCTTAAGGTATTTTTGTTGTATTGAATAGTTGATCGCATGCTTGCTAATGATATTGGAGGGTAATAGTACCGGTCTTTCAAGTGGATTATACCAGATTTAAATTTCTTTCCTCATTGTAATGGAAAAGGAAAAAAATAAAGTGATCACATGTTTTGAGTGGCCTAAAGTTGATACAATATGCATGCATCAGAGAAGCACAAACCAATAATACAAGTTTTGCAATAAAATTATAGGAGATTGGATCATGAATGACGTTTCAAGCAAATTGCCTGGCTAGCTATCTTGCTAACTAAAGGCGAAAGTGTAGACATATTGCAGCAAAATTTTGACATTATGCAAAGAGCAAGTTTCACTTTCTCTGTTTCTAAATTTATATGGATTCGATTGTTTGGTTGTAGAAAAGCTTGAACAATGATTGGCGTGATTATTATCTTTTTCGTCTTTTTTCGATGAATAACTATTATCGTTTCTACATGATTATTTTAACCTAATGCTATTTATTTCCCCTTTTCCCATGTGATCATGCCCCCTTCATTTGGAATCACTAATCAGCTAGGGCTGTTATGTCCATGACATGCCCCCCTACACGAGCACATTAGTCACATCCTCGATACATCTCAATCTCTTGATGAATCCACATAAGACATAAAGAAAAGACATAGACATTAAGACGACTGAATTGAAATCTATGTAGCCAGTTCTCTAATTAGTCATAACAAACCAAAAAAATAAAAAATGAAAAAAAAGCATATATCAATATATTATATTGCACGTTAATCCTACGTGCCCATTTAAAATAATATTTATGCCGAATTTAGTTGCGAGTTCAAAGAAAAAAGCTTTTATCTTATCATATACCTATTTATCAATTCATATATGTATGTAGATTATATCTATCGGTAGATGTGTATCCGTATTGTTTGTGCAAAAATTAACTAAGGATATAATTGAATTTACTAGGCATAAACCATATGGAAAATGACCATCTTAGTTTCTGAGTGACGAATAAGGAACTTGTATGGTGGTCAAAAGCTTTTCTTTCTTTTGTGTAAAACCATAGAAGTGTGGATATAGAGGTGTGGTTATTTTATTGCATTTTTTACATACGAAAATTAGAGTGATTATAGATTAAAACAAATAGATAGTTAATAAAGTTTCATTTGTAGATTAATATTAGTTGATAGTCATGCTTGATTTTTAGGAAATTAGTGAAGCATTTGTTATCCTATATTATTTAGTTAATTAACTGTCTTGTCCTTATCTAAAAAATTAGTAATAGTATTTTTATGTTGATTAAAACATGGACATGAATAGGGTAAAAGGGGGGTATTTGATGGGGACAAAAAAAAAAACGATAGAAAAGTAGAGTCCAAAATAGAGATGCATTTGCCTAATAATATGAAAAATCTAAAATTGATATTTAAATTTATGATAAATAAGCCCAAAGCCCTACCATACTAAATATGGCGCGTAACATTTATTATAACAAAACTATATGGCTAATATTATCCTCCGACGTACATCCAATAGTTGTAATCACTCGTTTAATCATATCTGCAATTGTATATAAATAAAATTTGAAATACTTTAACGACACCGTAGTTAAGCAAAATTAGGGTAGAATAAAACATACAACTCACATGTTTGTCCTTTAATAACCAGAAAGATCTGCCCAAAGGCTATTTGTTTGGTATAATTAAGGCACTTGGAGTACTTGTTAAAGGCTAAAATAAACTTTTTACATAATAATTGGTTATACACTATAAAAAAGCAAAAGCATGACCAGAATGTGAAGTTTTTTATTATTTAATCTTAATAAGTAGACTAAGGGCAACTGATGACCATTTCCTTTTCTTTTTTTTAACCTTTCAATGCTTATAGGTTTTAAATTATTAAGACTAGATGTACTCATGCATGATTTAATATTTAGGACAATATGTAAACTCAATATTTTGATAAAATAACTACAGAACTAGCGGATTAACGAATTGTTGTTCCGTGCAAAATCGTTTTCAAGTGGTGTGATCGCAATTTCTTTCCTCTATTTCTTTTTCCTAGGAATTTGCATGCCCCTAAACTTTCATCGAACTGTGACTTCACCTCTTGAATATTCAAAAAACACTTTTAAACTCTTTAAACGTTCTAAAAATTGGTATAATTAATAACAATTAATATTTTTTGTTAAAAAAAAGTTGAAAAAATTGTAACTTTGCCTTTTAAACTTTCACCTATGTGTAGATTTACCCTATAAACTTTTATCTATGTATAAATTGACCCCCAAATTTTTGAAGTGCACATAAAAAAGGTTAATAGTCCTCAATTATGATAAATATTAAGAGTTTATTTGTCTAAAAGAGTATTTTAAAAGTCTAGGGATTGGATTTACATCTTAATAAAAGTTTAAGAGGGTATTTTATAAATTTTCCTCTTCATTTTGATTTCCCTTATTGTGTCAACAAAAAAGAATTATTATTATTATTATTATTGTATTCACAGTGGAAACGAATTGGGAAGGTCCAAGTATTATTCTAAGATCCTCTTTGTTTTGTTTGTTTGAATTTTTCTTTTGAAAAAATTTCTTTTCATTTTTTATTTATTTAGAGAAAAGTGAGATAATTATTGAAAAAGATTTTTTCTTGTTTTAGAAAATAGACCTATTCATAACTTATTTTCATCAATGCCATTATAGCCTAGTGACATCTCTCTGGTTTCTCAAATGAGAGGTCCCAGTTTGAATCCCCCTCCTCGTTGTAATGGCCAAAAAAATATTCACAACTTATTTTTGAAAAACCAACTTACAGAATATAAAAGTATAAGTCATTTTCTTGTCAAGAGCTCCATTGACCAATCATTTATTACTAATGAAATTTATTTTTAATTTTTTAATATTTTTTATTATGTAGATTTATTTCTTATTATTTAATATATTTTATCATTGATTATCGTATTATTTTCATTATCTAAGTATATGGAATAAACAAATAAAAGAATTATTTTTATAAAATTAGACCAACAACTTAAAACACACTATTTAAAAAAAACCTTTTTAATAAAAAAAAAAACGTTTAGACCTAACATTTATTCGTATCGTCAGGTGTCATCATCCTCAGTTGCCATTGCCTTCTGCCAAGGTGCGAAAGTGGCATTGAACAGTCATTTATTTTGATGATATCTTTTAATAATTGAGAATGTTCTATTAGCCATGTTAGGTGTCCATTTTTTGACATTTTGGGGATAACCATTGATCTATAATGCGTTCCCAAGCAGCCATGCTGTGGACCAAGGAGGATTTGCATCACAGAGCTACGTCTGTGTATGTATATCTATTATTATTGTTAAGTTTAAATTGCTTTTCATACCCTGAATTGCTAACTTTCAACTTTTACGGAGACCATCCACCTCCTGCAATAGATCTTTCATGGTCCGGTTTGTTTTAAAAGTTGGAATGGGAGATTAATCGAAAACATTGGATAACACCTTCAATAAGTTCAATGAAACTAATAAAAATATTAAAAATGCTTTTATATGTTCTCAATGGATAAATAATACTAACTGTGGGCTTGGTTATGAACATACCGAAAGCTTTATCTTGTTGTGTATTATATATTTCAAAAGGAACAAGTCCCACGTTCCTTAGATTTTACTCATTGTCCTTGTTTATAAACTTCCTTCTCTTATGGGCTTGTAAAGAGTTGGTGGAAAGGCATGGGCTCACGCGCACAAAGCTAGACCAAGCTCGTGTAAATTCATCGACGCGCCCTCCCCCCCCTCCCCCCCCCCCCGCATGTAGTCGTATTTTATTCGTTTTAATATTTTATACTTTACTTTTCTTTCCTGTATTACTTCTTTCCTGCTATTCCTGTGTTCTAGATTTTCTAGAGGACTTGTTGAATCCTGGTGGATACACCGTTCTTAAATAATATTGGCGAAGTATCCTTAACGACAGTGCCTAGAGAGTTTTTTTTTTTACCAAGATACTATTTATATGAGTTTAAATTTCAAAATATCTAAACTTTTGTCAGTTCCAAGTAGGAGTGTGATAGTATGGTTCCGTTTTTCTTTTAAATTCAAATTTAATCATACAAATTTCATTCGGATTTTTTTCGAACGAATTAAAAAAATGGTTTAGTTTGCCATACACATTGTTTTTTATTCTAAAAATAAAAATACATTCTATTAAAAAATTTCAATTACATATTTCTTATCGTTAATACAAATATAAATAATAGTATTTGAAATTAATTATTTACCAAAATAAATATGTAAAACTTATAGTAGATGAGAGATATCATCTATTATTATAATCATACGATACTATAATGATATAGTATACAAACTAAAGATATGCCATCCTAACATGAGACACAAATATTAATTCGTTTCATACTTTTAACTAATACACTATCAATAATATAAACCAATAAGTAACTAAGTAATAAAAGTGAATTAACTAGTAAGATGAAGGAAAAAAAATAAAGAATTTAAAAATATTAGAGGCTAAAATCTAAAAATTATTTTATTTGTGGAAACATCGTAATAATTAAAACATGATATGACAATTATAATTTTATTTTCATAAATAATACATATCTCAATAAAATTTTTAAAAATAATTATTTTTTAATAAAACAATTAAATGAAAGAAAATATTATATTATATATTTTTTAATATATAAAATGGCTCGGTTTGATTTAGGGTACTGAACTAAACCGCTAACTATTTACTTTTTACCAAACCAAACTATCTTGAAAAAAAAAATGAAATTTTGGTACAATTCAATTCGGTCTAGTCTGGTCCGTGTTTCGATTAGTTTTTTTGCACAACCCCACTTCTAAGTTTCATTAATTTTTAGGTGTTTTGTAGGTAACCAAGGTTATGGATATAATTCATGATCACTAATAGAGTTTGAAAAGGAAGAAAAATTTTTCTTATGGTATTATTGTTATGACTTCTTCTCTTTGATAATATAGTTTTAATTGGTAGATTTTAATTGTTGTTGTATTTTCATTAATATAATTATTTGGCTTTCAAGCTTTAATTAATATTAAATTTTGAGGGGAATACTATCAAGCCATAAAGGGCACCCTAAATGTGATAGTTAACTGTATACAATATTAAAGCTTAAGAATGACGTTCGCTAGTCATGCAAAAGCTTTGACACCATATGCAAGATGTACTTTCACACCAATAATAGACATCGGTGGGATATGTTGTTAAAGATAGTAAAAACATGGCAATCAAGAAAATATTTAAACATCATATTCATAATTTAAAGGTCAATAGTCTTACAATATCTTAGGGGCATTCCCCCGAGAAATCTCCTAAATAGAATAGTCTTATTTGAATAGATAATTATAACTGGAAGATTTTAAAGGAAATCTACTCTCAAGTCTTCAAATAGAATTTCCCCAAAAGCATCCCAAAAGCATAAGTCTTACTTGGACGGACAAGGTGGTCGAGTACAAAAGCGATAATCCTACAATATAAAAAATCCATGGGGGAGTAAGCATAACTAGCTTAGTGAGATATTCCTTATGCAAAAGTACTCATAACAAAGCAATCATACAAGTCCATTTAGTAAGCATATGAAATGCAACAACCATATGATTAAACAATACATATGACTATTCGATTTCGTATGTAGAATGGATTTACGCCCTCCATTCGGGGTTAAAGAATGATTTGAAATGGGTCCCAATCGACCTCCTTGAAATTTACGTGCGTCTTGGGGTTCCAATCAACCATACTACTACTCCCCGGGCTTGTGTCACGCCCCGGAGGGTACCCTAAACGTGGCAGTCCGCCGCATATAATATTAAAGCTAATGAATGACAACCTTAGTCATGCAGGAGCTTCTATATCACATGCAAGGCGTGTTTCCAAGATAGTAGGAGACTCACAGGGGTATTACATTTAAGTAGATAATAAAAGCATGTAAGAACTTATATAAATAAACATGGAATATTCATTTTGATAATAATCTCTTACAACTTCTTGGGGGCGTTCCCCCGTCTCAAATAGTCTTGTTTAAGTAAACCATTAACAATGTATACATAACTATAACATAAGCCTACTATAGAGATTTTCCTAGCGTCTATGCTCAAAACTAAACACATATAACTTCTCCCAAAAACTCCTAGCAGCTTTGGCTCATACCCGGCATATGGGGCTCTTCGGTGCTAACCATAGGTAATCATACTATAACAAAAAGCTATAGGGGTATAAGCAAAACTAGCTTAGTGAGATAATTCCCATCTACAAAACATTTCCATATATATCAAATAAGTATTTAACCAATCATATGAGAATGCACCAATCACATGAGCAAACAAAATACACAAGATTAACCCGAAATCATGTGTAGCATGGATTTTACGCCCTCTATGTCGGGGGTTGGGAGGTTACAGGCCCATACGACCATCAATATTTGCAGATTTGCTGGCTCCTACTTACTCTGTAGACTTTCCGGCTCCTACTGGCTCATGTCGTCACGCCCCGAAGGGTACCCTAAACGTGGCAGTCCGCCGTACACAATATTAAAGCCTAAGAATGACCACCTCAGTCACGCGAAGGCTTCCATACTATGTACAAGGCGTCTAACACATAAAGGAGACATATTGGAGAGATACATTTTATATTGGTACACTTGAGTAACAATGTAAAGGAAATTTAATTCACTATACTCCAAATACAAAACACTATACTTCATATATGAATCACTATACTTCAGAATACAATTCATCAAACTTCAATTACATTCATTAACAGACTTTCCTACATAAACTATTACAAGATAAATCATAAAACTAGCTGATAACTTCAAACATTCGTATACTTTGCCGAAATCCCGGAGTCATTCCCGGTTCCAACCAATTCGGTCCCCACTTTGCATTCTTGAGATAACCTGTTCATTTAAACAACTATAGGGGTATAAGCTACACTAGCTTAGTGAGAATTCCCTTAATTCCGTACCATGACAAGCAAGTTATAATCAATCATATGCTATGCATGAACAAACACGTGAGCAAGCAATTATGCATGGGTATCCGGAACCTACACACAGAACGGATTTACGCCCTCCGTATCTTGGGTTAGGGATGGTATTGAAGTCTACACGACTGCTGCTAATCCCTAAGCCCTTGGCTCATAGCACTCGCTTCGGTTAAGCTCACACATGGAATGCATCCCCGATGCGCCTTAGTTCCCTATGAATGAGCTCTGATCCCGGGTCTCATTATCCAAACGAGTCCTCGGACCATACGATCGACCTGTGTAGGAGTAGCATGTTACCAAATGCAATATGTTCGATGCGATGCATGATCAATTTACTTTTTGCTTAGGTCAAAATATTTATACATTCTTTAGAGTGATCAGCCAATATCATACACATAACATAAATAATATGAACGGTGCAGTTATCCAATCAAATCGTGGTTTCGATATGCTTTAGTATTCTTTGGCATACATTCATCACAGTCTCAACATATATCCCATTCCCATTCATATCGATTTTTATCTTGTTCCTATAATTCTAATGCGACTAACTACAAGCACAAACAAGGTAACAAAATAAGGAGAAGACTCACTCGGCCATTGGATCACCGGTCTTCTAGTAATAATAATTCGGTAGCAGGGAATCGTCGATTTCGGGATCTTCTAAAAAGGAAGAAATACTTTAATAAGTATTTCAAATCAAACTAATCTAATCAATTTCATACGAACTATCAAATTCATAATTCTCGTCCTAAGCGGGAATTCCAACTTAAAACGGCCATATCTTGGTCATTTTAACTCGGAATATCGCAAATTATATGTCGATTTCTATCTACTTCGAAAGATCTATCTATTTCTAATATTATTTTCAAGTTTGGAAAACTTTGAAGCTTTGAAAAGTTCGGATCAGATTAGGGTAGTAACCGTTTCCAAATCCGAAAAATAGTTTTGTAAAGGTTTGTAATGTTCCTACTATATAAATTAGCTATACATGCAATATGAGTGATTTCCTAACATGAATGAAATGAGATGAGCTTAATGTATGCATGATCTTAATGATCTTGCTGAAAGGAAAATTTATAACTTTTTATTTTGCAAGACCATAATGACAACTACTTATGAAAAATCTAGTTTTCTAACTTTGATAATTTCCATTTGTTTTGGATTTGTTACTTAAGAAAATATAATTATTTTTGTCAAAATCGAGTCTTCATTATATATATTACTTATGACCTTCATTTCTACATAAAAATTTCCATTTTACACTTTGCAAATATGTTTTCCAATGTGATTTGCTCAAAAATTCGAATTTTAGAAAACCCACTTTTTGAATGATTCATTTGGGAAAAACCTTTTTAATGCATTAAAATTTGAAGCTTTACTATATCTATTGTCTAAGGACTTCATTTAACACATAAAACTTGCAATTTGAGCTCAAATACTAAGTGATTACATATGCATCATCTCAAATTACGAATTTGACAATTTGATCACTAACTCAAAATTTTTCATTTTAATTCCATTACTTGTTTTACACATTACTCATGCCTAAACTCATTTTAACTTGTAAAAATCATTCCTTAAGGATACCTATTACCTATACCCTTCATTTTTCACATAAAACATGAGTTTTGGAGTTGATAAATGGGTTTTAAAAATTGGTCTTGGTTGGGATCCGAATTTACAAAATTCATTTTTGGACATACCTTTTGATAAAATCTATCTAAAATTATGAAAATCTATTCCTTACATATCCTATCCTAAGAGCCTTTCATTTCTTAAATAAAAACTTCATTTTTGAGTTGGAAAACATGTTTTAAAAATATGCCTTGGCCAAAATCCGAAAATAGAATTTTTATTTTGAAAATAACTTTTAAAAATCACATTAGATTCTTGTAAAAAGAAGCCTTGATGATATACATATATTAAGCCTTCATTTTCTTAAGTAAAAATTACATTTTGACATTTGGAAAGTGGTTTTTAAATATTGGTCTTGCCAAAATACGAATTTCACTACTTTTGTTCAAGTTCAAATCTAAGATCTACACATAATATGAACATATATCTAAATGAAACCCATGGTAATGAACTATAAACTCATAGATCTAAACTTTACTTATCAAAATATCTCATTTATGTCATCTATACCCTAAGCCCTTCATTTTAGATGAAAAATACACATTTTAGAGTTGAAAAACAACTTTTCTAAATATGGTTCCATTTTCGTCCGAATTTTCAAAAATTATTTTTGTTGAAAATAAAATAGATCTTGAGTTTTCTAAAACATTCCTACTATTATCATGCTACTACAAGTCATCCATGAACATAAAATAAAGTCTAATGCACTTATGAACTCAAAACACTAGATCTAGTCTTTTAAACTAATTTTAAATGGATGAATCACTAAGATGAATATGTGGATGATAGATCTATGCATAAATCATAAGAAATAACAAATATAACAATTTAAATAACAAGATCTATGGCATAAACAAAAATCAAGACTACAAAAAGTTAGATCTACAATATATATCAACTTTAAACAAGAAAATAATTGAAATACAAGATAATAAAAGTGGAGAAAAAGAGTGTTTCATTTTTGGCATCATCATCCTAAGCTTTTAAGCTTATGGAAAGTCATTTGATGCATGAAACCTTCATTACACTTTACCTATATCACTTATGGAGCTTTGGGAAGAAGATTTGCTTAGAAATCGTTAAGAAATAGGTGTGGAAGCTAATGGAAGATGTGGGGGTAGCTTGGCTCTTGACGAAACAAGAACAAGAAGAAGAAGAAAAGAGAGGAAATAGAGAGAGAAAAGGTTAAAGAATGAAAGAGGGAAAGTGAGTAAATGAAGGAGAGAGAGAAAATGAGTGTTTTAATTGAATAAATGAGAGGAAAAAAAAATAAAACAAGGCAGCCAATTTGGGCATGCTGCATGTGAATTAGGAAGAGGGAGGAGAGAGAAATTTGTTTGAATTTTGACTTGAAATTGATTTGTGTAATAAATGTATTATGTAGCTTTCTTAAGAAGGAGTATAATATAATTAAATTGGTCAAAATGGAGTAAATTAAAGGACAATGGCAGCCATGAATGAGTCAAAAATCTGCCATGAATTGTGGGATAATGTGTAGAAAGATTGAAGTGAAAAGGAAGTGATGTGTAAGGTGTACTTGAAGGTATGGGTTGTAAATGTACATTTTTAATAAAATAAAAAAAATAAAATAAAATTAGCAAAAATTATTCCAAATATTTGTAGCAGATTTTTCATAATAAAAATTAAATAATTATTTGAATTATTTTAATATTTTAACAAATATGTCACCTGTATAATCAAAATACGTGAACATGGGCTATAAATAATATTTTTATAACCCGAAAAATTCTAAAAAAATATTTTATGAAAATAAAAATATTTTTAAAATATTTTTCAATTATTAAATTAATTTAGTTTATTTTTAGTATCGGGTCTTAAACAGAATCTGATCCCGTAAAGACCCGAAACGAACTAAATTTTAGAAAAACAAAATTTTCTATAACATATAAAATATTTATCTAAAAATATAAGGCTTTATAAGAATAATAAAATTTTGTAATGAAATAAAAATGAATAGTGCAAAAGACTAATCAATTACCGATAATAATGGAAATACGATAAAAATGTTATAACTGTAACTTTTATAACCCAAAAAATTATATAACTGATATATTTAGAAATCTTATGAAATTATGAGTCTAACGGTACTATTGGTATATTTTTTATATCTCGAGCCCCGGGACACGTTTTCGAAGTCTGTATCCGAACAGGTTCGAAATAGGTAAAAAATTTACTAATCTGATATTTTTAAACAAACTCATATTACTATGAGCTATTCTACATATTTAACTACATCTCGGCCTCTAGGATTAGGGGCGCTAGATTGCCGGACTTAATTATTGTATTCCGCTTAGGGTTTCCGGATGATTTTCCGGCTTAGATCTTTGCCAATTTGGAAACTGATATTTTATATTTATACCACATATTTAATTTGAGAAATTTATTTTATATTTTATTTTTGTAAGTATTTATTATCTTTTAATGTTTCGAATTTTTGAATTAGGTTTCATTTCCGAAAGTTAATCGTTATTTACTTTTTAATAATTCGTTTTTGGGATCTATATTACCCGATTTTATAAATCGGAGTCATATATGGAATTTGTTGTACGTAGTGGTTTTGGAATTGAAGACCACTATGTTCTTATTTTATTTATAAAGATTTTCATTTTCTCAAGATTAAGAAGTTTTTAAATTCGTTCGTATTTTTGGACTAGTTGAAATTCAGTTTTAATTTAGAGTGATTTTTAGGGTTTATTTTCGAAGTTCATCTTGAAATTATTTATTGAAATTTTTCCGGGGCTTACACATGTAGACTTTCTGGCTCTTACTAGCCACCACTACAACTTCCTCGTTTCCCCACACGAAGAATAGTAGTGAAATAAATGTGACTCACAAATATGATATGCATGAATTATTTTAAATATAAGTTTAACCAAATAATGTTGAGTTCAGGTTAAAGGCGATCAAAAACAATATTCATCATATCAATTCAAGAATCACAATTTGTTTATCAATTCCTTTTTCGATATTCTTAACTTATATCCAACCAATCATAAATCCAAATCACACAATATTTGTTCATTTATCTTTTCCTTATTTTCTAGTGCTACTACTTACAAGCACAAACAAGGAAATGTAACTAGTAAAGGATTAACTCACTCCATGTCGGTAGGTCCTAATCAAAGTAGTCTTTCGGGAATGTGATCTCGGT
Source organism: Combretum micranthum (assembly GCA_024138025.1). NCBI lineage: Eukaryota > Viridiplantae > Streptophyta > Magnoliopsida > Myrtales > Combretaceae > Combretum > Combretum micranthum. Next base: position 162,383 of record JAMXBD010000458.1, read on the forward strand.
TCCTTCTTCACCTAAACAAGATGAAATACCCACAATGAGTCTTTCATAGAATTTATATCTTTGAAAACTCTAAATCTATCTTAAAATCGCGGTAAAAAGATTGGGGGAAATTTCAACTTAAAATGGTCATAACTTGCTCATTTTAACCCGGAATTTCGCATATTATATATCGTTTTCTACCTACTCGAAAAGATATATCTATTTCTAAAACTATTTTCATTAAACTAAGTCATTTGAGTTTTCGAAATAGTGGTGATCAGATTCACCACGAATTTTCACAAAGCTTGAATTCCTTCTTTTTAACAAAACTCATATAAAAGAGATATGTATTATAATAGTTTGTAAAACCTTTGATATGTATTTATATATATTTATCGACTCACATAAAATGTATGAAATTAATGAAGTTGTCTCAAACCATGAATTTTTGTAAAAGTAAAGTCTTCTAAAGAAAAGTGGAACTTTGAAAATTCTTCTTATTTTTGCTAGAGAATATTTCAAGTTATTTTAAATGAGTAAATTTCATTTCCTTAGTCCTTTAAAGAATGATTTTATTTTCTTAGTTTTTAATACTTTTCGAAAATAACAACAATTCTATCTTCATATAAATAATTTCCTTGTTTCTTAAGATTATTCTATTTTCATGAAAGGAATTTCATGTTTGTTAAACTAGTATTGATGAAAAAGTGAAGTTTTAGTAAAACTTTTGTTTACTCAAGAAGTTCTTTTTATGTTATGTATGTTTGTAAAAAAATTCCTATGAACTCCTTTAGATTTCTTAAAAAAGTTTGTTAAGATAAAATCCTTAGTTTTTATGAAAATTACTTCCTACTTTTAGTTTTAGAAAAATTTTCATTTTAAGAAAAATTTTCCTTATTTATCTTATTGAGACAAAAATCATTATGTTCATGCATGAATATGAATCATAAAGTTATGAAAACATAAGAAAACATAATAACTTAAAGAATAAGCTAGTAAAGAAATAAATCAAGTATTGGAACCTTAGCTTCATCAAGGTATCCCGGGACTAAGAAAAGACTAGTCCCAAAAAGCAAAAGAAAATGTTTTGACTTGATAAGGATAAGTCTAAGATTCGAAAGACTAGTCTTAAAAATAATATGAAAATAAATAAATTGCAAGGAAAGTAAATAAATTGCAAAACAAATGAGCTTATATGCTCTAAAAGATATATATATATATATATATAGCTACATAGATATATTTAGATAATTATATACATAAAAGCAACATAAAAGAAATTTGATTCATGAACAAAAACAAAGTATGAACTTATTGTTGCTTTCTTTAACCTTCATGGTTTAGAAAACACACACTAAGCTCAAACTAAGTAAATAAACATAAAGAAAGCTTGAAAAAATATTACCTAAAAGAACTAAACTTGAGAGAACTTTTGGGAGAGAATTTTTGTAGAGAATTTGAGAGAGTATTTTTAGTATATGGAAGGCGTGAAAGAAGTGGAAGGAAGATGGGGTATTTATAGGAAAATGTGGGAGGAAATTTGTGTTAATTAAATAATTGAAAAGAAAACAAATTAAAGAGGGAGAGGGAGCATAGCCGGTGCAATATTGAGTATAAAGAGGGAGTGAATTTTATTTTATTTTATTTTTTTGTATTCTTGTTAATGAAAAGTAAGATATGAAAGATGTGAAGTTGTATTAGAAATGAAAATGATAAGAAATAGAGGTATAGTTTGTAAGAGTAGATTGTAAGAAAAGTAGAGATAGGTAAATAGTGTAATGTAAAGTATACATGACAATTTAAGTACCAGTAGTAAGAAAATACGCGTATAATTACGATATCTGATATTTTTAGTTACCGAAAAATCATGAAATTGATATTTTTGAAAACCTTATATTTTTACGAGTCTAACGGTATATTTGGAATATGTTTTACTAATCTGAGCCCCGGGACACACGTTTCGAAAACTGTGTTTGGTTGTGCTTAAAACGAATCGTAGTTTAACGAATCTGATATTTTTAAGATTTCTCAGATTATTATGAACTATTCTACATACTAATCTATTACTAACTTTCCTAGGATTTCTTAAACGGGAATGCCGGACTTGAACGGTTACAAAAGACTAAGGTTTTGTTGACTTTGGGATTCCGGTTGACTTTCTAATTAGGGTTTAATCTTAATTGATCACAAAACTTTAGGGTTTACAACCTACCCCCCTTAAAGAAACTTTTGTCCTCAAAACTTGAAGTTCATACTTGAAACTTCGAACAACTTTGCATACTTCTGACGTATGTCGCTTTCAGCCTCCTACGTTGCTTCTTCATATGAGTGATTCCTCCATAGAACCTTCACATACTTTATTTACTTATTCCGAAGCTTTTGCACCTTACGATCTAGGATTTGAATCGAGTGCTCGTCGTATGTGAGATTTTCTCTTAATCGTACTGGTTCCAGCTTTGTGAGTCTGCTAGGATCTGACACATGCTTCCATAAAACTGATACGTAGAATACATTATGAATTCCAGACAGGTTAAGAGGGAGGGCCAGACGATAAGCAAGATTTCCTACTCTTTCAAGCACTTCAAAAGGTCCAATATATCGTGGGCTCAACTTTCCTTGTGCCCAAACTCTGTGAATACTCTTGATGGGGTTTACCTTCAAATACACATGATCTCCAACCTTAAACTCGAGTATTCGTCTTTTCATATATGCCTAGCTTTTCTGTCCATCTTGTGCTTCCTTCATCTTATGTTGAATGACTCGTACCTTGTTAGCCACGTCTTGTACCAAGTCAGGTCTAATGTTCAACTTCTCTACATCGTTCCAGAATAATGGTGATCGACATCGCCTTCCATACAACGCTTCATAAGGTGGCATCTAGATCGTAGAGTGGTAACTTTTGTTGTAGGCAAACTCCACCAATGGTAAGTGTGCGTCCCAACTACCCTTGAACTCCATTACACAACGTCGCAACATATCTTCCAAAGTTTGTATCGTCCTCTCCGATTGACCATCTGTTTGGGGTGATAAGCAGTACCGAAATGTAGCTTTGTTCCCATACATCTTTGTAAGCTCGTCCAAAATTTAGACACAAACCTTAAGTCTCGATCGGAGACCATTCCAGCGGGCACTCCATGCAAGCGTACTATCTCTCTTATGTATATTCTTGCCAACTTATCCATGGAGTACGTCATGTTGATTGGAAGGAAGTGTGCTGTCTTCGTCAATCGGTCGACTATGACTCCAATGGCATCATATCCTGCAGATGTTCTTGGTAGTCCACATACAAAATCCATTGTGATTTGATCCCATTTCCATTCGAGTATTGGCAGAGGTTTCAAAATTCCTCCTAATCTTTGGTATTCCACCTTCACTTGTTGACATGTAGGACACTTCATCACAAAATCGGCCACGTCTCTCTTCATACCGTTCCACCAATAGTGGCTCTTCAGGTCTCGATACATTTTAGTTCCTCCTGGATGCATGGTATATCCTGAATGGTGTGCTTCATTCATGATTTCCTTCCTCATATCCTCATCATCTGGAACACATAATCTCTCTTTCATTCTCACCACCTCATCTTCATCTATCGTGAAATCTGTATATTTTCCTTCTTGTATCTCTCCTTTAATCTTCTGAATCGCCTCGTCATACCGTTGGGCTTCCTTGATTCTTTCTACTAAGGCGGGTTCCATGACTAGACTGGTGATTTCTGCTTCCACACTTTGCCCTATGAATTTGATACGTATCCTTTCAAATTCCTTTATTAGCTCTTTCTTATCAGTGAGCAAGGTAGCTACTTCTCTATAATTCTTCCTACTTAGGGCATCTGCGACAGCGTTCACTCTTCCTGGGCAGTAGTTTATTCTAAGGTCATAATCTTTGATAAGTTCCAACCATCTCCGTTGCCGCATATTCAGCTCCTTTTGCGTGAATAGATACTTGAGACTCTTATGATCGGTGTAGATCTCGCACCTTTGCCTATATAGGTAATGTCTCCATAATTTAAACGCAAACATAACAGCGGCTAACTCCAGATCATGTGTGGGGTAATTTTGCTCATGAGGCCTAAGTTGTCGCGATGCATAAGCAATCACCTTTCCATCTTGCATCAACACATACCTAAGATCATTTCTAGAGGCATCACTGTGCACCGTATAAGGTTTCTTGGGGTCTGGTAGAACCAAAATTGGGGCAGAGACAAGCCTTTTCTTTTATTCTTGGAAACCTTGTTCTCTCTTATCCGTCCAGATGAACTTTTCATCCTTTTACGTCAACTGCGTTAAGGGTTTGGCTATGGTGAAAAATTCTTCACAAACTTCCTATAATATCCAGCCAATCCGAGAAAACTTCTCACTTTAGTAACAGTTTTAGGTTGTTTCTGTCACGCCCCGAAGGGTATCCTAAACGTGGCAGTCCGCCGTACACAATATTAAAGCCTAAGAATGATCACCTCAGTCATGCGAATGCTTCCATACTATGTACAAGGCGTCTAACACATAGAGGAGACACATCGGAATGATACATTTCATGTTGATATAACTCGAGTAACAATGTAAAGGAAATTCAATTCACTATTCTTCAAAATACAACTCATCAAACTTCACTTACAAATCATCAAAAGATTCTATTACATAGAACTATTACAAGGCAGATAATAAAACCTAGTTAATAACTTCAAACATTCTTATGTCTTGCCGGAATCCTGAAGTCATTCTCGACTTCAACCATCTCAGTCCCCACTTAGCATTCTTGAGATAACCTATTCATTTAAACAACTATAGGGGTATAAGCTACACTAGCTTAGTGAGTGAAAACTTCCAGGATTACATTTATAACACGTCATACAATCAAGTGATTAGTCAGACAAGTGATATGCATCAAACTCGTGAATTCAACAAACATATGACCTGCCAGAAATCATATGTGGATGGACTTACGCCCTCCATCCCGGGTTAGCAGATTAACGAATCCTGCGGTACGACCGAGACCGTTTCAGCTTACGGACAACTATAAACTATAAAATCGTTTAAGGTACAACGATAAACCAACAAATGCTAATGCTCCATCCCCATCGTGTATGAATGAGTTCAATTTCATCTTTAGTTCCGAATAATCAATTATACCAATTCTTTTAAGTGATCAATCAATAATCGTAGACAATCAATTCTAATTCATCTATACAAGCAATAGTTAATCACTCGGCTTCGATATTCTTACATTCCATTTCTCATATCAACAACAAGCATACATAGTTCCCATTCGTCCCCATCATGCATATCCGTTTTATCTTTACCAAATATCTAGTGCAACTATTATTACAATTACATACAATAAATGAAATCGGAAGTAATACTCACTCGGCCATTGGATCACCGGTCTCTTAGTACAAGTAATCCGGTGGTAGGGAATCGTCGATATCGGAGTCACCTAAAAAGGAAGAAATACTCTAATAAGTATTTCATCACTTAACTAGTCCAAGCTATCTCATACAAACTATCAAATTCGTAATTCGCGTCCTAAGCGGGAATTCCAACTTAAAACGGCCATAACTTGGTTGTTTTAACTCGGAATCTCGCAAATTATATATCGATTTCTATCTACTTCGAAAGATCTATCTAATTATAACATTATATTTAAGTTTTGGAAACATTTAGGTCTCGGAACAGAGGGATCAGATCTGATCAGTAACGGTTTCCAATTCCGAAAAATAGTTTTGTAAATGTTTGTAATGTTTTTATTATACAAAATAGCCATACATACAATATGAGTGATTTCCTAATATGAATGGCATGAAATGAGTTTCATGTATGCATGGTCTTGATGATTTTGGTAAAAGAAAATTTTGGAACTCTTTATTTTGCAAGACTTCAATTATAACTATTTTTGAAATCTAGTTTTCTAACTTTGGTCATTTCCATTTGTTTTGGATTTATTACTTAAGAAAATATAATTATTTTTGTTAAAATTAAGTCTTCATTATATATATTACTTATGACCTTCATTTCTTCATAAAAATTTCCATTTTACACTTGTTAAACATGTTTTCAAGTGGGGTTGATTCCAAAATCCGAATTTTACAAAAATTAGTTTTTAAGTGATTCCTTTAAATGAAAGTCATTTGATATTTAGAAAATTAGGGCTCAATCATACATAACCATTAAGGACTTCATTCTTACACAAAAATTTGCATTTTACACTTTACAAATATGTTTTCCAATATGGTTTACTCAAAAATCCGAATTTTAGAAAATCCACTTTTTGAATGATTCATTTGGGAAAAACTTGTTTAATGCATTAAATTTTAAGACTTTACTACATCTATTGTCTAAGGACTTCATTTAACACATAAAACTTGCAATTTGAGCTCAAATACTTAGTGATTACATATGCATCATCTCAAATTACGAATTTGACAATTTGATCACTAACTCAAAATTTTTCATTTTAATTCCATTACTTGGTTTACACATTACTCATGCCTAAACTTATTTTAACTTGTAAAAATCATTGCTTAATGATATCTATTACCTATATACTTCATTTTTCACATAAAACATGAGTTTTGGAGTTGATACATGGGTTCTAAAAATTGGTCTTGGTTGGGATCCGAATTTACAAAATTCATTTTTGGATATTCCTTTTGATAAAATCTATCTAAACTTATGAAAATCCATTCCTTACATATCCTATCCTAAGGGCCTTTCATTTCTTAAACAAAAACTTCATTTTTGAGTTGGAAAACATGTTTTTAAAATATGCCTTGGCCAAAATCCGAAAATGACATTTGTGTTTTGAAAATAACTTTTGAAAATCACATTAGATTCTTGTAAAAAGAAGTCTTGATGATATACATATACTAAGCCTTCATTTTCTCAAGAAAAAATTACATTTTGATACTTGGAAGGTGGTTTTCAAATGGGGGTCTTGCCAAAATACGAATTTCACAATTTTGTTTGAGTTCATAACTAAAATCTATACTTAATATGAACATAAACATAAAACAAATGCATGGTAACAAGCTATAAACATCATGGATCTAAACTTTACTTATCAAAATCTTTCATTTATGGTATTTATACCCTAAGCCCTTCATTTTAAATGAAAAATATACATTTTGAAGTTGAAAAATCACTTTTCTAAATATAGTCCCATTTTCATCCGAATTTTCAAAAATCATTTTGCTTGAAAATAAAATAGATCTTGAGTTTCCTATAACTTTCCTACCATCATCATATTATAGCAAGTTGTTCATGGACATAAACAAAGATCTAATGCATCTATGAACTCAAAACTTTAGATCTAGTCTTCTAAACTAGTTTTAAATGCATGAATCACTAAGATAGACATGTGGATGCTAGATCTATGCATAAGTCATAAAGAATAACAAAAATAACAACTTAAATACAAGATCTATGGCATGAACAAAAATCAAAGCTATAAAAAGTTAGATCTACAAAATATAACAACTTTAAACAAGAAAATAATAACAATACAAGATAATAATAATGGAGAAGAGGAGTGTTTCATTCTTGGCATCATCATCCTTAGCTTTTAAGCTAATGAAATGTCATTTGATGCATGAAACACTCATTATACTTTACCTATATCACCTATGGAGGCTTAAAAAGAAGGTTTACTTAAGAAATCTTCAAGAAATATGTGTGGGAGCTCCAAAAAAAAATAGGGGCAGCAAGGTTTTTGTAAGAACAAGAGAGAAAGAAGAAAGAAAGAGAGGAAAAATAGAGAGAAAAGGTTAAGGAATGAAAGAGGAAAGATGAGTAAATGAAGGAGAGAGAGAAAAGGAGTGTATTAAATGTGTTTTAATTAATTGAAGGAGTAAAAAAAATAAACAAGGCAGATTTGGGGAGCTTTCCACGTGAAGAGAGAAGAGAGAGAGAGGAATTTGTGAAAATTTGACTTGAAATTAAATTGTGTAATAAATGGTGTGTGTAGCTTCTTTAAGAAGGAGTGGAAAATAATTATTTTAGTCAAATTAGGATTAAATAAAAGGACAATGGCAGCAAATATGGGTCAAAAATTCTGCCATGAAGTATGGAATATTGTGTAGAAAGATTGAAGTGAAAAGGAAGTGATATGTGTAAGGTGTACTTGAAGGTATGGGTTGTAAGAGTACCTTTTTAATAAAATAAAACAAAATAAAAGAAAATTAGAAAAATTATTCCAAATAATTGTAGCAGATTTTTCATAATTAAAATTAAATAATTATTTGAATTATTTTAGTAATTTAATAAATATGTTACCGGTATGATCAAAATACGCGAATATGGGCTATAAATGATATTTTTATAACCCGAAAAATTCTAAAAAATTATTTTATGAAAATAAAAATATTTTTAAAATATTTTCCAATTATTAAATTAATTTATTTTATTTTTAGTATCGGATCTTAAACAGAATCTGATCCCGTAAAGACCCGAAACGAATTAAATTTTAGAAAAACAAAATTTTCTATAACATATAAAATATTTATCTAAAAATATAAGGCTTTATAAAAATAATAAAATTTTGTAATGAAATAAAAATGAATAGTGCAAAAGACGACTCAATTACCGGTAATAATGGAAATACGATAAAAAGGTTATAACTGTAACTTTTATAACCCGAAAAATTATATAACTGATATATTTAGAAATCTTATGAAATTACGAGTCTAACGGTACTATTGGTATATTTTTTATATCTCGAGCCCCAGGACACGCTTTTCGAAGTCTGTATCCGAACGGGTTCGAAATAGGTCAAAAATTTACCAATCTGATATTTTTACACAAACTTATATTACTATGAGCTATTGTATATATTTAAACTACATCTCGGCCTCTAGGGTTAGGGGCACTAGATTGCCGGACTTACACTATTGTATTCCGGTTAGGGTTTCCGGGTGATTTTTCGGTTTAGACCTTTGCCAATTTGGAAACTGATATTTATGTTCATACAGCATATTTAATTTGAGAAGTTTATTTTAAATTTTACTTTTCGTAAGTATTTATTATCTTTTAACGTTTTCGGAATTTTTGAATTGGGTTTCATTTTCGAAAGTTAATCGTTATTTAATTTTTTAATAATTTGTTTTTGGGCTTTATATTACCCGTTTTTATAAGTCGGAGTTCAATATGAAATTTTTCGTACGTAGTGGTTTTGAATTTTGAAGACCACTGAGTTCTTATTTTATTTTCGAGGATTTTCATTTTCTCATGATTAAGAAATTTTTGGATTCATTCATGGTTTAGGACTTGTCAAAATTCGGTTTTAATTTGGAGTGATTTTTAGGGTTTATTTTTTAAGTTCATCTTAAAATTATTTACTGAAATTTTCCGGGGCTTACAGTTTCCAATCCATCACTACCTTGATCTTCTCAGGGTCTACCCATATACCCTCTCCCGATATAACATATCCTAGGAAAGATATCCTATCCAACCAGAAATCACACTTAGACAGCTTGGCGTACAACTTATGCTCACGCAAGGTTTGTAATGCCATTCTTAAGTGTTCTTCATGTTGCTCTCGTGTCTTGGAGTAGATCAGAATATCGTCTATAAAGACAATCATACACTTATCCAGCAGAGGTTTATATACTCGATTCATGAGATCCATAAAAGTTGTTGGAGCGTTGGTTAGACCGAAAGGCATTACCAGAAACTCGTAATGTCCGTAGTGAATTCGAAAAGCCGTCTTGGGTACATCCTCTAGTTTAATCCTCAACTGATGATATCCTGACCGTAGATCAATTCTTGAAAAGATACTAGCTCCTTGAAGCCGATCAAAAAGGTCATCTATCCTTGGGAGTGAATACTTATTCTTGATGGTGACTTTATTAAGCTTTCGATAATCGATGCACAAGCGCATAGAACCATCCTTCTTTTTCACGAACAGAATTGGTGCTCCACAGGGTGATACACTTGGTCGAATGAATCCTCGATCTAGCAAGTCTTGCAACTGAGTCTTCATCTCCTTTAGCTCTACTGGTGCTATCCGGTAGGGTGCCTTTGATATTGGCTCCGTGTTTACCAATAGGTTGATTTCAAAATCGATTTCCCTCTTGGCTGGTAATCCAGGTAATCCGGGTAATCCGTCAGGAAATACATCTGGAAATTCCTTAACCACGGGTATGGATTCAACTTAGGTTTCTCCTCTTCTTTCTCTTCTTCATTCATGTTACTTAAGTTGATCTCTTCATCATCCATTAACTCTAATGAGTTCAACTTCACTGTGGATTCCCCCTTGAATACTATTTCACACCCATCTTGGCTCTTAAACTTTACTTCTTTATATCTACAATCTACTAGAGCCTTAACAGATGTTAACCAACTCATGCCTAAGATCACTTCATACTTGCTCATCTCTAATATTATCAGGTCACACTTAGTGTAACATCCTTGTATCTCCATGAGACAATCCTTAAGCATTTCCTTAGTTGTTATAATGCTTCCAGTGGGGTTCTTAACTTGAAAACCGGTAGCAATAGTATCTATGGGTAAACCAGTTTGTTTAGCCAGACTAACGGTGATAAAGGAATGTGTAGCTCCGGTATCGAACAAAGCATAGGCGGTTTGACTAGCTATGCGTATGTAACCTACACTCGAATTTTATACTAATCACGAAACTGGTATACTTAAGCTATTTGCTAGTATAAAACTTTATACTTCTAGGTTAAGAATTGAATGCATGGTACTTAATAACTTGCAACATAAAGGTAAACCTAACCTGTCACCAGTCCAAAGTCGGGGCCACAATCTCCATCCAAGGCTACTATCTCAGCTCCTTCATCATCTGATTCTTGACAATCCCACCGCCCTTCTAAGTTGTAAATCCTCATACCATGGAAAGCTGCTCCAGTTCGGCTCGAGTTGCTTCCTCCACTTCCATTCTTTATCGATGCAACTCCTCCCATTGAACCAAGCTGTTTAGCTGGGCCATTCTTCCTCTGTGGACATTCATTGGCGAAGTGCCCAATTTACTTGCACACAAAGCGGATGGTGGAAGCTTTCTTTGGCCAGCCACTGATCTTGTGGCTAGGGTCTCCACAAAAATAGCATTTGTGTTGAAGCAAGGGGCATCTCTTCGGGTAATGTTCTTCTTTACACTTCCAGCAAGATACCTTGACCTTCGATGCCTCTCTGTTGCCACTAGCACTTCCTTTGTAGCTGCTGAAGGGTCTAAACTTCTTGTTTTGAAACTGAGACTGTAACTATCTTGAGTCCTCTTTCCAAACACAAATGTTCTCTTCTCTGGTACTTTACTTTTTCTTTTCTTGGCTCGTTCTATAATTCGAGCCCTTTTAACCAATTCATCGAGGGTCCTTAAATCTAATTCCTCCAGACGCATCCTCAAGTCCTCATCCATACCACTCAGGAAGACTTGTCTTTTTAACTCTTCATTGTGTCTAAAGGATTCTGGCGCATACTGGAGTAGACGACTGAACTCAGTCTCATATTGTTCCACCGTCCTTCCTTTCTGGGATATGTGAAGGAAATCTCCACTGTATTGTACTCTCAAACTTCCAGGAAAATAATTCTCCAAGAACTCCCTTCTGAAGGTTGCCCAGGTCACAAGGGGTAGCAACTCTCTACTTTTTGATTCCCACCACACTCTAACGTTGAATCTCAACATATAAGTGCCATAATCCAAGCGAAGGTGATGAGGCACTTCATAAGCAGCGAACGATCTTTCTATTTGTGCCAACCAGTCCTCCGCTTCATCTGGTTTTCCAAAACTCCCATCAAAGTATCGATTACTTTTGATGAAGTATGGCAAGGAACTTCGATAAGGTCAAGGTGGTGATGGTGCTGGCAAAGGAACAGTTTAGGATTCAGCTTCTAGTGGTGTTGGTGCCTCAACTGTTGCTTCTGGTGCATTGGCAGCTGATGGTGGCATGTTTTGCGCATGCTGCATAAAGTTGTTAACCAGACCGGCTAGTTGGTTGATAGCTGCCCAAACATTGCCCTGTTGATCTGGTGGGGGGTTTGGTGGTGCTACTGGTTGGCCTGCTGGTGGATTTTCTAGCTCAGCTGGAACATTATTGGAGGCACGACGTTCACGTCTCCTACCTCATCTGTTAATTATTCTTAGTTTTAGACTTCTCAAATCTTTACAAAGGGGAAAAAGATCGGAAATGTCAGAAATTTTCATAAGAATTATTTAAGGCATTCAAATAAAAAATCATTAAATCAAACAGAAGGTACTTTTCATTACTAAAACAGAAGAGGGTGATAACCCTTACATAGTCTGAGAAGGTTAAAACCATTCTCAGCAAAAGCTAGAGCTTAGAAATAAGAAATACTTAAAACATAATCATTAAAAACAAAAACATTCATGCATTACAAACAAGGATATGCCTATCCTAATCCTAGGAAAAAGGCTTGTTGGACTCGTTGGGGTTGTGCTTACCTTCTCTTTTTCCTCCGAGTCAGAGATCATCATAGGGTTGTTCCTTGCAATTGTCTCCATGGGAACATCCTGGCTTAACCTTCGGGCAGGTACTGGACTAGTGATCAGGGGACTATCTTCCCAAAGAGATGCGGACGGAGTTTCCTCAAGTTCTGGGTCCTCGTTAGGGTCTTCTTTAGGGTGTCCCTCGGTTTCCCCATTTCCCTCATTCTCCTGGGCATCTCCCATAATGAAATCCTTGTTCGGAATTACGTCTAGCTGCATTCCGATGGAGTTTGCTAGGGTGCTACATTCCAATGGCATTGGGACAATACGTCTGTAAGCGGCATACCAGTAGAACCATTCTTCTGTGTCAACTCTTAGCCAGTCACTGTGGTCTGCCAACTCATCATGCGCATAGATGTAGAGGGGTCCTGACTTGTTTCAGGTTCGAAAGTCTGGGTCCTTTCGGGTTCCTTCCGCCTTTAAGATGAAGGTCATTTCTTGCAACATGGTCTCCTTATACATAAAAACCATCATCCTTTCTACTACATAGATCACCTCCACATCACTTTACCTTCGTTTGCTTACAGCATCAAATCTCAGTTCTCCGGGCAAGTTTCTCCATAAGGAATGTTTCAAACCCTTCTTCCATAGCTTAAACATTTCTCTAGCGGTTCAGGGTCCTCCAGCTAATGAAAATTCTTCACATAGGACTCTCAACCTAAGGTAGTAGTTCACAAAAGTGTCATCCGAGTCCATAAGGAAATTTCGGGATTTTTCCTTAACTTCGGGGAAGGTTAACTATTCAATAGAATAAGAAGAGGATCAGATCTTAAGCTTAAGTTCTAGCTTCTTACTATCTATCTTAAAGTCTATTTCTACTATCTTTTATCCAAAACTTGCGCTTTGATACCAACTTAATTTGTCACGCCCTGGAAGGTACCCTAAACATGGCAGTCTGCCGCATATAATATTAAAGCTAATGAATGACAACCTTAGTCATGCAGGAGTTTCGATATCACATGCAAAGCGTGCTTTCAAGATAGTAGGAGACTCACAGGTGTATTACATTTAAGTAGATAATAAAAGCATGCAAAAAATTATATAAATAAACATGGAATATTCATTTTGATAATAATCTCTTACAACTTCATGGGGGCATTTCCCTGTCTCAAATAGTCTTGTTTAAGTAAACCATTAACAATGTATACATAACTATAATATAAGCCTACTATAGAGATTTTCCTAGCGTCTATGCTCAAAACTAAACACAGATAACTTCTTCCAAAAACTCCTAGCAGCTTTGGCTCATACCTGGCATACGGGGCTCTTCGGTGCCAACCATAGGTAATCATACTGTAACAAAAAGCTATAAGGGAATAAGCAAAACTAACTTAGTGAGATAATTCCCATGTACAAAACATTTCCATATATATCAAATAAGTATTTAACCAATCATATGAGAATGCACCAATCACATGAGCAAACAAAATACACAAGATTAATCGGAAACCATGTGTAACATGGATTTTATGCCCTCCATCACGTGGTTGGGAAGTTACAGGCCCATATGACCATCAATATTTGTAGATTTGCTGGCTCCTACTTACTCTGTAGACTTTCCGACTCCTATTGGCCCATGTAGACTTTCTGGCTCTTACTAGCCACCACTACAACTTCCTCGTTTCCCCACACGAAGAATAGTAGTGAAATAAATGTGACTCACAAATATGATATGCATGAATTATTTTAAATATAAGTTTAACCAAATAATGTTGAGTTCAGGTTAAAGGCGATCAAAAACAATATTCATCATATCAATTCAAGAATCACAATTTGTTTATCAATTCCTTTTTCGATATTCTTAACTTATATCCAACCAATCATAAATCCAAATCACACAATATTTGTTCATTTATCTTTTCCTTATTTTCTAGTGCTACTACTTACAAGCACAAACAAGGAAATGTAACTAGTAAAGGATTAACTCACTCCATGTCGGTAGGTCCTAATCAAAGTAGTCTTTCGGGAATGTGATCTCGGTTCCTTCTTCACCTAAACAAGATGAAATACCCACAATGAGTCTTTCATAGAATTTATATCTTTGAAAACTCTAAATCTATCTTAAAATCGCGGTAAAATCAGATTGGGGGAAATTTCAACTTAAAATGGTCATAACTTGCTCATTTTAACCCGGAATTTCGCATATTATATATCGTTTTCTACCTACTCGAAAAGATATATCTATTTCTAAAACTATTTTCATTAAACTAAGTCATTTGAGTTTCGAAATAGTGGTGATCAGATTCACCACGAATTTTCACAAAGCTTGAATTCCTTCTTTTTAACAAAACTCATATAAAAGAGATATGTATTATAATAGTTTGTAAAACCTTTGATATGTATTTATATATATTTATCGACTCACATAAAATGTATGAAATTAATGAAGTTGTCTCAAACCATGAATTTTTGTAAAAGTAAAGTCTTCTAAAGAAAAGTGGAACTTTTGAAAATTCTTCTTATTTTTGCTAGAGAATATTTCAAGTTATTTTAAATGAGTAAATTTCATTTCCTTAGTCCTTTAAAGAATGATTTTATTTTCTTAGTTTTTAATACTTTTCGAAAATAACAACAATTCTATCTTCATATAAATAATTTCCTTGTTTCTTAAGATTATTCTATTTTCATGAAAGGAATTTCATGTTTGTTAAACTAGTATTGATGAAAAAGTGAAGTTTTAGTAAAACTTTTGTTTACTCAAGAAGTTCTTTTTATGTTATGTATGTCTGTAAAAAAATTCCTATGAACTCCTTTAGATTTCTTAAAAAAGTTTGTTAAGATAAAATCCTTAGTTTTTATGAAAATTACTTCCTACTTTTAGTTTTAGAAAAATTTTCATTTTAAGAAAAATTTTCCTTATTTATCTTATTGAGACAAAAATCATTATATTCATGCATGAATATGAATCATAAAGTTATGAAAACATAAGAAAACATAATAACTTAAAGAAATAAGCTAGTAAAGAAATAAATCAAGTATTGGAACCTTAGCTTCATCAAGGTATCCCGGGACTAAGAAAAGACTAGTCCCAAAAAGCAAAAGAAAATGTTTTGACTTGATGAGGACAAGTCTAAGATTAGAAAGACTAGTCTTAAAAATAATATGAAAATAAATAAATTGCAAGGAAAGTAAATAAATTGCAAAACAAATGAGCTTATATGCTCTAAAAATATATATATATATATATATATATAGCTACATAGATATATTTAGATAATTATATACATAAAAGCAACATAAAAGAAATTTGATTCATGAACAAAAACAAAGTATGAACTTATTGTTGCTTTCTTTAACCTTCATGGTTTAGAAAACACACACTAAGCTCAAACTAAGTAAATGAACATAAAGAAAGCTTGAAAAAATATTACCTAAAAGAACTAAACTTGAGAGAACTTTTGGGAGAGAAAAATCCTTTGAATATGTATGTATACACTCATATTGTATGCATGATTTGGTGGTGTTGTCTCAACCGCAATTCATTCTAAGGGTTTGGAAAATTTGAAACTTTGACAATTTCTTTTAAGTTGTTGGAAAGAAAACAATAAGTTTTTGAAGTATTATAAGTAAGTGTTTTCCTTTTATATTTTCATTTCCTAATTTTTCAAAAGATAAATTAATTTCAAAAAATTTAGTCTTTTAAGTTATCTACTAAACTTAGTTTTTAGTAATTGAAAAAGAAAATTTCAAAAATTTTCTTAAGTTGTTGGTAGTATCTAATGTTTTGAGTTGTGTTAAATGTATGTTTTCTCATTATAGTTTATTATTCTACTTCTTAAAAAATAAGTTTACCATTTTAAAAACTTACTTCTTAGGTTGTTGGCAAATTTTTATTATTCTAAGTTGGTTTCTAAACTAGTGAGTGGATTTTACCTTGACTTCGAAACTTGTCTAGTTCGTGGTTTTTATTATGAAATTGGTAAAAATCTTATAAATAAGTTTTTAAGAAAATTTTGCATAATAAAAAAATTATCAACGTTAAAGTTTAATAAAAATTTTTATGTTATTAATTTTAAAAGAAAGTGTATACTTACTTAGTTAAATCCTTGAAAAAGTCTTCAATACTAATACTTAAAAATTCATGAGGAGCTTGTCTAAATTTTTGAAAAGAATTTATTAAAAACAATTTGTAAGTCTTTGATGGAAAAATCTTTGCTAAGTGGCAAAATTTATTTTTAAAGAAAGTTTAGTCATTTTCTTTATTGAAGGAAACAAAAGACTCATCTTTATTTTTATTGAGACAACTGTAAATCCATAAAGTTTTGAGATTAATTTAAGCTTAAAACCTAGTTACAATGTCAACCGGAATCCCAAAGTCAACAAAACCCTAGTCTTTTGCAACCGTTCAAGTCCGGCATTCCTGTTTAAGCAACCCTAGGAATGTTAGTAAGAGTATAGTTCGTAATAACCTGAGAAAGCTTAAAAATATCATATTAGTCAAACCACGATTCGTTTTGAGTACAACCGGACACAGTTCTCAAAAAGCGTGTCCCGGGGCTCGATTAGTAAAAATATTCCGAATATACCGTTAGACTCGTAAAAATATAAGATTTTCAAAAATATCAATTTCATAATTTCTCGGTAACTAAAAATATCAGATATCACAATTATACGCGTATTTTCTTACTACCGATACTTTAATTCTCATGTCTACTTTACATTACACTATTTTCTACTATTCTACACTATTCATCTATCTCTACTTTTTCTTACAACCTACTCTTACAACCCATACCTCTATTTCTTACAATTTTCATTTCCAATACAACTTCACATCTTTTATATCTTACTTTTCATTTACAAAAATACAAAAAAAAGTAAAATTTACTCCCTCTCTCCTCTACAATTTGCACCAGCCATGCTCTCTCTCACTCTCCAATTTGTTTTATTTTCTATTTAATTAACACAATTTACCTCCCACATTTTTCTATAAATACCCCCTCTTCCTTCCACTTCCTTCACAACTTCCACACACTAAAATTACTCTCCAAAAATCTCTCCACAAACTCTCTCAAGTTTCTCTAGTTTCCACTACTTCTCTAGGTAATAGTTTAGCTTTCTAAAGTGTTCATTTACTTAGTATGAGCTTAGTATGTGTTTTCTAAACCATGAAGGTTAAAGAAAGCAATAATAAGTTTATACTTTTTTTTTGTTCATGGATCTAATTTCTTTATGTTGCTTTTATATATATGTTACTAAATATATCTATGTAGCTATATGTATATCTTTTAGAGCATATAAGCTCTTTTTTTTTTTTTGCAATTTATTTACTTTCCTTGCAATTTATTTACTACCTTGCAATTTATTTTTAAGACTAGTCTTTCTAGTCTTAGACTTATCCTCATCAAGTCAAAACATTTTCTTTTTCTTTATGGGACTAGTCTATTCTTATTCCTGGGATACCTTGATGAAGCTAAGGTTCCAATACTTGATTTATTTCTTTACTAGTTTATTCTTTTAAGTTATTATGTTTCCTTGTGTTTTCATAACCTTATGATTAATATTCATGAATGAACATAATGATTTTTGTCTCAACAAAATAAATGAGGAAAGATTTTCTTAAAATAAAGATTATTTTCTAGAAATAAAAGTAGGAAGTAATTTTCTTAAACAAATTTTTCTAAGAAATCTAGAGGAGTTTATAAACATACATAGAAATAACTTTTTGAGTAAACAAAAGTTTTACTAAAACTTCACTTTTTCATCAAGTATTAGAAATTCTTTTCATGAAAATGGAATGATCCCAAGAAATAAGGAAATTATTTCTATAAATATAGAATTGTTATTACTTTCAAAAAGTGTTAAAAACTAAGCTTAGAAAATAAAAATCATTCCTTAGAAATTTAAAAAGATTACAAAAATTAAATTTAGGAAAAGAAAATATTCATTTGAAATAACTTAAGATATTTTCAAAGCAAAATAAAAAGGAATTTTTCAAAACTTCTCACTTTCCAAAATCTTTAAAAGACTTTACTTTTCATGGTTTGAGACAACTTCATTAACTTCATACATTTTAATATGAATCAATAAATATATGTATATACAGTTCAAAAGTTTTACAAACTATTATAATATCTGTCTCTTCGAAATGAGCTTTTGTTTAAAGAAGGAATTCAAGTTTGTGAAAATTCGTGGTGAATCTGGTCACCACTTTTTTCGGAACCCAAATGACTTATTTTGATGCAAATAGTTTCAGAAATAAATATATCTTTTCGAATAGGTAGAAAACAGTATATAATATGCGAAATTCCGAGTTAACATGAGCAAGTTATGGCCATTTTAAGTTGGAATTTCCTCCAATTAGATTTTACTGCTATTTTAAGATAGATTTAGAGTTTTCAAGAGTAGAAATTCTATGAAATACTCATTGTAAACCCCGGTATTCTTAGTATTCAAGTAAACTCTGGGGATCGAAAAGCAAAATTCTAAATCCAGTCCAGTTCAAGCTTAGTGAGAGAAGCTTAGAAACCCTAAATTCGACTTTCCTGCGGTTTCATAACAAAAGAAGTTTTATTAAGTAAATGAATATGAATTATTGTTTTAAAATATATTTTAAACCTTAGAAAGCTTTAAATTCAGAAAATTTCCAATTTCGGGCATTCCCGAGCTCAATTACGGAAAAACGTACCCCGGGACCAGAAACTCAGAAAAATATTCCGAAATATTCATTAGAACCAAAATTTTATAAGGATTTCAAAAATATAAATTTTATAATTTTCCGGACTATAAAAATTACAGTTATAGCCTTTTTCCCGTATTTTCTTTACTATCGATAAAGTAGATGTCTTGTTTACTATTTACCACTATTCACAAGTACAACCTACACTACACACTACCCATACCCTATTCTTACATCCTTACAACTACTCATTATATTTTCTTTTCCAAGAAATTTTGTTTCCTAATTAATTATTACATTTATTACATTTTATTACTTAAATTACAAATTTTATCAAATTCAAATATCTCTCTCTTGCTCCCTCTCCCATGATCGGCGCACCCCCTCCCCATTTCCCTCTATTTTTGTTTTATTTTTACTTCTTTTAATTCAACCAAACCCTAATTCATTCAATATATAAGCTTATTTTCTCTCTCTCTCTCCTCATTTTTACTCTTTCAAAATTTCTAAAAGAAGAAAAACACTCTCTTTTTCTCTCATCCTTGCCATGACCTACACACACACACACACACACTCACTCACGAACGAGCTCATTTCCTCTTCATTTCTACTCCCAATCTTCGTTTAGGTGATGATTCCAAGCTTTGTTCTTACATTATCTTGTAATGGCAAGACCATTCTTGTGTGTTTTCCACCTTAAATCCCAATGAGCAAATGCTAGGGATAGGAAAACACTAATACAAAAATATCAAGCCATCACAAGAAGTAGATCATGTGTTTAATAAAATTTTGTTGAAATAATATCTTGTTCATGCATGTAAAGTAGAGATCTTGCATGGAAAGTTTATGTTCACGTCATTAAACTCATTCATGCACTATAAGTTGTAGATCTAGTGTTTAGACATTTATATCTTTCTTGACATTTATGTTCATGTGAATATTTTGAGTTTTCATGCATTAATGATCATAAAAGCTTAGCCTTGCATGTATATAGATGTGTTAGATGATAGATCTTTATGGATATAGGATAAGGAACTTGAAAAAGAAAAGATTTTTGTTAGAAATGTCTAGTGGAAAATTCGGATGATTTTTGAAACCTATTTTAAAAACCCTTGAAACCACTTCGAAACTCATATTTTTTATGAAAAATGAAAGGTATATGTAATAGGTATCTCTAAGGAATGATTTTTACAAGTTAAAATGAGTTTAGGCATGAGTAATGTGTAAAACAAGTAATGGAATTAAAATGGAAAATTTTGAGTTAGTGATCAAATTGTCAAATTCGTAATTTGAGATGATACATATGTTATCACCTAGTATTTGAGCTCAAATTGCAAGTTTTATGTGTTAAATGAAGTCCTTAGACAATAGATATAGTAAAGCTTCAAATTTTGATGCATTAAACAAGTTTTCTCATAAGAAATATGCAAGAAATGAAATTTTCCAAAATTCGGATTTTTGTGAAAAGCTTGTTTAAAAACATATTTGCAAGGTGAAAAATGTGAATTTCTATGTAGAAATGAACGTCTTGGATAGTATAGATGATGAAGACTCATTTTTATTTAGATAGCAAGTAAATTCTAAGAATAAAATCCTAAAACCCTAGGAAATGCAAAATTTGAAAGAATAGATTTTTAAGAAGTGACTATTGTGGAGTCTTGTAATAAGTTAGGAGTTCTTGAAAGTTCATTATCAAAAGTCATCAAGATCATGCATATATTGAACTCATTATATGACATTCATACTAGGAATTCATTCATATTCCATCTATACATGAATCATCAACTAGACACATTTTTACCAAATGCAAAACAATTTTTCGGAAATGGAAAAGTTACAGAACAGATCTGATCCCTCTGTTCTGTGACCTTAATATTTTCAAAACTTGAAATTAATATTAAAAGTAGATAGATCTTTCGAAGTAGATAGAAATCGATATAAAATTTGCGAAATTCCGAGTTAAATTGACCAACTTATGGTCTTTTTAAGTTGGAACTTCCGCAAATAGCGAGAATCACGATTTTGTCTAGTTTATATGTATAGTTTGAATTAGTGAAGTGATGAGATTCTTATTAGGTTATTCTTATTTGGTAGGTTATCCTGATAATGATGATACCCTACCACCCGACTACTACTATTAAGAGACCGGTGTACCATGGTCGAGTGAGTATTACTTCCAATTTCAATTATTGCTTGTGATTGTAATGGTAGTTGCATTAGTTGTTTAAGTAAAGATAAAAATGAAGATGCATGATGGGGTATTCATGAATTATATTGTCTGCTGTTGTTATGTGAAGTGGAATTAAAGAATATCGAAGCCGGGTGATAAGTTATTGCTTGTATAGATAGGATCTAGAATTGATTGTCTGTGAATATTGCTTGGCCACCTAAAAGAATTGGATTAATCGAATATTGGGCTTCAATTATAATTTGAATTCATTCATATCACAATGGGGATGGAGCATTAGCATTTGTTGGTTTTTCGTGATCCATAAAACGAATGTGTTGGTTAATCGTGATCCATAAAACGAATGTATTGGTTAATCGTGATCCATAAAACAAATTATTTTCAGTTGACCGTGAGCTTAAACGGTGTCGTATCGCAGGATTCGTTAATCTGCTAACCCAGGATGGAGGGCGTAAGTCCATCCACATATGATTTCCGGCTGGTCATATGTTTGTTAAATCAACTTGTTTGATGCATTTCACTTGATTGAATAATCACTTGCTTGAATAATTTGTCTTAATTGTGATATGGAAGTTCTCACTCATTAAGCTAGTTAGCTTACGCCCCCTATAGTTTTTACCTATTGTAGCATGAATTCATTTGGCTTAGGCTAAGGCAGGTTACAGCTCAGGTACCGGAGCTAGAGCTTCCCTTAGAAGTTTACTTTGGTTTTGTTTAGACTTCCGTTGGAAACCAAAAGACTCTGGATGACTGTAATGGACTTAATATTATTTTACGGGGGAATGCCCCTTAGACTTTGTAATTTATATATGTGTTTTGGTTTATTATCTATGGCTGATGAATGCCACATTAAACTTCTTAACTCCATTGAATGGAGTGTTCTATTATCGTAAAGGAACGCTTTACATCTATACAGGACTCTCGAAGGGCTCGGATAGAAATTCGAGAGTCTTATATAGTATGTGGCGGACTGTTACGTTTAGGATACCCCTATGGGGCGTGACACTCATTGTGGGTATTTCATCTTGTTTAGGAGAAGAAGGAACCGATATCACATTCCCAGAAGACTACTTCGATTAGGAAGCTACCGACATGGAGTGAGTTAATCCTTTATTAAGTTACATATCCTTGTGTGTGCTTGTAGGTAGTAGCACTAGAAGATAAGGAAAAGATAAAATTATTATGTGATTTGAATTTATGATTGGTTGAATATAAGTTAAGAATATCGAAAGAGGAATTGATAATTAAATTGTCATTCTTGCATTGATATGATAAATATTGTTTTTGATCACCTTTAACTTGAACTAAACATTAACTGATCAAATTTATATCGAAAATAATTCATGCATATCATATTTATGAGTCGCATTTGTTTCACTACTATTCTTCGTGTGGGGAAACGAGGAAGTAGTAGTGGTGGCCAGTAGGAGCTGGAAAGTCTACATAGGCCAGTAGGAGCCGAAAAGTCTACAGGGCGAGCAGAAGCCAGCAAATCTGCAAGTATTGATGGTCGTATGAGCCTATAACCTCCCAACCCTCGACATGGAGGGCATAAAATCCATGCTACACATGATTTTCGGTTAATCTTGTATTTTTTGTTTGCTCATGTGTTTGGTGCATTTTCATATGATTGTTTAAATACTTGTTTGATTTATGGAAATGTCTTGTAGATGGGAATTATCTCACTAAGCTAGATTTGCTTATATCCCTATAGCTTTTTATTACAGTGTGATTATCTTTGGTTGGCACCGAAGAGCCCAGTATGCCAGGTATGAGCCAAAGCCACTAGGAGTTTTTGGGAGAAGTTATATGTATTTAGTTTTGAACATAGACTTCTAAGAAAATCTCTATAGTAGGCTTATATTATAATTACGTTTACTTTGTTAATGGTTTAGTTGAATCAAGACCATTTAAGACGAGAGAATGCCCCTAAGATGATGTAAGAATCTGTTATTTAAATAAAGATTTCATGTTTATTTATATAAGTTCTTGCATGCTTTTATTATCTACTTAAATGTAATACCCTTGTGAGTCTCCTACTATCTTGGAAGCACGCCTTGCATGTGATATCGAAGCTCTTGCGTGACTAAGGTTGTTATTCATTAGCTTTAATATTATATGTGACGGACTGCCATATTTAAGGTACCTTCCGGGGCATGACAACAACATAATATGGTCATGTAAGAATATGATTATTAGCTATGTTAAAGATAAGAATAACCCATAATAAAACAAAAAAAAAAAAAGAGATATAAGGATCACTTAAGCATATATATAAGTTCAAGTATTGGGAGCCTTAGCTTCATCAAGACATTCTGGAGCTAAAAAAAGGCTAGTTCCAAAAAGAAAAAGAAAAGGAGCATAATAATATAATAACATCGTAAAGAAATTACATATGAATAAGAACAAAACATGAACATATTGTTACTTTCTTAACTCTCATGAGTTTAAGAAAATACACACTATAGTCATGCTAAGTTATATGAATATATAAATCATTTTAATACTAATATAACAACATAAAATTTAAGTATGAACAAGAACAAAATATGAACATATTGTTGCTTTCTTAACTCTTATAAGTTTTAGAAAATACACATTATGGTCATGTTAAATTACATGAACATAAAGAAAGTATCAGGACTTTTACCTATTGGTTAGAAGAAGAAACTTGGAAAGAAAATAAAAAGAACTTTGTAAAGGGTATATTTGGAGAGATTTTGGGAGAGTTTTTGTCATGCCCCAACAGGTACCCTAAATGTGACAGCCCATCGTATGCAATATTAAAACTTAAAAATGACTACCCAGTCACTCGAAAGCTTCCATATCGATACAAGGCATATATTCACATCAAAGGGAGACCGGTGGAGTAATGCATTTTAAGATATTGATAGCGAAACATTCAAAATAACACTTAATATATTTCATCGAAATATAGTCTTACAATTTCTAATGGGCATTCTCCTGATAATTTCCATAACAACATAGACTTATTAAGATAAATAACTAAACTTAGAAGATTTTGGAAGAAATCTACACTGAGACTTCAAAACAGAGTTTCTCTAAAAGCTTCTCGAAATAAAGATTCTATCCGGATGATCAAGATAGTCTCGGGTACGAAACAAGGTCCTGCAATATCAAGAGTCTATTGGGGTATAAGCATAACCAGCTTAGTGAGATATTCCTTATGCAAAAGTACTCAAGCATTCAAATAAGTTCATTAATCAAGCATATGAAGTGCAAACAACCATATGATCAAACATTACAAACGACTATCCGGTTTCATATGTATGATGGATTTACCCCTCCATCGGTGGTTAGGGAATGATTTGAACTGTGTCTCAAACGACCTTCTTAAAAGTTTGCGCACGTCTTGGGGTTCCAACGAACTGTACTACTAGTCCCTGGGCTTTCCATACCCAAAGCGATCGATCTGGCTCGGCTATAACTTGAGGCCGTATTTCCCGAATGTCCTAAATCCTAAAGATGTAGTTAGGTAGCTTAGTTTTCCGGTCCCACGTTGATGAGTAGTAGCAAAAATGCGAAATGAAATTTAAAGTGATATGCATGAGCAATTTATTTATGAGATATCCAATCCAACAATACGTCATATAAAGCAATCAATTAATATTTTCATACATGCAATATACATAGAAACAATTATAACAATTACAAATCGGGTTCCGATATACTTATTGTTCATTGATCGCACATAACAATTCACATACATAATTCTCATGATATCCCACATGCATATCAATTTTATCTTTTCCTTACATCTAGTGCTCTATTTTGCAAGCACATGCGCGAATACATAAACGTAAAAAAAAACTCACTCGTCCATAGCGATCTTCTATGAGTCGAAGTAATCCTTGGAGAAGAGAAGATCTTGGTCCTCGATAGCTAAACAAAAGAAATACCTGAAATGAGTATTTCATTCAAGATTTACTCAAATTCTCTAATTCTATCTTATTGAATTCGTCAAAATTCGCATGAATGGAAATTCCAATTTAAAATGGCCATAACTTGCTCATTTTAACTCGAAATTTCACATATTATATACCGATTTCTACCTACTCGAAAAGATCTATCTATTTCTAATGTTATTTTTATCAAAAGAATCCATTTGGGTCTCAGAACAGTGACATAAAGAACTATTACGAAATTTCAGTTTTCAAAAACACAAATTTTCAAGCTTTTCTTCATCCAAAAATTCTTGTACCAAAATATAGATTTTTGTATAGTTGGAAAATCTTTTGGACAAATATATATTGACTCATATCATAAGCATGAATTTAGTGAAGTTGTCCCAACAATGATTTTTATAAAATAAGGTGTTCTAAAAGTTGGAAAAGTAATGTTTTGGAAATCTTTGTTGGATAAGTTCTTGGATTTATTTATAAGTATATATTTTCCTCTTTTTAACTTTATCTATCTTTTGAAAACAATTCATATTTTCCAAAATAATTTTATTTCTGCAACTTCATTTTTAGGAGTTAAAAACATAGTTTCTAAATGTTTTCTTGATGTGATAAAACTTTCTTAAAGTTTACTTGTTATTAGTTTTTCCTAAAGTTAGTTCCATTTTAAAATAATAGTGTTCTTCTAATTTTATTTCCTAAGTAAGATTCATCTTTAAAAAGATTTATTCTTTGATGTTTTTTGTAAAACTTATCTAACCTTGGTATGTTGATGAAAACTTTACAAATGAGTTTAAGAAAACTTTTGTTAAACGAAGAATTAGTAACATTAAGTTTAAAGAAACTTTCTTATTTCATCGGTTTGAAAAGAGAGTATGTGAAAATTCTACTTTATATATTCTTTGATGAAACTCTAATATACCATTATTGCTAAGACTTGTTACGAGTTTACTTAAATTTTTGGGAAAGGTTTGTGAAGGTAAAACCCATAGATTTTAATGAAAATTCTTTCTTTAAGTGACCAAAATTTATTTGAAAAGAGTTTATAAAAATGTTTTCTTCATATTTTTATTGAGACAATATCAATATTCCCATGCGTGAACATGAATATGTAGTCATGTGAAATATAATCAAAATAACATAATAAGATAAAATAAATGTAATAAGAGTATAATAGTAAAGTCAAGTATTGAGAACCTTAGCTTCACCAAGGTATCCTGGGACTAAGAATAGACTAGTCCCAAAAAGAAAAGAAAAGAAAAGAAAAGAAATAAAATTATTTTGACTTGATAAGGACAAGTCTAAGACTAGAAAGACTAGTCTTAATAAAGGCATGAAATAAATATATAACAAGTGATCTTATATGCTCTAAAGAAATATATATACATAATATTATATAGAAGTTAGATTAGAGCAAATAATAATAACAATAATAACAACAACATAATAACAATAATAACATAATGGAAAATATGAACATGAATAAAATGAAAACATGAACATATTGTTGCTTCTTTAATTCTCATGAGTCTAAAAAATATACACTAAGCTCATGCTAAGTTATATAAACATGAATAAGAAATTTTTACTTAAGGTTATGTGTTTGTTGAAGAGGAAGAGAATGGGTTGTAGTAATATGTGGGAAATGGTTTAATGGAACGAAGAGAGGACTTGGGAGAGAAATTGAGAGAAAGTGTTTGTGGAGTAATTTTGATAGAGTTTTAGTAAGAAATGAGTTGTGTGAAAGAATGAAGGAGGAATGGGGTATTTATAGAGTTTTGGAGTAGAAATTAGATGTAATTAAATAAAATGAAAAAGAAAATAAAATGAGAGTGAAGAGAGAGAGATAGTGGACGGCAAGGCTTGGGAAGACAAAGGAAATTTGATTAATTTTGTTGTTTTGTAATAAAAAGAAGTAATGTGTAAAGTGTGATGTGATTAAAGTTATATGTGGAAGGTAAATTGTAAGGTATAGGTATGATAGTGTGTAAGAGTAGAGTGTAAGAAAAAGTAGAGATAGTGAAATAGTAATAAATAGTAGAAATAGTACTATGAATAGTAGACTAAATAATTGAAATACCGATAGTAAAGAAAATACGCATAAACGGCCTATATCTGATATTTTTAGTTACCGAATAATTCTAAAACTGATATTTTCGAAAACATTATATTTTTACGAGTCTATTGGTGTTGTCAGAATATTTTCACTATCTGGTGCATAGGGGCACAGTTTTCAAAAACGGATCCCGTTCGGATCTGAAAGATATTGGAAAATTGCGAATATGATATTTTTAAGCATTCTTATATTATTACGAACCATTTTCCACAACTATCTCAATTTTGTTGTTTAGGGTTTATGAACACGGGATTGTCGGATCTAGATTTGCTAGACTAATCATAGAACTAGGTTAACTTGAGAGTTCCGGTTTGACTTTCGATTCTTAGGGTTTACTATATTACCAAAAAATCTAAGAGCTTACAGTTTTAGTAGTAAATGAGAGGCGTGAAAGAAGTGGAGGGAGATGGAGTATTTATAAGAAAATGTGGATGAAATTTAGAAGTTAATTAAATAAAAAAAGAAAAAGAAAAAGAAATAAAGGGTAAGAGACAAAGTGTTGGACGGCAAGATGAGGGAGAAGAGAGGAGAGTGATTAAAAAAATAATTTTAGAAGAAAACTATGAGATAAGTTCAGTAATATTTGGTGTAAAATTTTTATGGGAAAAAAATTGTAAGAATAATTTATAGGAAGTAAGAAATAGGTAGTATTGAAAAGCAGATATAGATAAATAACAGTGAATAGTAGAAATAGTATCATGAATAATAGACCAGACAATTAAAATACTGGTAGTAATGAAAATACGCGTAAACAAGCTATATCTGATATTTTTAGATATCGAAAAATTGTAAAACTGATATTTTTGGAATCCTTATATTATTACAAGTTTAATGGTGATATTGAATATTTTTACTATTTCACTTGTCTGGATCCTAATTTTTGAAATTGATCCTGTTTGGATCCAAAATGAATTAAATTTTAGCGAATTTGATATTTTAAGCTTTCTTATATAATTTCAAACTATAATTCCAAATTATCTCATTTTTATTGTTTTTAGGTTTCGTGCGTAGGATTGTCGGATCTAGATTCACTACATTTAACATAGAACTACATTGACTTTTAGAGTTCTGATTTGACTTTCAGTTCTTAGGGTTTACTTATAATTACAGTAAAATCTAGGGGTTTACAAATACTATTTTTAATAAACAAATAATAGTAATCTGAAGGGAAGAATGAAAATTTTGATATATGAATAAATTTTGTTTTTAGAACAGAAAAACAATATATTGTTTCATAATTTTCTATATAAGTTACTAAAATACAATTTTGTGATGATAAAAATTTTATGGACATTCTTCAAAAAGAAACTTAATACTTTTCTTTTTTTGTGAGTTGTATGAGTTGCTTTATCATTTGTTGTTGAAGGAAGCAAAATAAGGAAAAAAATGATTTTTTTTATAAGAATTACTAGTCGCCAAGGATATACTTGATACACCAAGGATTATCCAATATTTGATTATGGAATTAATTCATAAAGCCCTAAATTTGGAATAAATTAGGGTTTGGATAATAGGATAATAATTCCACTTATTGGATAAGATTTATTGATAAATAGAATTTCAAGATCCAACAAACTATCAATGCTACACATGATAATTGATAGAGTTGTATTTGCTATAATCAATTTCACTGAAAAGAGTAAGGGTTGAGATTTAAAGACTAAATAGTGATTATTGATATAAAACATAGTAAATGCCTAATTATAAATGGGGATATTTATATTATCCTTTTAAAAATGGCTCTTTACAAATAATGAGAACTTCAAAATATTAAAATATGCAGTGAGTAATCGCACTGACGAGGTGATAAGAAAGAGTGTTATGTGCTAAAAAGCTAGGTGCATTGGTGAGGGGTATTAGCTAGGTGACAAGTTGGCCACTAAAAGGGAGCATTTTGTTCCTAAAATGAATCCTACTGACGAGGCAATAAGTCTTACCTCAACACTATACTCCTTAATTCTTATCTTTTAATTTAGCGAAATATTGACTCCTCAAGTCTTGTTTCTTCTTCTAGTGTACATGTACTTGTGTGGTTGCGCAAGCCAACTATAACAATTTGAAAATCCATCCATTAAAGTATTATCTGCTTTAGTAAAATGGGATAAAATCGGTATTGTTATTAGCACTAGCTTCTTTCCAAGAAGTTACCCATCTTAGGAATGTTCTTCATTGAGCACATTTAACTTTAAAGTTCCCATAAATTCTAAGTTATTACAACAAAAAACATTCCGATGACTAGAGTTTTACTACCTTATATTTATGGGATACCATATTCTCCCCTACTTACAAAACTGATGTCTTCATTGGCTTCATTACATATGTTTAGAACTGCACTGGATAAGAAGGACACTAGAGGTACCGTCACGCCTTTAAAGGTACTGTAATGTACAAGAAAATATTTCATAGAGAGGAGTATTAGTGTAATATATAATTGTTTAAAAGGGTATTTTTGTCTTGAAACAAATGAATTAGGACACGGGGAAGTTGTACGCGAATGACTAGATGATTTTGGAGTAGGCAGGCATATCAGCCGCCAGCCTATAATTCAAAGCTGCCAGCCTAAATATAAAAGATGCTGGCCTAAACACCAGCTCGGAGCGTTGGAGGAAAATTTTATGGATTGGAGAATTTGGCCGTACGCCGGTCTTTAGGCTGTCGGTGTACCCAAGAAGGCCGCTGGCCTAAGTGACGGCCTTGGATAATTTTGAGCTACCCGAGACATTTAAGCAGCCAACTTAGTTTCCTACGCGTCCAGCCTATATTCCCTCGAGAATTTACTCCATAAATTCATCCTAAACTTAGCCCTAACTCTCATAACCTCTCTTAAACATAAACAAACCCTAGCCGACACTCTCCAATGTGGATATCATCAAGGAATCGGGTAAGTAACCTTTCCTAATCCTTTAGTTTCATCTAGGATGTTTTCTTTCTAAGATTTTATTGTTGATTGGTGAAGGGAATTGATCGTTGGTGGAATTTGGAGGAAAACCGTAAGTGTAGGAATTAGGGAATTTTAGATCTACGACAAATTGAAGAAGGTAAGACTCGACTCGGAACTATAATTCATAGATCTTAAGTTGTTAGGAGAATTTGAATCATAGTTGTTGTTGAGAATAATTGTGAATGTATGAACAATGATGAACAGGTGATCTAGAGAATTAGGGTTTCATTATTTCGTGGTGTTGATTGGAGATCTAGTGATTCTATAGGTTTCACAGGAGAAAGGTGTGTTGGAGATTCTAGATTGATGAATTAAGGTTTAGGGCTTATATTTCTTATGTTGTTATCAATATGTAATTGATTAGCGGAACAGGTGATTCTTTGTTCAGGTGTTTAATTGACAATAGGATTTCGATTTCTTAAGCGGAAACAGGTACGTCCTTACCATGCTTGTTTGTTTGTGCTTGTAGGACTAGTTTATAATTTGACCTAATTTATATCTGACTATAATTGAATCGAATGTTGGTTCTGAGTGGCTGCGGTTAGTAAAGACCATGCAAAGTGTGATACTAATGCTGGCAACCTGATGATCTATGTGTGAGGTTATCCCGAGTGGACTCGAGCATAGAGATGATTCTGGTAGTTTAGGAGTAGTGCGAGTACGACATCCGAGTGTGTGAGAGATTCCCAACACCATAGATGTATTATATTACCTATTTTCTTACTGCTTGTTTTTAAGGAGTTTGAGCTACTCTAAGTTTGGGATTAGTCGCGGATGATCTTGAACTGTGTTATGCTGGATTAATGAAAAGATAATAATTTGTGCTTGCTGTCATGCCCCGGAGGGTACCCTAAATGTGGCAATCCGCCGCATATAATATTAAAGCTAATGAATGACAACTTTAGTCATGCAGGAGCTTCGATATCACATGCAAGGCGTGCTTCCAAGATAGTAGGAGACTCACAGGGGTATTACATTTAAGTAGATAATAAAAGCAATAAAGAACTTATATAAATAAACATAAGATTTCCATAATAATATCTGTAATGCCCTAATCTATTGGCATTACAACCCGCCACGTGTCCTCTCTTAATAGGGCACGCTAAGGCTATAATTTCCACAATAAACCTGAAAAACACCTGAATAACTCACAAGGTATAAAAGAAGACATCTGGTCCTCCTAATTAAATCATATGATAAGAATATAAGCTCCATAATCAACAACTACACATTATTGACATAACTGCAGGTCAACAAGTCAAACCATACTCTAAAACTATCACCATATGAAAACTCCAAATACAACTTAAAAATTCAATGAACAAAATATAAATTAGACATAAAAAGTCTTCTTTGATTCATTCTATATCATCTATGACTATACAACTAGTCATCAGAAGGGTATTCAGGACCGTTAACGCCATCCCCATCCTCATAAACGATATCAAAACTCGATAGATCATAGATCACACCATCATCACTTGCCCTGAAATATAACAGAATGTGCGGCGAAGCCCAGTACGATAATATCCAATCCAGTTCAAACAAGGTTATGCACAAACAACATGTATAAATAAATGCAACTGAACTAAATGCATACAACAGTTTATTATCTATTTTTAGTCCAGCAAAACAACACAGTTCAGAATTCAGTATACATAAATCCTGAACTTAAAGTAACTCAGACTCTACTATAAAAACAACCAACTGATTTTGAAAATAAGTAATCATATATACATATATGGATGAGTGGGTACTCCCCTAACATCCCAATTCCTGAACACTTAAATTCTACCAGAATCATATCTTAGCATGAGTCCACTCGGGACAACCTCACACTAAGATCATCAGGGTGCCTCACCAGTATCACTGTCTGCCAGATCTGTACTGGTCAAAGCGAACCACAACCAGATAAACAATTGTTAAGCGGAATATTTATTAAGTTCATTATGCAATTCTGTTCCTACATCCATTCACAAATTCTAATCTACAAGCACATACATCAAACAATAGATTGGCCGTACCTTTCTAAATCTTAGCAATCTAAATCAAATCCTCAGAACTTGATACCAACAATAACAAAGTTAACCCAAACTCCACAAACTCCTATATCCACTCCAATAACAGTTTCACAAACTCCAAATGTCCTGTTACAACATATATATATATACATCAACAGATATGATCGCATTATCAAAATACCCTAACCAACATGAATTCTCCAAAAATTCTAACCTGAAAAGAAATCTCCGCTATCTGCACTGTCTATTCCGATCAAACTCCATAAACACCAATTATTTCACCCAAAACCCTAATATGCACAACAATAAGAATGTATGAGGATTATTTAATTCGTATTTTGTTTGAATCCATCATAGGGGAGATTTACTTACTATTTTGAATCACTAAACCCTGTCTCGCATTCACCAATTCACAAATCTCACACGTGTTAGGGTTTTTCTCCAAAAACCTTCATGTAAAAAAAATTCAACTAAAACCCTAAGAAACTTGTATGAATTTGTATAAAATCCCAATGAGAAGGTTAGGATTACTTACTTTGGATCAGAAAATACTCTCCCGATGATTTTCCAAGCATAAATCTCCAAGAACACTCCAAAACTTTTTTACACGAAGGAGAAAATAATATAAAAGAAATCTGTCGAAAATGTTTTTCATGTCTCGTATTTATAGAAATTTGGTCATACGTTGGCCTTATGTTGGCGGCGTACCTGCATATCTTACGGGCTTACACCATACGCTGGCGAGATCTACACGAATGCCGGCAGCGTTCGTCGGGGCTTTGATTTCCAGAATTCGAATTCTCTCTTCATACGCTTGCAAATCTTTGCCTTACGCCGGTGGCTTTCATGCCGGTGTTGAGAAGAAACCTTAACGAACGCCGGCAACTTTCCTCCCAGTGTTAAGAAAAACGCTACTATTCTCATCCTACGCCGTCTCTAAGCCAGCGGCTTAGATTCTCTAGGAGGCGGCGTACAGTCTGTTACAGAGCACGTGGGCAATTTAAAAATTAGGCCGGCGGCGTTCTTCATCAGAAATGCCGACCTTCATTGCAAAAAATAATGAAATTGATCCAATTGATGCCAATCTGTTTCAACACATAATTGATCGACCTTAACTTATTTTCTAACATCAATATAATGACCTCTTAATATTTGGTAACTTGTGAATACTTATCACTTATATTTACTTTGTATATTACAATATCTTTACATCATCTTACGGGCATTCCCCTTCTTTAGAAGTCCTCCAAAATAATAACAACTATAACATAAGCCTACTATAGAGATTTTCCTAGAAGTCTATGTTCAAAACTTAAATACATAAAACTTCTCCCAAAAACTCCTAGTAGCTTAAACTCGTACCTGACATATGGGGCTCCTTGGGGCCAACCAAAGGTAATCGTACTGTAACAAAAAGCTATAAGGGTATAAGCAAAACTAGCCCTATCTATAAGACATTTCCATAATTCATACAAGTATTTTAAATCAAACATATGAGAATGCATCAATCATATGATCAAACAAAATACACATGATTAGCCAGAAATCAAGTGTAGCATGGATTTTACGCCCTCCATGTCGAGGGTTGGGAGGTTACAGGCCTATACGACCATCAATATTTGTAGATTTACCGGCTCGTGCTTGCCCTATAGACTTTCCGGCTCCTACTAGCCCATGTAGACTTTTTGGCTCCTACCAGCCACCACTACCTTTTCCTCGTTTCCCCACACGAAGAATAGTAGTGAAACAAATGTGACTCATAAATATGATATGCATGAATTGATTTCAATATAAATTTAACCAGGTAATATTTAGTTCAAGTTGAAGGTGATCAACACAATTCCCATCATATCCATACAAGAATCACAATTTATATATCAAACAATCTTTCGATATTCTTAACTCATATTCACTCAATCATAATTCAAAGTCACATAACAATTATTCATTTTATCTTTTTCTTAATTTCTAGTGCTACTACTTACAAGCACAAAACAAGGAAATGTAACTTAGTAAAAGGAATAACTCACTCCATGTCGGTAGATCCTAATCGAAGTAATCCTCCAGAAAAGTAATCTCGGGTCCTTCTCTACCTAAACAAGATGAAATACCCAAAATGAGTCTTTTATGAAGTTTCTATTCTTGAAGATCTTAAACTTTTCTTAAAATCGCGGTAAAATCGTATAAGAGGAAATTCCAACTTAAAATGGTCATAATTTGCTCATTTGAACTAGAAATTTCGCATATAATGTACCGTTTTCTACCTATTCGAAAAGATCTATCTATTTCTAAACTTATTTTCATCAAACTAAGTCGTTTAGGTTCCGAAAAAGTGGAGGACAGATTCACCACGAATTTTTTGTAAACTTGTTTTTCCTTCTTTTATCCAAAGCTCATTTAAAGAGATAGATAGTATAATAGCTTGTAAAACCTTTGGAAAGTATATTCATGTATTTACTGACTCATAATATATGTATGAAGTAAATGAAGTTGTCTCAATTTATGAAAAAGTAAAGTCTTTAAAGATTTTTGAAACTTAAAGAACTTTTGGAATATTGATTTTACTTTGAAGTCATCTTAATTTGTTTATAATGAATATCTCTTTTCTTTTCCTAAATTTTATTTTCTTAATCTCCTTAAATTCCTAAGAAATGATTTTTATTTCCTAAACTTAGCTTCCAACACTTTTTGAAAGTATTAACATTTCTATATTTAGAGAAATGATTTCTTAGTTTCTTGAGATCATTTTGTTTTAGTGAAAATAATTTCTATCATTTGAAGAAAAAGATGACGTTGTTGTAAAATTCTTGTTTACTTCAAAATGTCCTTTTTATGTATGTTTATAAAATCTCTTATGAACTCCTCTAAGTTTGTTTAAGATGACTTCTTAGTTCTTAGAAAAACATTAACTTCCTACTTTTATTTCTAGAAAAGAATTTTTATTTTAAGAAAACATTTCTTCATTTATTTTGTTGAGACAAACCGTTATGTTCATGCATGAATATGAATCATAATGTTATGAAAACATAAAGAAACATAATAACTTGAAAGAATAAGCTAATAAGAAAATAAATCAAGTATTGGAACCTTAGCTTGTTCAAGGTATCCCGGGACTATGAAATGACTAGTCCCAAAAGAAAAAGAAAATGTTTTGACTTGATGAGGACAAGTCTAAGATTAGAAAGACTAGTCTTAAAAATAACATGAAAGTAAATAAATTGCAAAATAATGAGCTTATATGCTCTAAATAATATATATATAGTTATATAGATATACTAGATAGTTATAAACATAAAAGGAACTTGATGATGAACAAATACAAAGTATGAACCTATTGTTGTTTTCCTTAACCTTCATGGTTTAGAAAACACACACTAAGTAGATGAACATAAGGAAAACTTGAAGAAAGATTACCTAGAGAAACTAACTAGAGAGAACTTCTTGGGAGAGAATTCTTGAAGAATTTTTAGAGAGTAACTTTAGTATAGAAGAAGTGTGAAAGAAGTGGAAGTATGAAGGGGTATTTATAGGAAAATGTGGGAGATAATTTGTGTTAATTAAATAAGTGAAAAATAAAACAATTAAAGGGAAATAAAGAGGGGGCCAGCACAATTTTTGGGGTAATGGGGAAGAGAAAATTATTTTTTTTTTGTCTTTTGATTAATTAAAAGTAAGATATAAAAGATGTAAAGTTGTATTGGAAATGAAAATGTGTAAGAAATAGGTGTATGGGTTGTAAGAGTATGTTGTAAGAAAAAGTAGAGATAGATAAATAGTGTAGAATAGCAGTAAATTGTGTAATGTAAAGTAGACATGATAATTTAATACCGGTAGTAAGAAAATACGCGTATAAATGAGATATCTGATATTTTTAGCTACCAAAAATTTATAAAATTGATATTTTTGAAAATCTTATATTTTTACGAGTCTAACGGTATATTCGAAATATTTTTACCATTTTGAGCTCCGGGACACGTTTTCAAGAACTGTGTTCGATCGGGTTCAAAACGAGTTTCGGTTTTACTAAACTGATCTTTTTAGGGTACCTTAGATAATTACGAACTATTCTATTAACTAAATTCTTTCTTACTCTCTTAGGGTTTCTTAAATGGGAATGCCAGACTTATGCAGTTACGTTAAACTAGGGTTTTGTTTGACTTTAGAAATCCGATTGACTTCTAATTAGGGTTTAAGCTTTAATTTGAATCCAAAACTTCGAGGGTTTACACTTGCTGCATTAGATACTAAGTCGTGTGTGAACTGTTTGATGTATGATCTTACGTCTGTGTTTTCGGTTTGGATGTACTGGGCCTTTGTGCTCATTCCTTTTTATTTTTTAAGAACAGGTGAAGACCAGATAGTGTATGATTTATCTGGCTATGATGTATTCGTAGAGCCTGGAGATGATGATAGTAGACCCAATTACCCAGCTGATATGTAGATGACTAGAGTGGAGTTTTATTTATCATATTGAGTTGTTAGATTTCCTTTGGGTTTCCCATTGAAAAGATTTTATAAGTTATTAGTTTTATGTTCTTATGAGGATTTTTACTAGTTGGCTTGGTTTATGCCAACATAGATGTTATTGAAATTATATTATCTAGATTTTCATATTGAGTATCCTTTATGTGAATTATGGAGTCATGCGATGATATGTATTGTGATTTAGATATTTATAGCCTTTGCGTGTGCTTTTGAAGAGAGTATACGTGGGGGGTTGTAATGCCTTAGTTTAGGGCGTTACAGATATCTTAAACACGACAATCCACCACACTCAATATTAAAGTTTAAGTATGACAACCTTAGTTATCTCAAAAGCTTCGATATCGAGTATAAGGCGTACATTTATGATTATAGAGGATCAACTTTGAAAGAAGTTGTTTAAGAAGACATTCATATAGCAATTAAGAATGTAAATCATAACATAAGCATCTTAAATGAAATATAGGAGTCTTACAAATATTAAAGGGGCATTCTCTTATCAAAAGATATAGCCCATCATAGTCTATCTAAAACAATTACATCGAAGATTTACTTAAAAGTTTAAGTTTACATCTAGTCTTTGACTTTATCTAAAAACTCCTGAATCCAAATGGTAGTACATGAGAAAAGTATCCCCAGGGTGTCAACCAAAGGTAAGGGTGCTGCAACAAATATCTAAAAAGGGATAAGCTTCCATGGTTAGTGAGAATTATTTCCACAAATAAAATACTCGAACAATCAATATTCAAACAAGTTATTTAAACAAGCATATGAGATACAACAAATAATACATATGATTTTTTGGGAATTATATGTTGAATGGATTTATCCCTCCATTTGGGGTTAGGTGTTCCGGACCATAAAGACCATAATTCGCAAATGAAAATTTTGTAGTTTTTATACGAGCCACTACTACCTACTAAAATGTAGTTAATTCGGGTGTCTACTAAAATGTAGTTAATTCGGGTGTCTACCCACCATTTTAATCGGGCGACCATTCGCCATAAAGTAGAATTTCGGGTTCTACAGACCTACTGTCATGCCCCAATGGATACCATAAACGTAGCAGTCCATCGTGCACAATACTGAAGCCTAAGAATGACTACTCAGTCACATAAAGGCATCCATATCATGTACAAGGCGTACATCACAACCAAGGGAACGCATCGAAGTATTGCAATTTACATTGATAATGATTAAGTAACAAGACAAGGATAATACTTATCATAAAACATAAACATGGTAAATTATAATTCGTAGGGGTATATCCCTCTATTGTTTTCAAATCAAAATAAATACACTTCTTAGAAAATTCCAAAACACTAACATAACATACATTTCATATAAGGAACCTTACAAAGTAACTTCATCCTATGTTCCCATTGCCTTTGTAAAAGTTCAACATTCTTCCATGACTTCCTTAATGTCATGATCTTTGATTTAAGCCACGAGTATACCTGTTTCAACAAAATCTATGGGGATATAAGCTTACAACTAGTTTAGTGAGGTATTCCTTTTCATTCGCACTATGGTTTCAAACAAGTTCATTTAAATTTTCATACATATGCTATGCATACAAAGCAACAATCACATAATTACATAAATATATATAGTTCTCTGGAAACCATATATAGAACAGATTTATCCCTTCGTATCAAAGGTTAGGGAATTGTTGATGAAGATCCTCGACTATCTACTGCTAGTCCTTAGGCCCCTACCCAAAGCGTGAGGTTGACTTGGCTCTGAACCTAGAGTCACATTCCCTGAGCGATTTGGATTCTCTAGGAAGGAACATGGCCCGTATCCCAACATGATAACAGGCAATCCAACTCCACACGTAGGAGTAGCAGCCTTTTGAAAGAGATGTGACTTGATGGATGCTATGCGTGAGAATTTTATTTTTCTTAAGCCAAACCTTATCAAAGTTTATTAGGGGGAACCAATCAATTTGGCAAGCAATATGCAATCATACAAGTAAGTAAACAAAACACTTAAACAAGCAATTTGAAGTTGCGATATTCTTAATTCTCATTTCACAAATAGAATCACATATATACATATTCTCGGATTCCCCATACATATCCATTTTTATCTTTTCTTAGTATACTAATGCTACTATTCTTACAAGCACAAGCAAGGTAATGAAATTAAGAGGAATAATTCACTCGTCCATTTCGCAATCTTCTTAGTCGTGGCAATCCTCAGGAAGGGTAATCTCATATCCTTCATCACCTAGACAAAAGAAATACCCAGGATGAGTATTTCGTAGAAATTCTACTTAAACTTTCTAATTCTATTTCACTATGTTAGTCAAAATCTCATAAAATGAAATTCTAATTTAAAATGGCCATAACTTGCTCATTTTAACTTGGAATTTCGCATATAATATACCATTTTCTACCTATTCAAAATGATCTATCCATTTCTAAGGTTATTTTTATCATATAAGGTCATTTGGGTTTAGAAACCGTAGGGTACAGATTTAAAACGAATATTTGTAGATTTTGTGAAACAATTTTCCAACTCAACTTCATTTAAAATTCCTTTAGTAAAAAAAAAAATATATATATATATATATATATACATATATATGATTATTAAATCCTTTGATCATATAGATAAGCTCACTTTATATGCAAAAATTCTAATGGTAGTGTCTCAACATTTTATTTCATTAAAACAATTCATTTTGAAGTGTTGAAACTTAACTTGTCAAATTTCTTTTCAAGTATTTTGAAGAAACTTTATATTTTTCTGGGTTATTATAAATGAATATATTCTTATTTTATTTTCCTCATTCCTTTTTCCAAAATAAGTTAATTTTTCTTTAACTTTGGTCTTTTATAATTTTTACTTCTAGTGATAAAAGATCAAAGTTATCAAAAGTTTATTAAGTTGGTGATAACCTAATTATAAATTTGTATTTAGAATGGTTTTAGAAAATGAGTCTTTTCTTCTTATATTTCTTGTTTAAAATATAAGTTCTTGTTTTCTAAAACTTGGTCTTTTATTTCCTCTACAATTTTTATTTGAAAAGAATCCTCTTTATTGATAAAATCCTTTGTCTTTGATCTTATCATATTTATAATATTTGAAAATAAGTTTCTTCTTTAAAAACTTGAAAATCATTATTTTCCTAAGTGAGTTTATATCTTTATGGTTTGATTGTATCTTAACTTTGAAAACTAGTTTACTTCTTGGTTTTGTTATGGAGTTGAAAAGAGTTTATTCTTAAGCTTTTTGTGAAAACTTTGAATACCAATAAATTATTTTTTTAAGACTTAGATTACCATATTATGAAAAGAAAGTGTTTGTTTCTTATATTTCATTGGTAAAACTATCTTCGCTATTTGAGAAAACTTGTATTATTCTATTTCTATGTTGTTGATAATAACTCCATTATTTAATAACAAGTCACATAATATAAAATTTGGTTTCAAGTTTCTTTAAAGAAAAATTCTACTTTTAAATTTAGTTGAGACAATATCATTATGTAGATACATGTATTATGAGCATGTAGTATGAAGATGATGAAAATATAAGCAAAAGGTGAAAAGCAAGATAAGAATAAGCAATGTAATAATATCAAGTATTTGGAATCTTAGCTTCATTAAGGTGAGACTAAGAATACACTAGTCCCGAAAAGAATAAAAAAAATAAAGAAAATGTTGTTTCAACTTGATATGGACAAGTATAAGACTATAAAGACTATTCTTAAAATAGCATGAAATAAATAAATTGTAAAACATGAAAATAAATAAATAACAAGTGAGCTTATATGCTCTAAAGATTATATATATGAATACATAAATATATTTAGTTAGATATGAATAAGAAGTTAGCATAATAATAACAATGATAATAACGGATAATAACGAATAATAACAACATATATAAAAGCATAATATCAAGATAATAAAATAGAAATTTCATGTACAAGAACAAAACATGAACATGTTATTGCTTTTACTACTCATGTGAGTTTCAAAACAATACCATAGTTATTTTAAGTGACATGACATGGATAAACTAAATGATTGGAAGAAGTTTACCTAAAGTGTTTATATGGTATGAAGATGGTAGATGAATCGAGTATTATATGGGTAATGATATATGATAGAGAGTTTGTGTATAAAGAAGGATTTTTGTGAAGAATTGGTTTAAGAGATTTTTGGTAGAGAGAAATTTTGGAGAGATGATTTGTGGAGAGATTTTAGGAGAGTTTTGGTAGTAAAATGAGTTGTGTGAAAAAATGAAGGAGCAAAGGGGGTATTTATAGAATTTTGTAGTGAAAATTAGATGTAATTAAATTAATTAAAAAAGAAAATAATTGAGAGTAAAGAGAGAGAGGGGGTGGACAACAAAGGGGAGTAAAAGAGAGGGAAAATGATTAAAAATTAATTTTAGAAGAAAAGTGTAAGAGAAGTTTAGTAATATGTAGTGTAGAATTTTTATGGGAAAAGAAAATTATAAAAAATATGTATGTAGGTTATAAGAAAAAGTAGAGATAGATGAACAGTAGAAAAGTACTATGAATAATAGACTAGACAAATAAAATACCGGTAGTAAAAAAATACTCGTATAAATGCGATATCTGTAATTTTTAGCTACCAAAAAATTCTAAAACTGATATTTTTGGATTCCATATATTTTTATGAGTCTATTGGTATTAACGGAATATTTTCACCATCCAGTATACCAAGAACAATTTTCGAAAACTGATCTCGTTTGGATCCGAAGGATACTAGAAATTTACGAATCTGATATTTTTAAGCTTCCCTACATTATTACGAACTATTATCAACAATTATTTCCATTTCATTATTTAGGGTTTAAGAGCACGGGATTGCCGGATCTTAAACACTAGGGTTAGTTGTAAGTTTTGTTGACTTTTAGGGTTCCGGTTTGACTTTCGACTTGTTGATTTTATTCGTATGATTATAAAATTTTGGGGTTTTGTCTATATTATATTTTTAGTTCAACATCTATGGTTTATTTCATTTTATTTGCGATTATTTAATATTTTTCAATTCTCGAGATCGTTTAACCGAGTCTTAGGTTATGGGTTGACTCAGTTTGACTTTTGATGAATATTGAAACTTTTGATTCTAAAATTCACCAAAGGATTTAAGGTCTTTAGTATTTCGTTGTCGAGCGTTATTTGGATATATCGTCTTGAATTGCGTGTTAGGAATTGGATAGATGATTTGATTGGTGTACGGATGTTGAATCAATTGATAGTTGAATTTTCT
Organism: Combretum micranthum; assembly: GCA_024138025.1. Lineage (NCBI taxonomy): Eukaryota > Viridiplantae > Streptophyta > Magnoliopsida > Myrtales > Combretaceae > Combretum > Combretum micranthum. The sequence continues at coordinate 204,354 of JAMXBD010000458.1, forward strand.
ATTTAGTTTTGAGGGTTCTCTTTTTCTCAAGATTAAGAATTCTCGTGTTTGACCTTATTTAGAATTTTGGTTTTAACTTGGGTTGATTTTCACGGCTTTGGTTTTTAGTTTCTGACTTCTATGATTATTTTCTAAAAATTAAGATAATTTCAGGGGTTTACACCTACTATGCCCTTGTCCTACTAAGGATATAGTAATGAATGTAATGTGACTCATTACGTGTTATGCATGAATCATATGTAAGTAATCATGGCATAATATTAGATATTTAAAAAGTGATCATAGAGTTGTAGACATGTCATTTCTATACTAAATCAAACATTGGTTATTTAACAATTCCTGCCCCAATATGCTTAACACAATTTCAACCATATATGTAAGATACGTGCTCTTTCATGTTTTTGTCTTTCCTTGATTCTAGTGCTACTAATTTACAAGTAAAAACATAAGTACAAGAATGTAGGAAATTAAACTCACTCGGCCATTGTAGCGGAAAGCTTCTAGTCGAAGTAGTCTTTTGGGTAAGAAAACTTGGGCTCCTAGTTGCCTAAACAAGACAAATACCAAAAATGAGTATTTCTTGGAAGTTCTATTTAAACTTGCAAATTCTATTTTACTAAGTTTATCAAAATTCATATGAGGTGAAATTTTAACTTAAAATGGCCATAACTTGCTCATTTTAACATAAAATTTCACATATTATATATCGTTTTTCACCTATTTGAAAAGATCTATATATTCCTAGGATTATTTTTATCATAAAAGATCATTTGGGTTCTAAAAAGACATGGTACAAAATTGACACGAAAATCTCAGCCCTTAAAAAATGATTTTTCTAAATTTTTATCAACCAAAAATCCCATAGCAAACATATAAATATATATATATATATAGTTGAAAAATCATTTAAATACATAACAACAATAAAATAACATAATAACAAAATAAGATTTATATATGAACAAAAACAAAACATGAACATAGTGTTACTTTCATAACACTTTTATGTTTAAGAAACATACATCATGGTCATGTTAAGTTACATGACATGGTAAAGAGGTATTGGTAAGAGTTTTAGCTAAAGTAGAAATATGGAAGTTAGAAAAGGAGAGGTTATGGTAGTATGAGAGTAATAGAAATGTGGAAAGATGAGAAGAGATTTTTGGAGAGAGGAATTGAGTAGTGATTTTAGGAGAGTTTTGTTAATTTAAATGAGAGTGTGAAAGAAATGGAGGGAGATAGGATATTTATAGAGTTTTATGAAGAGAAAATTGTGTGAATTAAATAAAATGTAAAAGAAAAAAAAATGTGTGTGTCGGGGGGGCACCGTTTTTACAAAGAGAGAGAGAGGGAGTTGATTTTTATTATTTTGTAATTTTTGTTAATGAAAAGTAATAATTTATAGGGTATGATGTAAATAAAGTTATATGAGAAAAGTAAAAAGTAAGAAATATGTATGGTAGAGTGTAAAAATAGGTGGTAGAAAAGTATAAATAGGTGAATAGTAATAAATAGTATAGAATAGTATTATGGATAGTAGATAAAACAATTTAATACTGGTAGTAAAAAAAATATACATAATTAGGCTATATTTGATATTTTTAGATACCGAAAAATTAAAAAACCAATATTTTTTAAATCCTTATATTTTTAAGAATCTAACGGTGTTATTAAAATATTTTTACTATTCGATGCACTAGGGCATGATTTTTGAAATCTGATCCCATTTGGATCCAACACAAACTAAGTTTTGAAGAATTTGATATTTTTAACCTTCCCTATATTATTATGAGCTATAATCCATAATTATCTCAATTCTGTTATTTAGGGTCTAAGAGTGCGGGATTACCGGATCTAAATCAACTAAGTTTTATTATAGATTTGTTGACTTTAGGGTTTCCGGTTGGCCTCCGATTTAGGATTTAAGCATAAACCTTAGAATAAAATCTAAGGGCTTACAGGTACTCCATACAAGCTTAATAGGTGGCTTCACTCTGAGGCACTTTGCCTTGTATGTAGCAATCCTACTTCTAGTTGGGAAGTTGCTCTTATACCACCTGCAACCACCCATAACTCTGTCCATCGACATGTTGTTTGCTTTAACGAAATGCTATACTGTTTTGTTTTTGGTACTAATTACTCCCCAAGATGGCACCGATTTTGGAATTGTACTCCATTGAGCATACTTAACTTTAGAGTTATGATAAACTCTAAAACATTACACTTAAAAGCACCTTGATAATTAGGGTTCCACTACTATCTTATATTTGTGTGATATCACATTACTAATGCAACTTCCTATAGATTAATTTAGAAAATTTGCAACTCTAAAATGAAAAATATTATGCAAATAAAAAGAAGACATAAGTTTGACTTCATCTTGTTATGGCCGGTCGAATAGAATTGTAGATGTGACATTTCGAAACCCTCTTAGAAGTGCTTTAGTAACAGGTGTTGAAATTTAATTCCCATTGATATTGTTACTATATGAGTATTTATTCAAATTTAAGGAATCTTCATATACTTTGATAAGATAATTATGACGTTTAGTATGGAATTTATTTTGAAATATGCAATGTTATTCTATGTCAATGCAATAAGTTATATATAAGTTTATGAGAATAATAATAATAATAATAATAATAATAATAAAATATAATAATAATAATAATAATAATATGCTTCCACATATGAATTTATAAGTTTGGTGTATTGTTTGAATTATTGTTGTGGTAGTGGTGAAATACTAATGTTTATGAAAAATGTTTAAGAAATGTTATCTTAAACATATTTAGTAAAGAATATGTTAGTTTTGGAATGTGATGATAGTGACAGGATAATGACAGACATTTGGCAAGAAATGACTAAAATCTAAAGATGCGATACTAAACTACAAAAAAAAAGCCAAAATTTAAAAGTATAGTCACTTGGTCTGCCATTATTTTGTTATCAAAATGAACAACTATTAAATATTATTTAACAGAGGTATTGTGTCACGCCCCGAAGGGTACCCTAAACGTGGCAATCCGCCACATATAATATCAAGAATTAAGAATGACTGCCTTAGTCATGCGAAAGCCTTAGTATTACATGTAAGGCGTCTAGCACGGTAATAGGAGACGCTTTTGGGAAGCATAGTTTAAGTAAGTAAAGATGAACATACAAGAATCCAGAAATAAAATATATTATATCATTAATAACCTAAAATCTATTACATGATTTCTTAGGGGCATACCCTTGCTAATTCAAGGATCGTAATAGTTTTTCCAACATTCAAAAACTACATTAAAGATTTCAAAGGAATTCTAATCTAAGTCTTCAAGTAGATTTCCTCCAAAAGCTTCAATGGAAAACTTACACGGATATGGGGAGGCCTCGGGCACAAAAATAGGTGTTTTTGAGAATACAAATACCTATAAGGATGTAAGCTTATGAGCTTAGTGAGTAAATCCCAAAATTCATACTCAAAGTAAATTATCAACCAAGTTTATTATTCAAACATATGGAATGCAACAACGACGTGAGCATACAAGACATATGACTTTCCGGGAATCATATGTTGAATGAATTACGCCCTTCATTCGGGGTTGGGTATTCAGGCCAATTACATCCACAACTTTTAAAACACTTTTATAGATCTTACCGGCTCCTATATGCCATAAAAAACTTGCAGTTATTACAGGCTCCTACTAGCCACCAATTTACGTAGTTCTTACTGGCTCCTACTCGCCACTTACATGATATACCGGTTATGTCTACCACCACTATTATACATTTGTCCCACCAATTGTATAGTAGTGAATGAAATGTGACTCAACATATGAAGTGTATGCATAAATTCTTAATTAAAGTCTAGTAGTTATATTTATCTTCTTTCAAGTGAGCAACCAATTTCAAACACTTCAAGATAGTAATGTACAAACAACTTTATTACAAACAAATCAAGTTTCGATATACTTAATATTCTTTCAACATGTTATCATAACACTTCCATTTGATTTTTGCCTAAATTATAGTGCAACTAATTTTACAAGCACAATCATAAGTATAAAAAATAACGGGAAATAAACTTATTCAGCCATGATGACACCTTTCTTGAAATGGATGAGTCGTTCGGGATTTCCACTAATCGTAGTAATCTTCGGGATACGAACAATCCTCCTTGAGATTATCTAATCAAGAAGAATACCCAAAATAAGTATTTCATGAAGCTTCTATTCTTGAAGATTCCAAACTTTTCTTAAAATAACGGTAAAATCGTGTAAAAGGAAATTCTAACTTAAAATGGCCATAACTTGCTCATTTTAACTCGGAATTTCACATATAATACACCGTTTTCTATCTCCTCGAAAAGATCTACACATTTCTAGACTTATTTCCATAAAACTAAGTCATTTAGGTCCTGAAAAGGCAGTGAACAGATTTACCACGAATTTGTAAAAACTTGATTTCTTCCTTTTATCAAAAGCTCACTTGAAGAGATAGATTTTCCAAATATTTTTGTAAGCTTTTTGAAAGGTATAAACATATATGTATTGACTCATAACAATGTATGAAGTAAATAAAGTTGTCCCAATTTATGAAAAAGTAAAGTCTTGAATGACTTTAAACTTGAGAATTTTTGAAATATTCATCTTACTTTGAAAAGATTTTTAGTTACTTGAAATGAGTGTTTCTTTTTCTAAATTTTATTTCTTGTAATAGTTCTAAATTTTTAAAGAATGATTTTTATATTTCTAAGCTTAGATTCCAATAACTTTTAAAAGTAATAACAATTTCATAAAAGAATATTTTTGTTTCTTGTGATTATTCCAAAAGAATTTCTAATACTTGATGAAAAATAAGCTTTTATAAAACCTTTTGTTTATTTAAGAAAAATCATTTCTAGGCATGTTTATGAGTTTTTAAGAAACTTAATCTCTTCATTTATTTCTTAGAAAAGAATCTTTAGTTTAAGAAAACACTTCCTCCTTTATTTTTGTTGAGACAAAAATCATTATGTTCATGCATGAATATGAATCATAAAATTATGGAAATGTAAAGAAACATAATAACTTGAAAGAATAAGCAATTAAAGGAATAAATCAAGTACTGGGACCTTAACTTCATCAAGGTACCCCGGGACTAAGAAAACTAGTCCCTAAAAGAAAAGAAAATGTTTTGACTTGATGAGGACAAGCCTAAGACTAGTCTTAAAACAACTTGAAATTAAATAAATTGCAATGAAGTAAATAAAGTGCAAGAAAAGTAAATAAATTGCAAGATAATGAGCTTATATGCTCTAAATAATATATATAGCCATATAGATATATTAGATAATTATGAACATAAAAGAATCATAAAGAAGTTTAGATTATGAGCAAAAACAAAGTATGAACCTATTGTTGCTTTCTTAACCTTCATGGATTTAGAAAACACACACTAAGTTCATACTAAGTAGATGAACATAGGAGATTCTTGAAGAAATAATACCTAAAGGAGATGAACTAAAGAGAGCTTCTTGGAAGAGAATTCTTGAGGAATTTTTAGAGAGTAACTTTAGTAATGAAGAAGTGTGAAAGAAGTGGAAGTGTAAAGGGGTATTTATAGGAAAATGTGGGAGATAAATTGTGTTAATTAAATAAGTGAAAAATAAAACAAATTAAGGCATGGGAGAGCGGTGGCCGGTGCAATCCAAGGGTAATGGGGAGAGAAAAATTTATTTTTTTTGTTATTTTGTTAATTAAAAGTAAGAAATGAGAGATGTGAAGTTGTATTGAAAATGAAAATGTGTAAGAAATAGGTGTATGGGTTGTAAGAGTAGGTTGTAAGAAAAAGTAGAGATAGATGAATAGTGTAGAATAGTAGAAAATAGTATATATAAAAGTAGACATGACAATTAAATGCCGGTAGTAAGAAAATACGCGTATAAATGCGATATCTGATATTTTTAGCTACTGAAAAATTATAAAATTGCTATTTTTGAAAATCTTATATTTTTACGAGTCTAACGGTATATTCGGAATATTTTTCCTATTCCAAGCTCCAGGACACTTTTTTCGAGAACTGTATCCGATCGGGTTCTAAGGACAATCGAATTTTGCAAAACTGATATTTTTATACAACTTATAGCTATTACGAACCATTATAGCTAATTATTCCCACTTCATTTTCTAGGGCTAGAGAAAACGGCATTGCCGGACTTAAGCGGTTACGGTAAACTAGAGTTTTGTTGACCCTGGAAAATCCGGTTGACTTCCGATTAGGGTTTTGTTGACCCTGGAAAATGCCGAACTTAAAGTGCCTTTTTGAGGGAATAACACCTGTTAACTCACACAATGGGCTTAAAATTATCAACTGAAAACTCGTTATAAGGGTTAAGACAAAAGTTTGAGAAAACTAAACTAAATAATTAAATAAAGCAATTGATTGAAATAGTGGTTGTCACGCCCCAGAAGGTACCCTAAACGTGGCAGTCCACCGCATATAACATTAAAGTTAATGAATGACAAACTGTAGTCATGCAGGAGCTTTGATATCATATGCAAGGCGTGCTTCCAAGATAGTAGGAGACTCACAGGGGTATTACGTTTAAATAGATAGCAAAAGCAAGCATAACTTAAATATATACTCATAAGTTCTTCATTCCATAATAAGTTCGTACATCATCTTAAGGGCATTCCCCCACCTTAAAGTCTTTAATCAACTATACTAATAACAAAATAAACATAACTATCACATACGTCTACTATAGAGATTTTTCCTAGAAGTCTATGTTCAAAACTAAAAATACATAAACTTCTTCCAAAAACTCCTAGTAGCGTAAGCTCATACCTGGCACACTGGGCTTATTGGGGCCAACCATAAATAATCATACTGTAAGAGAAAACTATAAGGGTATAAGCAAATCTTACTTAGTGAGATAATTCCTAACTATATAACATTTCCATATGACAACCGAGTTTATTTAATTCAAGCATATGTAATGCATCAATCACATGATCAACCAAATACACAAGATCAACCGGAAATCAAGTGTAGCATGGATTTGATGCCCTCCATTACAAGGGTTGCGTGGTTACAGGCCCATACGACTATCAATATTTGCAGATTTACCATCAATATTTGCAGATTTACCGGCTTCTGCTTGCCCCGTAGACTTCCTGGCTCCTACTGGCCCATGTAGACTTACCGGCTCCTACTAGCCACCACTACCACTTCCTCGTTTCCCCACACGAAGAATAGTAGTGAAATAAATGTGACTCACGAGTATGGTATGCATGAATGAATTTCAATTTAACATTTAACCATATAAAATTGAATTCATGTTCAAGGTGATCAACCATAATCTCATCAAATCAATACAAAAGTCACATTTTTATTTAACATATCACTTTCGATATACTTAATTTCCATTCAACAATTATTTCATAACACTTGTTCATTTATCTTTTCCTAAATTTCTAGTTCCACTAATTACAAGCACAAACAAGGAAATGTACTTAGGAAAAGAATTAACTCACTCCATAACTCGGTAGATCTAATCGAAATAATCTTCCGGGTAGACGATCTCGGGTCCCTCGTCACCTAAAGAAGATGAAATAACCAAAATAAGTCTTTCATACAGCTTCTATTCTTGAAGATTCTAAATTTCTCTTAAAATCGTGGTAAAAATCATATAGAAGGAAATTCCAACTTAAAATGGCCATAACTTGCTCATTTTAACTCGGAATCTCGCGTATAATATACCTTTTTCTACCTACTCGAAAAGATCTACACATTTCTAAGCTTATTTTCATCAAACTAGGTCGTTTGGGTTCCGAAAAGATAGCGACTAGATTTGCCACGAATTTACAAAAACTTGTTTTCCTTCTTGTAAACATAGCTCATTTGAAAAGATAATTGTTTCGAGTATTTTGTAAACTTTTTGAAAGGTATATACATATATGTAATGACTCATAACCAATGTATGAAGTAAATGAAGTTGTCTCAACTTATGGAAAGTAAGGTTTCAAAAGACTTTGAACTTGAGATCTTGTTGGAATATTTATTTTACTTTTGAAAGACCTTAAAGTTATTTGTGATAAATATTCTTTCTCTAAATTTAGTTTCCTTAAATTCCTAAGGAGTGGTTTTGTTTTCTAAACTTGGATTTCAACAATTTTGTAAAGATTATAACAATTTTCTCACAAGAATATTTTAGTTCCTTAGTTTCTTGGGATTATTTTATTTTAATGAAAAAGGGTTTCTACCTTAAAAGAAGATGAAGTTATTGTAAAACTCTTATTTACTTCATAAGTCTTTTGTATGTTTGTAAAATCTCTTATAAGTTCCATAAACTCCATATTTTTATTTCTAAAAAAACATTTTATCTTAAGAAAACATTTCCTTCATTTATTTTGTTGAGACAAATCCATTATGTTCATGCATGAATATGAATCATAAGCTATGAAAATATGTAAAGAACATAATAGTTTTTTTTTTTAAAAAAATAGGCATATAAAGAAATAAATCAAGTATTAGGACCTTAGCTTCATCAAGGTACCCCGGGACTAAGAAAAGACTAGTCCCGAAAAAGAAAAAGAAAAAGAATTGTTTTGACTTGATGAGGACAAGTCTAAGACTAGAATGACTAGTCTTAAATTCAACTTGAAATTAAATAAATTTCATGAAAGGTTAATAAATTGCAAGACTATGAGCTTATATGCTCTAAATAGTATATATAGCTATATAGATATATTAGATAGTTATGAACATAAAAGAAACATAAATGAACATAAGGGAATTATGATTATGAACAAAAACAAAGTATGAACCTATTGTTGCTTTCTTAATCTTCATGGTTTTAGAAAACACACACTAAGCTCATACTAAGTAGATGAACATGAAGAAATCTTGAAGGAACTCTTACCTAAAAGAAGCTAAACTAAGAAGAACTTCTTGAAAGAACTCTTGAGAGAATTTGAGAGAAATTTTAGTATAATAACTTTAGAGAAGAAGTGGTGTGAAAGAAGTAAAGGCATGAGGGGGTATTTATAGGAAAATGTGGGAGATAATTTGTGTTAATTAAATAATTGAAAAATAAAACAAATAGAGGTAGAGTGAGAGGGGGCCGGCGCCAATTCAAGCATGGGGAATACCAAAAATTTATTTTTTTGTTAATTAAAAGTAAGAAATGAAAGATGTGAAGTTGTATTGGAAATGTAAATGTGTAAGAAATAGGTGTATGGTTTGTAAGAGTAGGTTGTAAGAAAAAGTAGAGATAGATGAATAGTGTAGAATAATAGAAAATAGTGTAATGTAAAAGTAGACATGACAATTTAATACCGGTAGTAAGAAAATACGCGTATAAGAGCGATATCTAATATTTTTAGCTACCGAAAAATTACGAAATTGATATTTTTGGAAATATCATATTTTTATGAGTCTAACGGTATATTCGAAATATTTTTCTTATTCCGGGCTTTCGAACACGTTTTTCAAGAATTATGTCCGATCGGGTTCGAAGGACACCTGAAATCCTTTAATCTGATATTTTTATACAATTTATAGCTATTACGAACTATAATAGCTAACTTTTCCAACTTCATTTTCTAGGGCTTGAGAAAACGACAATACCGGAGTTAAGCGGTTACGGTAAACTAGGGTTTTGGTTGACTTAAGAATCCGTTTGACTTCTGATTAGGGTTTAGGTCTTAGATTTGGATCCGAAAATTCGGGGACTTACAGTGGTGGTTTGAAGGGGTATTTTAAAACATATTTTTTTAAGATTGTCTAATTTAGAGCACATTGACTGAAAAGTGCTTTGATTAATTGGTTGGTAAAAGAGATATTTATATGTTTATTTCTTAACTAAAAATTTTATTTGAAAGGAAGAAATCCAAGGGGGAGAGTTGATGTAACGTGCGGTTATTTCATATCAGGTTAAGAAAAGGGACTATGCAAGAGTGTTAGCAATTCCTTTTGATTGGTGCATATTTCTTGTAATTTTGAGTTCAGTAGTTTTAGTTTAAATCATAATAATCATTTTGGTTTGTATGCTTTAGCTATTGAACTCTAATTTATGTAAGTTTATATATTTAAGTGTATTGAAAGCATTATTAAAAGTGGGGTATGAATTTCAACCCATGATAAGGATTAGTCTAATTTTTAGTGTATCTAGAATGGATTATACAAAGGTATACAATGTGAAATAGGGAGTTTAAGCATTTGAGCCAAGATTTGTCCTTAATAAACTTAAAGAATTTTATTTAGCTCAAGGATAAGTAAAAGTTCAAATGTAGGGAAATTTGATAACTCATATTTATACCTAATTGTTAAATATATTTTTGGTATAATTTTTAATAATTTATAAATAATTTAGGTGAAATCTACACATGAGTTATTATTTTTATGTTCAAGAAATGGAGTTAGTTAGAATTAATCAAGTTTGTAATTTTAGTTTTAAAATTTGAACATTTAATAGTTAGAGTTGTAAAGACATGATTGAAGTTGAAATTTTAAAGAAATGAATGTGATTAAGGAGTTTTATGAAGAATTCAACTTAAATGGTAAACCGAGTTATTAGAGGAAAACATTTTCCCTTGAATAGGCTTTCTAGAAAAATAGCATCCTTTCCCGTGTTTAGCTAATGAAAAAATATTGAAAATAGTTGGGTTAATTTCATGAATAGTACCTAAACCTTGACAAAATATGCAAGGGTTAGTGTCACGAATGGTACTCGAATTTTGACAAAATATGCAATTAGGTTTCTAAACTTCAAAATTGATTAATTTAGTCCCTAAAAGAATTTTTTGTGCATGCTAATAGTACCTGCATCAAGTTGTTTCAGTTACCAAATTGATCAATTTCAAAGTTTTTCATATACCAATTTAATCAATTTCAAAGTTCAAGAATCAAATTGATTAATTTTAATGTTTAGGTACCGTTTGTGACATTATTCCAATATGCAATTAGATATTCAAACTTTGAAATTAATTAATGTAGTACCTATTTGAAATGGATCAATTTAGTACTAGAAAGAACTTTTTGTGAATGCAAATATTACACCCATCAAGTTTTTTCAAGTACTAAATTTGATTAATTTCAAAGTTCAAGTATGTAATTGCATATTTTACCAAAGTTTAAATATCATTTATGACATTATCCCAAAATAGTTTTCTATTGATTATTTCTTCCAAATGTTTAAACTATGAAAGCATCAAGATAGCTAATAATCCTTTCCAATTTGTTCAACCTTTAATTTATTACAACAAATGAGTAATTTTTTATCAATCTCCATAAAAGATTAAAACAAAACAACTACAAGGCAACTATATATATATATATATATATATATAAAAGAAAAAAAAGACACTTGTAAGAACCTAAGTTTTTATGCATTTTTATATAAGAACCCTAGAGTTCGTACCAGAACCAAAACCCTAAAACCGATTTGAGTCAAACCTAAAATGCTAGAGACCCTAAACAATATTGAATAGGTTGAGTAACCCTAAATATCTGATAAGTAAAATTGGAATAAAAAACCCTAAATACCAAAGCCTAAGAAAGTGAGTGCCTTTGAAAATGGAATGAAAATTTGGTAATCATTCAATTTGAAAAACCTATGTTAAATAATTTTTTTATCTAATTACTAACATGAAAATCAAGAAAGTATATTTAAATAATATTTAATAATTAATAATATAAAATGATTTACTATTATATAGTATTAAATTATTGAGCCAAAATTTCATCATTTAAACTAATTCGTTTCCATACCCGACTACTAGCACGCTGATCAAGATAACATCATTAGATAACTATTGATAATAAAATATTATTAAATTATTTTTCTAATACCTTATTTTATCAAATAATAAAAACATCGGTTGGATCAAATTTTATGCATATCTTATTTTCTACCAGTATAATTTTTCTTCAATTACTATTCAAATCAATATACTTTATGTCACATCTATCTTCTCTTTCTCTTTTTTTTTTCTTCCCTTCTTCAAGAAGAAACTCTCCCTTGTACTTCATCTTTTCCTTTATAAATGCCTCTTACTCTCATTTTACCAACCTTTCACTTCTCTTTTACTTTTCTTTTCTTTCTTCTCTCTTTCTTTCTCTCCCCCTCTAATTTTTGCACCTGCCCCTCTTTTTTCTCCCTCTTTCATCTCATTTTCTCCCTCTTTTTTCATCTATAAATAACCCTCACTTCTACACATTTCGTACTTTACATCTTCATTCATTTCCTTCTTCTCTTACAGTTCAAGTTTTCTCTCAAAGCCTCTCCTCTTTTCTCCTTCCGCACCGCCACAACTACCCCCTCCCCATTCTCTCTCTGGGCTTTATCTATCTTCCATTCATATTCACATATTCTTTACATTTTCTTTTAGGTAAATACCCTAAACACCATACCTATATATGTTTATGATTATATGTGTATGGCTTGATATCATTTCCATGAAAATACCCCATGATGCATGATGCTAGGGAATGGAAATGTAAGATATCATACTTGATTCTTGTTTGTGTTTACATTCATGTTTTACTTTATCTAAACTAATCTAACTTATATATATATATATATAAGTATCTATATCTGTAACTATATGTGTGTATATATATATTTAAAGCATATTACTCACTAATCTAACTTGTAATTTATTTATTTTATAGTTCTTTACTTTTCATGCAATTTATGTTCTTCGAGACTTGACCACTTCAAGTGTTAAGAAGACTAGTCCTAAATCCAGTTTTAGACTTATCCATAATCAAGTCTTATTGTGAACCCTTGAAATTTTGATTTATTTTCAATTAATCTTAGAATTAAAAGTCAATCGAAAACCCTAAAGGTCAACAAAAGGCTAGAACATACCCTAGAATTTAGATCTGGCATTCCCGTATTCTTTAGCCTTAGACAACGAAGTTGAAATAATTAGTGATAATAGTTCGTAATTATATAAGGAAGCGAAAAAATATCATATTCGTGAATTTCGAGTGTCCTTCGGACTCGAATGGGATCAGCTCTCGAAAAGCATATCCCAGGGCTCGAAATAGTAAAAATATTCCGATAACACCGTTAACACCAAATTAATACAAGGATTTCAAAAATATCAGTTTCGTAATTTTTCGGTAACTAAAAATAACAGATATTGAATTTATACGCGTATTTTCTTTTTTATCGGTATATTATTATTCTTGTTTACTATTCATTATCCTATACTACTCTTCATTTATTTCTACTTTATCTTACAACCCATTCTTACTACCTACATACCTATTTTTCTACTTTTTTTCATTTCCAATACACCTTCACATCAACCATACTTCACATCTTTATTATTTTTCTATTACAAAACAATAAATAAAATAAATTTCACTCCTCTCTCTCTTTAAGGCTGGCACCATCGCCCTCTCTCTTCCCTCAATTATTTTTCTTTTTCAATTTATTTCATTACATCTAATTTCCACTCCAAAATTTCTATAAATACCCCATTTCCCTTCACTTCTTTCACACCATCTTTACATATAACAAAACTCTTTCAAATTCACTCTACAAGTACTCTCCACAAAAATTTCTCTCTACCAAAAGTCTCTTTCACCAATTACTCACAAAATCATCATCTACACACAAACCATCTACTATTTTATACTACCCACATAATACCCCATTCATCTACCATCTTCATACCAGACAAACACTTTAGGTAAAATTTCTATTCCTATTTTATTTACTCATGTCATGTAACTAGCATGACCTTGGTGTTGTTTTGAAACTCATATGAGTAGTGAAAGCAACAACATGTTCATATTTTATTCTTGTACATGAAATTTCAATTTTACTATTTTGTTATTATGCTTATATATATATATTGATTATTAATGATATTATTGTTGTTATTATGCTCTAATCTAACCCTATATATATATATATATATATATTATTAAGTATATGTATATCTATATATTTTTAGAGCCTAATGTTCACTAACTATCTCTAACTTGTTATTATTATTGTTTTTTCTTTTCTTTTTCTTTTTCTCTTTTTGAGACTAGTTTATTCTAAGTCCCGAGTTACCTTGATGAAGCTAAGGCTCCCAATACTTGACCGGGTTACCTTGGTAAAGCTAAAGTTCCCAATACTTGATATATTAACTTGCTTATTATATTGCTTATTATGTCTTTCTTATATTTTCCTATTCTAATTCTACATATTCATGTCCATGCATGAACATATTGAAGTTGTCTCACAAGATTTTCTTAAATAAAAGGAGAAATTGAGAGCACTTTCCAAAAGTAAACTTTTGTCATGCAAGAAAAGAATTTTTTTATAAAAACTTAGGAATTTATCTTAGCAAATCTTTTCCAAAACTCTAGAGGAGTTCATCATAAGTTTTTATTAACCAAAGAACATAGGAATTTTTTTTTATAATAAAGTAGATATATTATACATACACTTTACAAAGCCATAAAGTGAAAAAGTTTTCTTTGAAAATTAAAATTTCATATCCTTGATTAACAAAAGCTTTACCAAACTTCGTTAAGAAAGTTTCACCAATACTCTAAAATATCAAGAAATAGACTAGTTTGAAAAATCACTAAGAATGTTTCTTTTATAGAAATAAAATATTCTTAAGAAATAAGATTAGTAAACAACTTAAGAAATTAAGCTATAAGAAATTTAGAAAGATAAAAATCATTTTTTTAGAAATTTGAAAGAATAAGGAAATGGAATTAAAAAAGGAAAATACTCACTTAAAAATAATTTAAGGAATTTTCCAACAAGCTAAGTGGAAATTTTCAAAGTTTTGCTTTTCCAATTTCTAGAAAGCATTGCTTTTACAAAAATCATGGTTGAGACAACTTCGTTAAATTCATGCATATGATATGAGTCTATATATATATATATATATATTAAAAGTTTTTCCAACTATAATAATATCAATATTTTGGCACAAGTATTTTTGGATAAAGAAAAGTTTGCAAATTTAAGTTTTGAAAACTAGAATTTTCGTGGTGAATCTGTGCCCTATGGTTTCAAGACCCAAATGACCTTTTATGATAAAAATAACCTTAGAAATGAATAGATCTTCCAACTCAACCAATGCAAGATCATTTTTAACATCTAGAAAATTCTCATTTTCCCCAAACTGCTTAGCAAAACCACCTATTGCCATATTTTTTCTCATGACCAATGTCATCTCACCATACATAGCTATTTCTTGTTAAGATATTTCTAATGTTTTAGACAAGCCTATTTAATAGAAAAAATAAACAAATAATAAAATTCATATAGTCAAGGCAACACATAAGTAGAACATTTAAAGATAATAAAAAGAGAACATTAGAAATATTTTACCATGACTTCTTGATAGAAAACTTCCTTATCAACAATAATCATCTTCAATTTATCATCCCATCTAAAACCACTCTTGCTTCCTATCTTCTATATAGTAGCTCATTTGTTTTTCATAGTTGGAGATGATTCTCTACATGACTAGAAATCAACTCACTTTAAATTTCTCACTAATTGCACCTACTACCCAAATATAGGATGCCAGTTTGCACGAACTAGAAGGTTTGTTACCTTTAAGTTCCTCATATATAAATATTTCTAGCATAAATTCTTCCATTGTTTTAGACTATCAGAAATATTTTGCTTTGATCTCCTTCCTAATGCCATTACCTTCTTTCTTGTTGTGCTTCCCCATCACTAAAATAGAAGATAACAAAGTGATAACAAATATCCATATAAATTTTTGTTGAAGAACTATAAGTATGCAAATGAATTTTATTACATAATACGTTAGTATTTAACAACAAGGATAATAACTAGAAAATACTAAATATTTTGCCTACATAATACATTTAAAATAATACTAGAAAATACTACTTATTTTTCCTAGTTCTAAAATTACTCCACATCCCTAAAGCTATTTCATCTCTTTTTATTGACTACTCTCTACTTTCTTCCCTTTCTTCTCTTTAACGTTGTTGAGATCTTTGGCTAAGTCATTGAAACTCTAATTGTTGAGGTACTTCTATAACTAGATTTGTCACGCTCTAAAGGGTACCCTAAACGCGATAGCCCACCACACTCAATATTAAGACTTAAGTATGATAACCTTAGTCATCCCGAAAGTCTCCATATTAGGTGTAAAGCATACGTTCACGATCGTAGCAGACCAAACTTTGGGTCATGTCGTTTAAGCAGTTATGCACAATAGCAATTAAGAAAATAAATCATAACAATATAATCAAGGTTCATAAATACTTATAAAGAGTCTTTACAACATTAAGGGGCATTCCCCTATCAAAGATAACTAAGGCTAATAAAGAGTCTATCTTAAGATGATTTACACTTTCGAAACTCTTCTTGGGATTCCATATCTACTTCTAACTTACACTTCTATCCATAAGATCTCGACTTAAAAGCATTATCTGGGTATAATAACCTTTTGATTCCAACGAAAGGTACGAGAACTTTAAATGATATCTAAGAGGGTATAAGCTACATGTTTAGTGAGATTTATTTCCATAATTAAACACTCGACATTCAATAATCAAAACAAGTTTATTTAAGAAACCATATGAGATGCACAAGCACGTGGGCAAACAATACATATGATTTTCTAGGATCATATGTTGAATGGATTTACCCCTTCATTAGGGATTATGTGTTCCAGACCGTATAGGCAGCTATCAATAACATAATTCCTTGGTAGTTTTTCATTTTAGTTACTAGCTTGCTTTCAAAAATATAATCTAACTTATTTTTAGTTTGTTTCTGAGCCACTATATAGCTGCTAAATATGTTTATGTCAGGTGTTTTCTTACCACCAATTAATTTCAGACGACCCTTTGTCGCTTTATAGAATTTACAGACTCTATGAATCTCCTTACTAAGCCTTTATCCCACAAAAGGTATAGTAATAAATACAATGAACTTACCCGATGATATGCATGAATTAATTTAATTAAGTACTCATGAAATGATTAAACATTTTATGGGTGATAATAGAATTTGCAGATAATCATTCTTACTCTAGATCAACCATTCATTATGAACAATTCCCACTTCGATATACTTAATCGTAATTTCAACCAAGTATGTAAAGCACATGCATCTTTCCATTGTATCTTTTCCTAATACTAATGCCACTAATTTTATAAGCAAAATCATAAGTGCAAAAATCTAAGAAATAAACTCACTTGGCCATTTGCGTGGATACTTCTAGTCAAGATAATCCCCGGGACACATGAACTCGGTCTCCATGCTACCTAAACAAGAGAAATACCCAAAATGAGTATTTCTTGGAAGTTCTACTTAAACTTGTAATTCTATTTCACTAAGTTCGTCAAAATTCGCATAGAGGAAAATTCCAACTTAAAATGGCCATAACTTACTCATTTTAACTCGGAATTTCGCATATTATATACCGTTTTCTACCTACTCAAAAAGATCTATCTATTGCTAAGGTTATTTTTTTTTTCATAAAAAGCCTTTTGGGTCATGAAAAAGGTCGGTACATAACTATCACAAAAATCCCAACCCTTAAAACATCATTTTCAAACTTTTCTTGATTCCAAAAATCCTTTGACAAAAATATAGATACTTACATGGTTGAAAATCCTTTGAATATGTATATATAGACTCATATTATGTGTAAAATTTAATGGTATTGTCTCAATGATTATTTTTCGTAAAATGATTTATCTTATGGTGTTGAATCTTGAATTTTTAACAATTTCTTTTCTAAGTATTTTGAAAGGACTTTATAATCTCTTGGATTATTATAAATGAGTATATTCTTATTTTGTTTTCTAATTTCTTTCCTAGAATAAGTTAATTTTTCTTAACTTTGATGTTCTACAAAATTTTACTTCTAGTGATAAGAAATGAAATTTTCAAAAATTGTCATTAAGTTGTTGATAACCTATAATAATTTGAGTTGTATATATTTTCCTAAAATAAATATTTTTGGTAAATAAGTCTTTTCCTTCTTATATTTTCATTTCCTAACTTCTTTAAAAATACATTTTATTTCTAAAACTTGGTCTTTTAAGTCTTTTACAAATTTTACTTGGAAGAAAATCACGTTTCACTACTTTCTTAAGTTTTTGATAATATCTATTGTTCTTTTGTAACTTATCATTTTATATTCTTTTTATTTCTTTGAAAATGGTTTATCATTTAGAAACTTGGCAACCTCTATTTTTCTAAGTGAGTTTATAATTTAGTGAGTTTTAACTTATAAAACTTAGTCTAGTTATTACTTTTTATTATGGAGTTGGTGAAAACCCTATAAGTACGCCTTTTGAGAAAAGTTTGCTTATAAAAAATTGTTAATACTAAGTTTTGATAAACTTTATGTGACTTATCACAATAAGAGAAAATGTTTATTTTGTCAGCTAAGTTCTTTGAGAAAATCATCTTTATGGTCATTTAAGAAAAATCTTGATGAGTTGGAAAAGAAGTTGAAAAAATAACTTTTCTACGTGTTTAATAGCAAAACCTTGATTTTGTGATAAGAACATATATTAAGAAAGTTTGGTTTCATTTTATTTTATTTAAAGAAAATTTCCTCTTAATTTTGTTGAGACAATATCATTATGAGTATGCATGTACATAAGTATATAGTATGAAAAGATGAAAATATAAGAAAGATATAAGGAGCAAAATAATAAGCAAGATAATAGTATCAAGTATTAAGAACCTTAGCTTCATCAAGGTAACCCGGTCAAATATTGGGAGTCTTGGCTTCATCAAGGCAACCCGAGACTAAGAATAGACTAGTCTCAAAAGAAAGAGAAAAGAAAGAAAAGAAAAGCAATAATAAGATCATTAAGAATAACAAATGCAAGTTAGTAAAAGTTAATAAGCATTCAGGCTCTAAGAAATATATATACACATATAGATAATAATATATATAGATGGTTAAGTTATAAGCATAATAACAATAATAACAACTTGATATAGTCATAATAACAAGATAATAAAATCGGAATTTCTTAGCATGTGCAAGAACAAGGAATGAACATGTTGTTGCTTCTACAACCCATATGAGTTTTAAGAAATAACACCATAGTCATACTAAGTTACATGACATGGGTAAAATAAATGGTTGGAAGAATTACCTATAAGTGTTTTTGTGGTAGGAAGAAGATGATGAATGTAGAATTTTTGTGGTTAGTGATATGTGGTAGATAGTTTGTGTATAGAGAAGGATTTTGTGACGAATTGGTTAAAGAGTGTTTTAGTAGAGGGGATTTGTAGAGAAAATTTGAGGAGATATTTTGCAAGAGTTTTGTTATGTGAAATGAAGGTGTGAAAGAAGTGAAGGGAGAGGGGGTATTTATAGTTGAAGATTGAGGGAAATTAGATGTAATAAAATAAATTGAAAATAAAATAAATAGAGAGAGGGGCGAAGGAAGTGGCACCGGTTCTAGGGAAGGAAGAGAGAGAGAGAGAGTTGATTTTGTTTGTATTTTATAAAGAAGAGTAAGTAATGTGTAAGATATGATGTGATTAGAGATACATTGGAAAGGTAAAAAGTAAGAAAATAGGTGTATAGGTAGTAAGAATAGGTAGTAAAAAAAGTAGAGATAGGTGAATTGTAATGAATAGTAAGATAGGACAATGAATAGTAACCAAGACCAATAAATTACCGACAGTAAAGAAAATACATGTATAATTGCTATATCTATAATTTTTAGTTACTGAAAAATTATGAAAATGATATTTTTGGATTTCTTATATTATTACTAGTTTAACGATATTCATGAAATATTTTTACCGTCCGGTGTACCAGGCACGGTTTTCGAAAACTGATCCCGCTCTGATCCAAAACACACTAGAGGTTGGCAAATTTGATATTTTTAAGCTTCCCTATATTATTACAAACTATTATAGATCATTAACTCAATTTTGCTGTTTAGGATTTAAGAGTGCGGGATTACCGGATCTAAACTCTTGGCTTTTGGCATAGGTTTTTGTTTACTAGAGTCTCTAGTTGACTTTTAGTTATAGGGTTTGAACTTAAGAATTGTTGAAAAAAAATCTAGGGGTTTACAGGATCAATTGGATCAACTCCCATAATAAAGCTGTAAAGGATGCAACAAGCTAAGTGTAAACCCCCAAAGTTTTGTGATCAATTAAGCTTAAACCCTAATTAGAAGGTTAACTGGAAATCGTAAAGTCAACAAAATCCTAGTCAGACATAACCGTTCAAGTCTGGTAATCCCGTGTAAGCAATCCTAAGAAAGTAAGTAAGAGATTAGTGTATAGAATAATTTGTAATAACATGAGAAAGCTTAAAAATATCAGATTAGTTAAACCGCGATTTGTTTCGAGCACAATCGGACACAGTTTTCGAAAAGCGTGTCCCGAGGCTTAGAATGGTAAAAATATTTTGAATATACCATTAGACTCGTAAAAATATAAGGTTTTCAAAAACATCAGTTTCATAATTTTTTAGTAACTAAAAATATCAGATATCGCAATTATACATGTATTTTCTTACTATCGGTACTTTAATTGTCATGTCTATTTTACATTACACTATTTATTACTATTCTATACTATTTATCTATCTCTATTTTTTCTTATAACCTACTCTTACAACCATACCTCTATTTTCTTTCAATTTTCATTTCCAATACAACTTCACATCTTTCATATCTTACTTTTCATTAACAAAAATAGAAAAAAAAAAAAGAAATTTGTCTCCCTCCCTCTCTCATGTATAGCACCGGCCACACTCCTCTCTCTCCTCAATTTGTTTCAATTTTTATTTGTTTAATCAACACAAATTTCCTTCCATATTTTCCTATAAATACCCCATCTTCCTTCCATTTTCTTCACACCTTTCATACACTAAAATTACTCTCTCAAAATTTTGATAAGAGTTCTCTCAAAGTTCTCTTAAGTTTAGTTTTCATAGGTAATACTTCCTTAAGTTTCCTTTATGGTCATTTACTTAGTATGAGCATAATGTGTGTTTTCTAAAACCATGAAGGTTAAGAAAGCAACAATATGTACATACTTTGTTTTTGTTCACGAATCTATTTTCCTTTATGTTGATTTCATATATATTTAACTAAATATATCTATGTAGCTATATATATCTTTTAGAGCATATAAGCTCCTTTGTTTTGCAATTTATTTACTTTCCTTACATTTTATTTACTTTCAAGTTATTTTAAGACTAGTCTTTCTAGTCTTAGATTTGTCCTCATCAAGTCAAAACAATTTTCTTTTTCTTTTGGGACTAGTCTATTCTTAGTCTTGGGATACCTTGATGAAGCTAAGGTTCTAATACTTGACAAATTTCTTTACTAGCTTATTTCTTTAATTTTTATATCTTTCTTATGTTTTCATAACTTTATGATTTTATATTCATGAACATGCATGAACATATTGATTTTTGTCTCAACAAGATAAAGGAGGAAAAGTTTTCTTAAAATAGAAGTTCTTCTCTAAAAATAAATGTTGTTACGAAGGAAGTACTTTTTCATAAAACTTAGGAATTTATCTTAACAAACTTTTTTCTAGAAATCTAAAGGAATTCAATATATTTTTTAAGAATATAGGAATTTTTTTTTTTAAAACAAAACATACATACACTTTACAAAGTCATAAAATGAAAAGAAATTCTTGATTAAACAAAAGTTTTACTAAACTTCACCTTTCATCAATACTAGTTAGACAAACATCAAGAAATTTCCTTTCATAAAAGTAGAATGATCTTAATAAATAAGAAAATTTTTTCTATAAATATAGAATTATTACTACTTTGAAAAAGTATTAGAAACTAAGCTTAGAAAATAAAATTCATTCTCTAGAAATTTAAAAAGACTAAGGAAATGAAATTAAGGAAAAGAAAAATACTCATTTAAAATAACTTGAGATATTTTCTAGCAAGATAAGAGGAAATTTTCAAAAGTTTCACTTTTCCAAAATCTTTAGAAGACTTTACTTTTACCCAAAATTCATTGTTGAGACAACTTTGTTAATTTCATGCATTTGATATGAGTCAATGAATACATATATAAATACATTTCAAAGGTTTTACAAACTATTATAATATCAATCTCTTTGATGTGAGTTTTTGTAAAAAGAAGGAAGCAAGTTTTATGAAAATTCGTGGTGAATATGATCACCACTATTTCGGAGCTCAAATGATTTAGTTTGATGAAAATAGTTTTAGAAATAGATAGATCTTTTTGGGTAGGTAGAAAACGGTATATTATACGGGAAATTCCGAGTTAAAATGAGCAAGTTATGACCATTTTAAATTAGAATTTCCTTCAATCTGATTTTATTGCAAATTCAAGATAGATTTAGAATCTTTAAAAGTAGAAATTCTATGAAAGACTCATTTTGGGTATTTCATCTTGTTTAGGGGAAGAAGGAACCGATATCGCCTTCCCGAAAGATTACTTCGACTAGGAGTGATCGTCATGAAGTGAGATAATCCCTTCTTAGTTGCATTTCCTTGTTTGTGTTTGTAAGTAGTAGCACTAGAAAATAAGGAAAAAGATAAATGAACAAATGTTGTGTGATTTGGATTCATGATTGATTGAATAAAAGTTAAGAATATCGGAAGAGGAATTGATGAATAATTTATGTTTTCTTGGGTTTTTAACTCAACAATAATGGAATAACTCTATATTGAAAATGATTCATGCATATCATATTCGTGAGTCACATTTATTTGCACTGCTATTCTTCGTGTGGGAAAATGAAGAGTTGTAGTGGTGGCTTGTAGGAGCTGAAAAGTCTATAAGGCAAGTAGGAGTCGGTAAGTCTGCAATTATTGATGGTCGTATGGGCCAGTAACCACCTAACCCCCGACAAGGACGGCGTAAAATCCATGCTACACATGGTTTTTGGTTAATCATGTGTAATTTGTTTGCTCATGTGATTGATGCATTCTTATATGATTGTCTAAATACTTGTGTGTTTTATGGAAATGTTTTGTAAATGGGAGTTATCTCACTAAGCTAGTTTTGCTTATACCCCTATCGCTTTTTGTTATAGTATGATTACTTGTGGTTGGCACCAAGGAGCCTCTTTTGTCAGGTATGAGCCGAAGCTATTAGGAGTTTTTGGAGGAAGTTTATATGTATTTAGTTTTGGATGTGGACTTCTAAGAAAAATCTCTATAGTAGACTTTTGTTGTATTTATGTATATTTTGTTGATGGCTTAGTTAAACAAGACTATTAGAATAGAGGAATGCACCTTAGAAGTTGTAAGAGACTTTTATTCTAATGAATATTACATGTTTATCTATATAAGTTCTTGTATGCTTTTATTATTTGTTTAAACGTAATACCTTTGTGAGTCTTTTACTATCTTGGAAGCACGCCTTGTACGTGATATAGAAGCTCCTACGTGACTAAGGTTGTTATTCATTAGCTTTAATATTATGTGCGGTGGACTGCCATGTTTAGGATACCCTCCGGGGTATGACACTAAGACTACATCTATTTGTACCGAGAAAGGCCTAAAGGCATTGCATCAAGGACACAAAAATGACATTTCGAAATCCCAAAAAACCTTTCAATTGTAGTTTGTAAAGATGAATGGTAGAAATTAAGTAGCTCTTTTGCATTTTCAAGAGGACAATCATCACAAAACTCTAAGATGATATTGAGCGCCACAATATGGATACATAACTCCTTGTATAATTCCATTCCCAACATCACCAAGATAATATTTACCTACACATATGAAGAAATATTACTTTAAGGTAATAAATATAAAATTTTTGAATTCTATCGTATGGTCACATTAGGTTAATCATCAATACCTTCTGGAATTTTAAAATTCATTTGGTCTTGGTGTTGCATCAATTAATATATGGGAATCGTGTGTAGAAGCATCCCTATGACCTTTTGAGTTGTCCTTTCCTTATGAGGTAAAAAATGTCCTTAAATTTCAAATGAAATAAATGCATGAACACGTGTACCATCTATTGCTCCCAGACAATTCAAATAGTAATCACCGCTACAATTAATAAACATTTTTGGTATCTTAGAAATATAATTAAAGCAGTAAAGGCTATATAGCTTACCTCAAAATATGGATAGAACCTCTCACTACTCATTATCTATGGAGGGAATGTGTTAGTTAGTGCTTTGACAATTATCATATATAACTTTAAAATTGTTTTTATAACTTTTTCCAACATTTATGTACAGTTTCAATGGATCTATGAAACCTTCCACCAATCACCTTAAATCTCACTTTATGCCCGAGCACATGACAAAACACCATAACTTGTTCCCTAATAAACACATATTTAGTTGGATATAACAAGTTGTCCTCCTGCAAAATGTCATATACTTGGAAAAAGAAAACATTGGCCTCATATATATTTGACTGATATAATGAATATCTCCATTATGTAAAATTCGATTCATGTATAACTCTTGCTCATATTCCTTATCAACATTAGGTTTTCTTAGAATTCTATTTTCATGAAATTTTTGTTTTATCATCATGATTCTAATAGAAATAACAACGTTAGTTGCATCGCTTACTATGGCACAAATCTCAATCTTATCCTTCTATGATGTAAAATTAATGTAAAGAAATAGCAATGATAGATATTTAAAATGATAGGAGCCTTGCAACAACAAAATTATAATGATAATACAAAAGAAAGAAGGCACACTAAAATGCATCGAAAAAAGAACTAAAATTGCAATTGAATAACACTAAAAGGATATAGCCCTGTTTCAAATTATCTAAATCAGGTAATAGCATTCTAACACAATATACAAATTGGATAAAATTAATTATCAAAATCTAATTGTAAAATCACATTTGTAAAATGTGATTTCATTTTTTTTTTTGTATACAAATTGTGTGTCAATATCATGTTTTAGTATCGTTACTATATTGCAGGTATGAAAAGTGATACATAAATATCATCATTTGGAATTGATGTATATGGGCCTTTATTGCTATTATCAATCGTGATACACATGTGATGGTAACATGCATGTTGCTTCTTCCTATCATAGTATAGCACTATGTCACTGTGTGCACGTATATTTTTGTATGTCTTGATTTATACATGTGATTTTGTAACTATATTTTGGTAATTATTTTCTTTTGACCTTATTTATGGAATGCGTAAATTATACCTAAAGGTATCAACGTTTGGGGGTAAATTCCTTTAAGGTGTCAATGTTTTAGGTAGTTAAAAAGAAATATAAATGTTTGACAAAGTGTATCAAATAAGGTATTAATATTTTGCAAAGTTCATTTGAGGTATCGATGTTTGGACTAATTTAACTAAATTTCTTTAATTTTCAATCGATGGTCAATTATTAATACTTTAGTTGATTCACTTTAATAATGTTGATATCTCTTTTTAGATACTCAAAACATTGATACTTTAAATGAAGTTGTCCCTAAATATTGATACCTCTTTTTAACAATTCAAAATGTTGGTACTTTAAATGAACTTATCCCCAAATATTGATACCTTTTAATGTAATTTACCCTTTAAGGAATTAATTTTAAGTAGTATCCTAAACAAGAAATAATCTCTAATTTCTCATATATAAATTGGTCCTATATGCTAAAAATGAAGACATACAAAAAGCTATCTTATATATAATCATAGAGAACTTTCTTGTATTGCATAATCTAAATTCTAACTTGTCCAATATTTTCATTAATGATTGAAAGCGATATTAAAAAATTTTACTAACTTGAACCTATTTAATTCTTTTTCAAGCAAGGAACATGTTTTATTCTAATGAAAGAAGAAAAGACACCTACATACATATTGCTCCAAATCTCTAACAAAATCCTTGCATATTTACACCAAGAAAGAATTCACGGTGCCTTTTTTGCATATTATCCTTCTCATGAAATTGCTCACAATTGGCAAAAAGAGTTACCAAAGTTTAAAACAACTAGATTAGTAACTTTTTTCATGAGCCCAAAGAAAAAACAAACTAAAGAAACATAATCTATAGGATTAAAAATTAATGTTGATGTATATACTTCTAGAATAAATTAGTTTTTTTTTTTTTATCTCTTTAAAAACAAAGCAACATGTATAGAACATAGACCTAAAATCACGTAATAGTTAATAGCTGGCTTATGATTTCTATTTCCTTTCTTTAAAAAAAAAAAAAAAACTTTTGGATCGACACAAGCAATTGTTTCCATATCTACCAAAAATTATAGATTTGCAACATATTAGAGTAAAAAAGCAGATGATTAATCATAAAGAAGAAGCTAATGAGAATAATTTTATTCCCCTTCCAATATTCAATGACACTTGCATTGATTTACACCATAAAAAACAAAACTGAGGCATATAATTTCTCCCAAAAACCTTTGATATTTATACTAAAAGCAAAAAGAAGAACATCATCATGCAATTTCACATATATATTATAAGGAACAATCAATAAAATAAATTCATCATGATAGGTGTAAAGAAGACACAAATGAAATGAAAAAAATTAAGGAAGGAAAAAAATTGAGAAACCTAAGTAAAATTTCTTGCTACGAGATTTTACATGTAAATCTACAATTACAAATAAATACAAAATGGCCACAAAAAAGAACAGAGTTAAAAAAAAATATGGTGATGATGGAATGAAAGGACTAAGGAAATACCTAGTATAAACTCTTAGAACTTATGGTAATCTTACAGTTGAAACTTTAGAATCGATATTGGAATCGAAATTCTAAAGTTAAACTGAGTCAACTCTAACCCTGGAAACCCTAGACTTGATAAGACAAATTCCAAGACCCTAAAATATTAGACGAGTTAGATAAGTGAAGAAAACCATAAGAATAAGTTGGTTATAAGATTTATACCTTAAGACGGTAGGAGCTTTCAAAATCCTAATCTTTTTGGACCTTTTTTTATGATGGATTCTGTATCCGATCATTGACACACAAATCAAGATAAAATATTATGACTGACAATAAATACTCAAATAATATTAATTCATCTGTATAATATTATATTAAATTTTATCGATTTATAAAACATCAGTTATAGCAACTTATATACGCATTTTACTTTCTACCGATAAATAATATGTCTTTTCTACTATTCAATTACTATTTATTCACTGTTCACTACTATTTACATCAATCACTTTTTCTTACGTTCTTACACACCTATTCTTATATTTACATAACATATTCTTACACACATCTAATTTACCTTACTTTACACCTTACCTCTTATAATCTTTTCTTTTCTTTCTCTCTCTCTCTCCCCATCCATTTTCATGCTGGCAACACCACCCCACCCCACCCCCCTCTCTACATTTTATTTTCTTTTTTTATTATTTTTCATACTTTAATTCCCTCATTTTACCTTTATAAATACTATTAAGGTTAGCACCATAATTATCTGATATAAAAGCTTAAGCTTGTAGATATGACATGGGCTATTATATTTATTATATAACACTCCCTTTCACTTATGGTCCAGGACTTTGATTTTTGACTAATGTCACGCCCCAAAGAGTACCCTAAACGTAACAGTCTACCATACTCAATACTAAAGCTTAAGTATGACAACCTTAACCACACCCAAAAGCTTTGATATTAAGTGTAAGGCATGCTCTCACAAATTTAGAGGACCATACATGGAATTATGAAGCTTAAGAAGATATAATAACATATTAAGAAAAGAGGATTCATGATATTCATTTACTTATAACAATGATCTTTACAAACTTAGGGACATTTCCCTTATTCACTAATCTATTACAAGAATATTTGTACATCATTTCTAATACTAAACTTCATCTAAAATTTCCTTTCTCCAAAAAGAAATTACCTGACTGCAAGGTCTACATGGCCTCAACCACAGATAAGGGAACTGCAAAAGATATTTATGGGGGTATAAGCTGACAGGCTTTGTGAGAACTATTTCCATAAATAACTACTTGTAACAAAATTTCAAACAAGTTGTTTAAGCAATCAAATGAGATGCAACATACACGTGGGCAAACAAGGCATATAGTTTTTCGAGAACTATATGTTGAATGGATTTACGCCCTCCATTCGGGGTTTGGTGATACATAACCTTAAAACAAGTAGTTTTAGTTAAAAAGATTTATGCTTTCGACCAATGTCGCCAAGCATGTGAAGTCTACTTGAATCGAGCCTTATTTTCGGATTTTCCGCCAAGCATTTCTTTAATGCCGCCAAGCAATCGTTTTCGGACACTCCGCCAAGTGTTGCTTTCAACATGAGCTTACTATCCTTCTCACCCAAGGATAATAACCCAAATGCAATGTGACTCACTTCGTAGTATGCATGAATTCATTTATTTATGATATCATAATATTATTATTATCAAATTAAAGGTGATCAAGAATTTCACATAAAGCAAGTGTTAGACTAAAACAAACATTTAGATCAATTTCGGTCTTGATATTCTTAGGATTCTTTCAAAGAATTATTTTACATACAAATCCATTTGTCTTTTCCTAGCTCTAATGCAACTAAATTACAAGCACAACAAGTATATCATTTAAAGGAAATAAACTCACGATGCCATGTCGACTATTGTTCTTATACGGATGAGTCGCTCACACACTCCACTTAATCAAAATAATCTTCGGGATATAGGTATCCTTCTTTGGATTCACCTAGCCAAAGAAAATATCCACAATGAGTATTTTTTTTTTTTTATGATTTTCTTGAATTTTGACAAGACAATGTCAAAAGAACATTAAAGTTTGTATAAAGGAAAGTTCCAATTTAAAATGGCCATAACTTGGTCATTTTAACTCGGAATTGCGCATATAATATACCGATTTCTACCAATTCGAAAAGATCTATTCATTTCTAAAACTATTTTTATCAAACTAAACCATTTAGGCCCCAAAATAGTGGCGATAAAATTCACCACGATTTTTCCAACTCGAAAACAACTTTGGTTCAATCAATCAAATTTTGTTTGATAAATACTTAGTTATCTATATAGTTGAAAAATCCTCTTTTTATGGTTACTTAGCTCATATTTTATTCATCTCAAGTACTTTGTTGTCCATTCATGTTTCTTGAGTAAAATAATGTCAGTTTGGAGTTTTAGAAAGATATAGTTTACAAAAATTCATTTTGTAAATCTTTTGAAATGAATATTTTGTTTATTTTGTTTTCTAAGGGTGTTTTATGTTTGCTTTATTATAACTTTTGAAAATAAGTTTTTTTCTTTCTAAGTTCTTCATAATAGTGCTATTTTTCCTACTTATTTTTCATATACAATTTTCTTTGTCTATTTGTTTGCAAAGATCTTTATTTGAAAATTCTTCATCCTTTTCTCATGTTATGTTTTTTATAGAAATCATTCTTGCATAAATTTTTTTTCCCTTTATAAAAACAAAGTGGGATGATAAGTGTTTTAAGAAGCTTTTTATAGTAAAAGTAGTTTCTAAAATCTTAGTGGGTTCTTTTTGTAACTTGAAAAGAGATAACTTTATTTTTGTTTAAATCATAGATCTTATACTTTACATAAACTTATTTCTAAGTGTCGAAATCTCTCTTTTTGTCAATTATTTTTAGAACTTGAAATTTGAACAACAATTTAAATGAACATGAATTATGAGAAATAATAGCAAACACAATAACATAAATAATAAAGTCAAGTATTGGGAGTCTTAGGTTTTTCAAGGCTCCCAGGACTAAGAAGTAGATTAGTCCCAAAATAAATATAAAACGAAAGAAAGAAAAATTTGTTTTGACTTGATGAAGACAAGTTTAAGACTAGAGACTAGTCTTAAAATAACAAGGAATAAATAAATAAATTGCAATGGAATAAATAAATAAATTGCAAGTGAGCTTATATGCTCTAAAGAATATGTATTATATATATAGATAATAATACTTAGATATAATAAAAATAATATCAACAAAATAATAACATAAACATAAATAGATTTTCATGAACATGAACAAGAACAATACATGAACATAATGTAGCTTCCATAACATTTAGTCTTTGGAAACTCACACTATGGTCATGTAAAGTTACATGACATGAGAAGAATAAAACAATAGGGAAAGTTTACCTAAAGATGACTTTGGTAGTGTTATGTGGTTATGGGTTTTGCTGTAGGTAGAAGTGGTTTTGGAATTATTTTGAGAGAGTTTTTAGAGGATATTTGGAGAGAGTTTTGGGAGGAGAATTTGAGAGAGTTTTTGTAGAGAATTTATGGGTAGTAAATGTATGAAAGAAGTGAAAGAAGAGGGGGGTATTTATAGGAAAATGTGGAGTGATTTTTGTATGATTAAATTAAATGAAAATTGAGGAAGAGGGGGAGGGGATAGGCGCCGGCCAACATAGAGAGGAGAGAGGGAGTGTTTTATTTTTTTATATTTTGTGGATTAAATGAAGTAATAAATAAAGTAGATGTGAAATAAAGTTATGGGAAAGATAAAAAGTAAAGGTTATGTGTTATGGTGTGTGTAAGAGTAGGTGTAAGAAAAAGTAGAGATAAAAGAATAATGTAGAATAGTAATGAATAGTGTAGAATAGTAATGAATAGTGTAATGTAAAGTAGATATGACTAATAAAGTACCAGTAGTAAGAAAATACGCGTATAAATGCGATATCTATTATTTTTACTTATCGAAAATTAAAAAATTGATATTTTTGAAAACCTTATATTTTTGAGTCTAACGGTATATTCGGAATATTTTTACTATTCCGGGCTTCGGGACAAGTTTTTCAAGAACTGTGTCTGATCGGGTTAGAAATGAGTTGCGGTTTTATTAATCGGATCTTTTTACGCTTTCTTAGGTAATTACGCACTATTCTATATTCTAAACTCCTACTTATTCTTACTGAGTTGCTTAATCAGGATTGCCGGACTTAAGCTATTATGTCTAACTAGGGTTTTATTGACCTTTAGAGTTCCGGTTGACTTCCGATTTAGGGTTTTAGGCTAAACCGATTCCAAAAATTTGGGGGTTTACAACTAAGACCCATTAAGTGGATGACTTAATTTTAATGGAGTTGAAATGAGTGTACAAGGGTTCGAACTCTTAACCTTCTGCTTTATTACCATGTTAAGGTTAACACAACAACCATATGATTTGAATGCTTAAACTTGTAGATATGGAATAGGCTATTATATTTATTATATAACAAATATCACCACTTATCCCTCTCATTTTTACTTTATAGCATCTCATTACACTCTCAAAACTCTCTCATTTTTTTTTCTTCAAAATTCTTTCCTCTCCGCCTTATAACAACAACATCACTACCACCTCTCCCCTCTCCATTCTCTCTCTCAGCTCTATCTCTCTTTCACAAATGCACACATCTCCATTATAATTTATTTAGGTAAATCCTCTGAACACCTACTCTATATTATGATCATGTAAATATTTATGCAAGATCCTAAAGAAATTTTCCCTATGATGCTCAAAAGCTAGGGATGGAAATTTATAAATATCATAGATGACTCAAGCTTTCTTATGTTTATGGTCATTTGTATTTACGTCAACTAATCTAAATTTTGCATAAAATATAGATATGTATAAGTGTGTGTATATATATACACACATTCTTTAGAGCATATTGATTACTATTCTAATTTGTTTATTTATGTTCTTTACTTTCAAGTAACATAGTTTCATGTTTAGAGTTGTCCATTTCGAGTTACAACAAGACTAGTGGACTTCTAGTCTTGGACTTGTCCGTATTCAAGACTTTATCTTGTTTTCCTTTTATTTATTTTACATGATGACTAGATTAATTCAAGTCTTAGGAAGCGTTAATTATAAGCTAAGACTCCCATGTTTTTATTTTGATTTTCTTTGTATTTTTATTATTATTCTTGATACCCTTATACTTTAAGATCTTTATAATATTGCAATATTTTTAAGTTTGGTTTTGTATTTACGTACGTAAATGCTCATAGTGATGTTGTTATAATGCTAAAAGTGAATTTCCTAAGCCTAATATGTTGACAATTCTTTGTTATACAAAATATTTTGTAAATTTCATTTTCAATACCTAGTAAATCCTTTGTAAAAAGAAAAGTTCGAAAACAAAACGAATCCCCTATTTTCCTATAAAAGATGAGACATAAACATAAGTTTTAGAGATTTTTAAAACCTGAAAATTTCCTTTTGAAAATACCTAAAAATCAATGTTTTGACAAATAAATTTCTAAATAAAATTTTAAAAAAAAATTTGCAAAGAATAAATGTCAAGCCCTAAAGGGTACCATAAACGTAACAGTCTATCGCATGCTAAATGAGACTTAAGAATCACTACCATAGTCATTCAAAAGTCTTGTGTTAATAAGCAAGGCGTTCCCTTAGGATAATAGAATACATAAACAGTTGGAGGTAGATAGTTCAATTTGATAGGATAAGCATAAAAACATAAACCATAGATATCTCAGGATTAGTTACAAAATACCAAGGGGCATTCCCCTGCTAAACAAAAGTCTAGATACTATCTTTCAAGTAGGACCCAACTGTTTAAGGAGTACTATGAAAAGCTATACAGAACTAATCATAAACTTCTAATGGAAAACACTCCTAACATCGCATTACTTGATTTGGCTAAGTCCGGGGATGTAACCATATGTACGGGAACTGAATCAAAAAGAAACTATAGGGGTGTAAGCTACGCTAGCTTAGTGAGTTTCACTTCCAAAATTAAATACTTTATCAATCAATAAGGCAAGCAAGTTATATTAACAATCATATGAAATACACAAGCACGAGAGTATACCATATATAAGACTTTTCGGGAGTCTTATGTTGAATGGATATACGCCTTCCATTCGAGGTTAGGTGTTTCAAGGCCATACAACCATAGATTTCAATTTTTCTCATTTACATTGTGGTTGATTCAGGTGCCCACCCACTCACAATTTTGTAGTTGATATAAGTGCCTACACCACTATCATTGTAATCCTGACCATTATGCCAACATTCGAGTTTATAGGCCTCTCGTTGCCCAGCTATTATGCCTTCTTCCCACAAAGGTATAATAACAAATGCAATGTGACTCAACATATGGTATGCATGATCAATTTGATTATAAGATCATGGCATATTAATTAACGATTTATGGGCGATCATAGATATTGCAGACACTTCAATTGTATACTAAATCATACAAATATTTACAATAATTCCATTTCGATATTCTTATCATCGATTCAATCAAATAGAATTCACATGCACATTTAGTAAACCCCGAGAATTTTAAAGAAATAGGATATTGAAAATTAAGATGGATATTGGAATTCGTTTACCCGGTTAGGCCTTAGTTAGAAATTTTAGAGTATTATAAACCTATTTATGATCTAAAAACCCTAGATCGGGAATTTTTAGATATTAAAAGAACTATAGCTAAATTTTATCATCTGAGTTTAGAATCTAGAATACAAGTGTAAATAAAATTTTATTTCAAGAACATTAGAAAGCCAATGACTCGTAGTATGTGCAAAATGAAAATGATCCATTAAGATAAACCGTTAGGGTTATAAATAAATACTAAAAAGCTATAAACGAGCCTATAACTAATAATCTAGACTTCAAATAAAGACTTTAGACCACACTGTAATGTTAGTTAGAAAATTTAGAGTTCATAGATACCAATTTTATATTTTAACCTTTTTGGCCCCGAAACCCTAATCGCGTAAGACCAAACTTTAAAAATACTAAATCGTGTGAATTTTAAACTTAAAATTTGAAGTCAACCATATTGTAGAAATATTTTGGGACCTAAATTAAAAATTTTTAGAATAAAATTTTTAAGTAACTAATATTAAAATACACGTAGGGGATAGTTTTTGACGTAATTAGTTAGATATTTAAAATTTTTACTATTCTTACCAAATTGTAGACATGAGTTACGGTTGATAAAGGGTCCAAGTTGTTGCTTTAAGGAGTCCACAAATCACCACTACAGCAAGGAGTAATTAGGTGAAATAAAAGGCTAAGAACTTGGACAAGCGACCCAATTAAATTGTTCCAACAACACCTTAATTATTACAATTAATACACTTGTTCCAAATCAGCTAAGAAGACTTGGAAATTAGCTCCTACCCCCAAGAAGCCACGTGATAGTCCTTTATCCACCAGAAATTAGACAAACAATTTAATAATTTAATTCAACACTTACTTTACAAGCTACCTACATATATAAATAGATGATTAAGTCAATTTAGGAAGTCAAAGTTTCAACCACCAGCCCACTCTCCCTCCCCTACTCCACGTGAATCAGCACACACACACACAACTCACATTCCACAATTTCAAATTTCCCTCTTTTGTATCCTCTAGCATTCAATGCAACATTCCAACAAATTAAATAGTACACAACCTAAGCTTCAACTACCATTATAGAAAGCCACCAATCATTCTACCATTAAGAAGGCAAGGGTAAGAATTTATAAGTTAGTTATTTATTTCATAAAATATAGTAGACTTACTAAATTACTAAAATATGTAGGTCTTAATCAAAATAGAAATGAGGAATTGCCATATATACTCCTAAGCCCTCAAGGTAAGTCCTACACCTTTAAATTATTTCCTCATTCTAAATTAAGAAAATGAATGTCATACATTGCCATAGATACATTTTAGAAGCCTCCATAGAGTTATGTTGATGGTAGAATAAATGGAAATGATGTAGGATAAATATTTTGAATGAATTAGAATAAGGAGGAGCCTTGAAGAAAATTGTCTAAACATTAGAAAAACCCTAGAATTTCACATTGAAGTTACTACAAGACTTTTTGTCTTGAAAACCCTAGCTCATAATCTTGTAAATTAGTAAACACATTATAATTTTCATCTAAACAATTTGAACTAGCCAATGCCTTACCCATTAGAAGTCTTGAACTTAAAACTCATAATGGGAAATTGCTAAAGTGTAGATAAGGGAAATTTAATGGAGTAGAAATAATCTTAAGAAATATACTATAAACCGAATACATAGATAATTAATTTGATGAACTTAAAAATAATGTGGAATGGTCATTTGTAATCTAGGTGGAAACCCCTTAATTCTAATTGAGAACTCACTTTACATAAGGTTGAAAGACAAAGTATACAATAGAAGAAAATATTGATATCACTATGCACATTGATAGGTAAAATAAATTAGAATTCAAATAAGATTCCTTGCCATTAGTAGAAGTCTAAGAAGACTAAGAAATAAAAATGATCTTGAGAAAGTCTTACACTAATCATAGAAAACTATTTGCAAACAAATAAAATTAGCAACTAGCATGCTATAGGTAAAATAAGCTTTTTAACACTTAATTATACATAAAAATATAAGCTAACATAAGTAATATAAGTAGACTTAAAGATTTGGTACAAAAAAACATGAATTTAGAATTAATTAGATCACTTTTAGTAGAGAAAGTGTATTCATACGAATTTTATAAAAATATAGAATATTTCATAAGTCTTTAAACAATTAAATATAAACTACCTTTAGAATTGATAGAAATGACTTCACTTAGGGAAAAACTAATATAGGACACTTAGACACTCATTAAAAATTATTTACAAAGTCAATTATCTAATTTATGGAACTTCATTCATCTAATAGGTGAATCTGAATCAAATTTAGACTTCCCGGAAGATTACTACGATTGAAAGCACCATGAGCAGGTGAGTAACTCTGATCTGTTACATTGTTTGTGATTATTAAAAGTGATAACAAGAATTGTGTGAAAAATTGTTGAAGCATGTTGAGTATTTTCTGTAAATTGTTTGTTGTGCTTGATGTGTAATATGTGATGGTTATTCACTGAGTTGTAGAAATGCTCATACTCCAACATATTTTTCAGGGTCATTCTCAAACCGTGGCTAGTACCATCTCGAAGGTTAGAACGGGTAAGGAAGCCACGTTAGCAAGTTATGGAAGTAATTAACGAAGATTTAGATCTCTTGTATTAGTAAACTTACATCTATTTTACGTTCCTAGTTGTAAGTTGATAAAACAGTTTGTAATAAGTTTATACAGACTTTATATGGAAGTTATTTTATCTGTTTTGTATATTTTATGTATGTACATCATTTCTTATCAAGCAACAAGATCCTGTTTTTATGTTACATCCTTTAGAGTAACTACTTGTATTGTATAGAAACCAATACTACATACAATACAATACAACTAGGGTACCCTTTGGGGCGTGACACATTCCAATTTTGTCCTGCCCTAAATCTAATGCCACTAACATTACAAGCACAATCATAAGCATATAATTTAAAGATAGTGAACTCACTCAGCCATTGACACCAGTCTCTAATGGTAGTGATCCAGAAACAAGAATTTTCCTCCGATTCAAAATCACCTAAATGAAAGAAATAGCCCAATGAGTATTTCATACCATAACTAATTCCAACTTATTAAATAAAACTCTCGAGTTCGTAATTTCTATGGTAAATGGAAATTCCAACTTAAAATAGTCATAACTTGGTCATTTTAACTTAGAATTACACAAATAAGCTATCGATTTCTATCTACTTTGGAAGATCTATCTATTTATGATGTTATTCTTAAGTTTTGAAAACATTTAGGTCTCGGAATGCTCGGACCAGATCTGATTAGTAGCTAAAACTTGCATTTCCAAAATAGTTTTGTGAAATTTGCATTATTTCAACCAAGTATATTATACGTGCATGCAATATTTACAAGTTATGATCATGAATGACATGATATGAGCTATTTACATGTAAGTCCTTAATGATATTTTATTAAAAACAATTTTTGGAAGATTTTTACTTTGGAACAATTTCAAGAACACTTGATTGGAAAGACTAGCTTTATTTCTTTAAAAGTCATCTATATTTCTACTAGGATAAAGTCTTGATGACCTATATACCTAATACTTTCATTATCCTAACAAAAATTTTTATTCAAAGATTGGAAAATAGATGTTACATGTGGGTCTTGCCTAATGATGAATTTTACACTATTTCAGTAAATGAAAATATTGTTTGATCCAAGTTTGAAAACCTTTCCTTTGTTTTAGGTTTGTACTTTGATAAAACACATTTATTCTTATAAGAATCAAGTCTTTATTATATCTATTCCCTAAGGCTCCTATTTTTCTATTAAAATCCTCATTTTGATATTTAGAAATAGGTATTTAAATGGGGATCATTTATAGATCCGAATTTTGGGAAATTGTTTTTGAGATTATTTCTTATGAAAAACTCATTTAATCATTCTAAAATTAGGTTTTAATCAAACCTACTCCCTATGGCTTTCATTTCTTTAATAAAACTCTTGTTTTAGGGTTGAAAAATAGGTGTTTTCTTGACATTTCACCTTGGTTACGAATTTCAACATTTTTGTTGGTGTTGAAACAAAGATCTAACTTAACTTTTGTAACCCTTTTCTTGTTTTGAAATTTTTTTTAGTAAAACTAAGCTCATCTTGTAAAAATCACTCTTTTATGATA
Source organism: Combretum micranthum (assembly GCA_024138025.1). NCBI lineage: Eukaryota > Viridiplantae > Streptophyta > Magnoliopsida > Myrtales > Combretaceae > Combretum > Combretum micranthum. The sequence continues at coordinate 241,780 of JAMXBD010000458.1, forward strand.
CCTATCACCTAAGCTCTTCATTTTACATGTAAGATCTTCATTTTGAAGTTGGAAAATAGGTTTTTTAAATGGTTCTTTCTCAAGATCCGAATTTTCAAAATCACTTTTAGATAGAAACAAAATAAATCTTGAGTTTTAACAACACCTTCATCAAGACCACCATATTACAAATCCTTTATGTATGTAAAACAAGTAACTATTGTCATGACCCTAATAGGGGCCTAGTAGGATTATCCTGAAGCTGTCATATTACATGTGCACCCGCAATATGAAAACTGTCTAGCAAGTCAGAGATTACAAGACTCTATTCACTTGTTAACATTAGTTATACATATACTATTATTATTGATACTCAATTATGAACATCTAGCCAAGATCGCAGAGAATCGGTATCCCCTACCAAATAATAAAAATTGGGTTTCAACCTATAAAATGCAAAATCTCACATGCTTATACAATTTATCAAATTTGCATTCTAAGTTCATTGCAATCTATCTTTCTAACTCCATGAAAGTCTAATAGGGAAATCACTCCTCACACATTCCTAGCCCATTCCCAGCAAGCATTAGCCCTGCACAAAAACTATTGGGGGGGTGAGCGAAACTACGGCTCAGTGAGATACCCTGACTAAACCACACATCAAGCAATAACAAACAAGTTTATTATCAAGCAAGTGCAATGTATCAATCAAACATATGCTCAATTACAAGTTTGGAGAACTGGAATCTAAACAGGATGTAGATTTACGCCCTCACATCAGGGTTGAAAGAACCTAGTCAAGGATCACATCCTTATGACCCACCTGCTCAGGAGAAACAGAGAACCATAGGAATAACAACACTCACTTTATTCTTTACTTTATGACTATAGTTTGTTCACTCAATTTCCTTTTGGAACAAAGAGACTCCATTAAGTATTAGTCATTTCAAGCCGATACCATGGGCGGCGTTCCTTCTTTTGCCAAGTAGTTCCCATAGAACCGAATAGATAGGGATAATCTTGGAAGAACTGGGAAATTTACATCTAGAAAAACCAAGTATTAACCAAGATCCGAAATACTAATACGAGCAGGCTGTCACGCTTTTTTATGCAGTATATGCAAGTTATGCAATGCATGACCAATTCAATAGATAGTCGAATAGTATTAGGTTAGGTTCTTAAGTGTGCATACAATTCACAAACAAACCTTAACATGCTTCATACATTAATTATCATACAATGTAATTGTTACTATCAATATGGTGTTTTGGCAACCAATCATACACCAAGCACCATGCGATATACCCAACCCCACATGCATAACAGTATTAGTATATTATTACATATGCAACTATGCTACAAGCACAATCAATGTGATAAGGTCAAAGTTACTCACATGGTATCCTTGCTAAGTCGTAGTAATCTACTGGAAATTCCAAAGATTGATCTGTTTCTCTTATAGAATGAGATAAAAGATGCTTATTACTATGCTAATATTTGCATAACAATCTTGATTGTGCCCTTTTGTCTCTTAAACTCGACCTTTATCATCTTAATCCTAATTTCGTCATTTAAATATGGGTTTTAAGGTTCATAAGGGCTTAGTTTCTTCGATCGAGTTATAAAATTTGTATAAGCTCGTTTTTCTTAGGAAAAGTGTCTTAAATGATTTTAAATACCAATTTCAATAGCATAATCTTAACCTAGATCTATTTTATTTGTTTTAACTTTGATTTTAACAAATAAACGGGTGTTGTAAAGCTTATTGGACATACTCTTTCATTTTCTAGTTTATTATTTTATTTTGTATATTTTTCCTTATATGACTATGGATTCGAAATGTTTATATTATGATATCTATTATTCCAATTTTATATTTTTAATTCTTACTTCATGTCTATTGCTTTGTTTTATGTATCTACTACTAAGTTTTAGTGATTAAAATCACTTTAAGTGTCTTGATCATCACTTGGATGAAACTTATGTGATAATTTTATTTTCGTTTTGCTTCTCTTGATCTTATTTATACTTATATGTCAAGGAAGTGTTTTTACCAATATAGGTTATTTAAATTTTTGCTTTTTCTAATGTAGGTAAAAACAACTAAGGTTCTTAATTATTATTTACTTTGTTTGTCTACCTTATTTGTTTTTCTATATATTTTGTTTTATATTTTAGACATAGCTACTTTTTTTTTAGACATAAATTACTTACTTTTAAATTATTAAGTGAGTTAAGTGATTTTACTAATTCTAAAATTTGTTATAGAAGCTTTCTAATAACTCAATTTTGTTACATCCTTTAAGGATCTTATATCTTTTTTTTTTTTTTTTGAATCTCTAATGTTTATAATGCTTTATTATTTCTATTTCGATAGTAGCCTATAATTAGTCATTTTTTTAAAGTTTACGAAATACATTATATTTTTACAAAATTCGTATAGATAATTATTTTTGACTAAAAAGTGACCTAAAGAATTTTAAATTCATGTTTTTAGTGTAAAATCTTTAAGTAGGCTTATATTACTTATTTTAACTTATATTTTGTTGTATAAATAGGTGTTAAAAAGCTTGTTTTGCATATTATATGCTAGTTACTCAACTTATTTACTTGTTAATTTATATTCCTCTTACTCTTATATATTCCTATAGTTGGTGTAAGACATTCCTATATTATATATACATATTTGTTTCCTATTGTCATTATTAAGCTTTTATCATTGGTAATGAGTTTTATAATTTTTAATTTATATTGTCCATTAATATCTTTAGTGATAACAAATTTTCTTTTATTGTTTATTTTGTCGACTCTATTTATTTATGTAGATTAGAATTTCTATTATTTAGAGGATCTTATCTAAATTTCAATTATTAATATATGGTTCCAATGATCTTTTAAATTCATCTAAGTATTATTTTGTATTCCAAATTATAGTTTATCTCTCAAGTTTAATTCTAACTCCTTCAAAAATCCTTCATTGTTATCATACTTTTAATATACCTAATGACAAGTTTCTTTATTATAATTTCATGCATCATATGCTTCATATATATATATATATTTATTTAGACATCTTAGGGTTTATGTTGGTTGAGTTTTATTATCTAGAGAGCATTATAGGCATATTCTATTAATTCCTTTGAACTAAATTAAATCATGAATTAGGTTTTTAGAGTCACGATCTTATAGTGATAGAAAATTAGGGTCTAGGGCTTTCTAAAGCCTAAGTTTAATTTCTTCATAGTTTTCTTTACTAGATATAGTATTTTAACCTAATTAAATTGATCATCACATGCTATTCTTATTCATGTTACTACCAACAAAATTTTAAAAAGATTACACATGGAGAATTTCTATGATAACCTTATGCTTTCATTTTCCAAATTTCTGTACATAAACAAGATGTAAGTTATAAAATGGGTTAGACATTACCTTGATGACTTAGAGAGGAAGATGATAAATTCTCCATCCTATATAAACCAAGACCCTTGTCTTGTTGATTGTTGAGTTGTTGATGTTAATTTTGGTAGAGTTGCAAGAGAGAAGATAAAGCTTTGATTGGTTTGTATTTTTTGATGGAAGTTCAAGATAGGGGCAATGGTGTTAGAAGAATTTAAGCTGTAAATTTAATGATGTATGTGTGTGTTTCACGGTTTAAGTTTTTGGAAGAGAGGGACTTGCTTTGTTGGTTTGTCTATTATTTATAGGAGTCAAAATAACTTATGAAGGAAGGTTTTAAATAACTTATGGATGAAGGGTTGAGAAGACTTATAGGAAGGTTTGACTAGTTTAGGCTTTAATTATTTATTTTATTTAATAAATTATGCTGTTGTTGTTGTTTTATGAAAGAGGAAGAGAAATCTTTGTTTACCGATTCTACAAGTACCTTTAAGTAATTCAATAAGTTTGCATTAATTAGGGGTTTTTATTTGGTGCATTTTCATTAGTTGATGTGTCTTGAAATTGACCTGATATACTCTTTTCTACTCTTAAGCTAGCTTACATGGTGGAGAGACTTGTAACAAATTTAGGCTAGTTAAGTGTTTAAATTCTAACCTCATGTGCAAGCTACTCCTTAAACAAGGCTTCATGGTGGAATTGGGTCCAAGTAATTTGTTAGTGATGTGTGTTCTTTATGGACCATTCACTACTCCCTTAAGCTAGCTACATACGGTGGAGAGACTTGGAGCAATTTTGGACTGGCCAAGTGTTTCCAATTTTCACCATGACTTGCAACAACATTTGAGAAAATATTAATAAATTCAAATATCTAGCTAATTTCATCAAAAACTGTCTTCTATGCGTATATTTATGTTAGTTATATGAGAATTTTATTTCCAACAATTTATTTAAGGACCTAAAACATTTTTAAAATATTTTTAAGTTTCAAATTTTGAGTTTAAAATTTACGCGATTTAATATTTCTAAAGTTTTGTTCTACGCGATTAAGGTTTTAGGGTCTAATAAGTTAAAATATAAGATTGGTATCTACAGACTCTAAATTTTCTAACTAAAATTATGGTGTGGTCTAAATTTTTATTTGAAGTCTAAATAATTAATTATAGATCTGTTTATAGCTCTTCATTAAGTATATATATCCCTAATGTTTTATCTTTAATAGGTTTTCTTATTATACACATACCATGAATTATTAGCTTTTTAATGCATTTAAAATTTAAAGCCATTTATATATATATATATATATATATACTTTATTCTTGGTTCTTGACTTAGATTACAAAATCTATCTTTGGTGTCTTTTTAATGCATTTATTTATTTATATTCTTAAGGTTTTTAGATCATCAATAGGTTCACAATACTCTAAAGTTACTAACTAAGGTCTAATCGGGTCTTAAATCCAATATCTATCATATATTTAGGATTCTAATTTACTATCATGTTTATATGTTAATCATACTATTATTGTTATATTCTTTTTGAAAATATTTCTTTAGTATATATCTTATATATGCACATATATATATATATATATTTATCTAAGGTCTAGATTTATAAATATTGATTTTCTTTTAATCCTATCATATATTTTTGAACTTTAGTGATCCTTTTCTAAATTATCATTTTCTAACCAATAGGCTTTTAAAATTAATTGTTTCTTCTTCTATGTGTAATCTAAGGCTGTTTATAATCACTTTTAGAATTTTTTACTTATGCTGCGAAATTTTGTCTTTTATTGCCTAGAAATTTATTCATCTTGATTATTAATTAGTTATGATTATGGAAGTTATATTCTGTGCCTCAAAATTTTATCTATAAGGATTCAAATCCTTCTAATTATAACAAAATTTGTTTTACTTTAATGTTATTAAATCGTGAAAATCGAGAGTGGTTGTAAGCCCGAAAATTTCAATAAATAATTTTAAGATGAACTTCGAAAATAAACCCTAAAAATCACTCCAAATTAAAACCGAATTTCAACTAGTCCTAAAAAACGAAATCAGAAACTTCTTAATCTTGAGAAAATGAAAATCTTTAAAAATAAAATAAGAACTAGTGGTCTTCAAATTCAAAACCACGACGACAAAATTCATATTTAACTCCGACTTATAAAACGGTAATAGAAAGCTCAAAAACAAATTATTAAAAAGCAAATAACGATTGACTTTCGAAAATATAACTCAATTCAAGAATTCCGAAAACATTAAGAGATATTAAATACTTACAAAAATAAAATTTAAAATAAATTTCTCAAATTAAATATTTGTATAAACATAAATATCAGTTTCCAAATTGGCAAAGGTCTAAACCGGAAAATCACCCGGAAACCCTAATCGAATGCAATAGCCTAAGTCCGGCAACTAGTGCCCCTAACCCTAGAGGCCGAGGCATAGCTAAATATGTAGAATAGCTCATAGTAATATGAGTTTGTTTAAAAATATCAGATTGGTAAATTTTTGACCTATTTCGAACCCGTTCGGATACAGACTTCGAAAAGCGTGTCCCGGGCTCGAGATATCAAAAATATACCAATGTACCGTTAGACTCGTAATTTCATAAGATTTCTAAATATATCAGTTATATAATTTTTCGGGTTATAAAAGTTACAGTTATAACCTTTTTATCGTATTTCCATTATTACCGGTAATTGATTAGTCTTTTGCACTATTCATTTTTATTTCATTACAAAATTTTATTATTTTATAAAGCCTTATATTTTTAGATAAATATTTTATATGTTATAGAAAATTTTGTTTTTCTAAAATTTAATTCATTTCGGGTCTTTACGGGATCAGATTCTGTTTAAGATCCGATACTAAAAATAAAATAAATTAATTTAATAATTGAAAATATTTCAAAAATATTTTATTTTCATAAAATAATTTTTTAGAATTTTTCGGGTTATAAAAATATCATTTATAGCCCATATTCGCGTATTTTGATCATACCGGTAACATATTTGTTAAAATACTAAAATAATTCAAATAATTATTTAATTTTAATTATGAAAAATCTGCTACAATTATTTGGAATTATTTTCTAATTTTATTTTATTTTGTTTTATTTTATTAAGAAAGTACTTTACAACCCATCTTTTCAAGTACACCTTACACATATCACTTCCTTTTCACTTCAATCTTTCTACACATAATCCCACACTTCATGGCAGATTTTTCCTTCTTTATGGCTGCCATTGTCCTTCATTTATTCCTATTTTGACTAAATTAAATAAATTCTACTCCTTCTTTAAGAAGCTACACATACACATTTATTACACAAATTAAATTCAAGTCAAAATTCAACAAAACACACACTCTCTCTCTCTCTCCCAATTCACGTGAATCCCCTCCCCAAAATCTGCCCTTGTTTTATTTTTTTCTCTCTTTCATTCATTTAATACACTCATTTCTCTCTCCCTTTCATTTACTCATTCCTTCCTTTTTCATTCTTTAGTCTTTCTCTCTCTTTTTTCCTCTCTTTCTTCTTCATTTCCTCTTGTTCCTCCATGGAAAACAAGCTGCCCCCTTCTTCTTTCATGGCTTCCACACTTCATTTTTAAAGATTTCTAAGCCAATCTTCTTCCTAAAGCTCCATAGGTGATATAGGTAAAGTGTAATGAAGGTTTCATGCATCAAATGACCTTCCATAAGCTTAAAAGCTTAGGATGATGATGCCAAAAATGAAATCTTTCTCTTCTCCACTTTTATTATCTTGTATTGCAATTATTTTCTTGTTTAAAGTTGATATATTTTGTAGATCTAAATTGTTGTAGCTTTGATTTTTGTTTATGCCATAGATCTTGTCATTTAAGTTGTTATTTTTGTTATTTCTTATGATTCATGCATAGATCTATCATCCACATAGTGATTCATGCATTTGAAACTAGTTTAGAAAACTAGATCTAGAGTTTTGGAGTTCATGAATGCATTAGACTTTTGTTTTATGTTCATAAGCAACTTGTAATAGCATGAGGATAGTAGGAATGTGTTAAGAAACTCAAGATCTATTTTATTTTCAACAAAAACCATTTTTGGAAATTCGGATGAAAATGGAACCATATTTAGAAAAGTGGTTTTTCAACTTCAAAATGTGTATTTTTCATTTAAAATGAAGGGCTTAGGGTATAGATACCATAAATGAAAGATTTTGATAAGTAAAGTTTAGATCCATGATGTTTATAGCTTATTACCATGCATTTGTTTATGTTTATGTTCATATTAAGTATAGATCTTAGTTATGAACTCAAACAAAATTATGAAATTCGTATTTTGGCAAGACCAATATTTAAAAACCACTTTCCAAGTGTCAAAATGTAATTTTTACTTAAGAAAATGAAGGCTTAATATATGTATATCATCAAGACTTCTTTTTACAAGAATCTAATGTGATTTTCAAAAGTTATTTTCAAAACAAAAATCCTATTTTCGGATTTTGGCCAAGGCCTATTTTAAAAACATGTTTACCAACTCAAAAATGAAGTTTTTATTTAAGAAATGAAAGGCTCTTAGGATAGGATATGTAAGGAATGGATTTTCATGAGCTTAGATAGATTTTATCAAAAGATATAACCAAAAATGAATTTTGTAAATTCGGATTCCAACCAAGACCAATTTTTAGAACCCATGTATCAATTCCAAAACTCATGTTTTATGTGAAAAATGAAGTATATAGGTAATAGATATCATTAAGCAATGATTTTTACAAGTTAAAATGAGTTTAGGCATGAGTAAGGAGTTAAACAAGTAATGGAATTAAAATGAAAAATTTTGGTTAGTGATCAATTGTCAAAATTCGTAATTTGAGATGATGCATAAGTAATCACTTAGTATTTGAGCTCAAATTGCAAGTTTTATGTGTTAAATGAAGTCCTTAGACCATTGATATAGTAAAGCCTTAAATTTTAATGCTTTAAACAAGTTTTTCCTAAAGGAATCACTCAAAAAAAACAATTTTTACCAAATTCGGATTTTGGAATCAACCCCACTTGAAAACATGTTTACAAAGTGTAAAATGGAAATTTTATGTAGAAATGAAGATCATAAGTAATATATATAATGAACACTCAATTTTGACAAAAATAATTATATTTTCTTAAGTAACAAAACCAAAACAAATGGAAATAATCAAAGTTAGGAAACTAGATTTTTCATAAGTAATTGTTGTTATGGTCTTGCAAAATAAAAGTTATAAAATTTCCTTTTAGCAAAAATCATCAAGATCATGCATACATTAAGCTCATCTCATGTCATTCATGTTAGGAAATCATTCATATTGCATGTATAGCCAATTTCTATAGTAGGAACATTTCAAACTCTCACAAAACTATTTTTCGAAAATTGAAATTGTTGCTGCCCTAATCTGATCCGAACTTTTCGAAGCTTCAAAGTTTTCAAAACTTGAAAATAATATTAGAATTAGATAGATCTTTCGAAGTAGATAGGAATCGATATATAATTTGCGAGATTCCGAGTTAAAATGACCAAGTTATGGCCGTTTTAAGTTGGAATTCCCGCTTAGGACGAGAATTACGAATTTGATAGTTTGTATAAGATCGTTTAGATTAGTTTGAGTTGAAATACTTATTAGAGTATTTCTTCCTTTTTAGGAGATCCCGAGATCGACGATTCCCTGCTACCGAATTATTATTACTAGAAGACCGGTGATCCAATGGCCGAGTGAGTTTTCTCCTTGTTTTGTTACCTTGATTGTGCTTAGTTAGTTGCATTAGAATTATAGGAATAAGATAAAAATTGATATGAATGGGGATGGGATATGATGAGACTGTGATGAATGTATGCCAAAGAATACTAAAGCATATCGAAACCACGATTTGATTGAATAGTGCACCGTTCATATTATTTTGTTATAGTGTGATATTGGTTGGTCACTCTAAGGAATGTATAAATATTTTGACCCAAGCAAAAATTAAATTGGTCATGCATCGCATTGGACATATTGCATTTGGTAGCATGCTACTCCTACGCAGGTCGATCGGTATGGTCCGTGGATGACTCGTTTGGATAACGAACCCGGTGCCAGAGCTCATTCAGGGGTACTAAGGCGCATGTGGATGCATTCTTGGATGAGCCTAGCCGAGTCGAGTGCTAAGAGCCGAGGGCTTGGGGACTAGATGCGGTCGTGTAGACCCAATACCATTCCTAACCCCAGATACGGAGGGCGTAAATCCGTTCGGTGTGTGGGTTCCGGATACCCACACATAATTGCTTGCTCACGTGTTTGTTCATGCATAGCATATGATTGACTAATACTTGTTTGTTATGGTACGGAATTAAGGGAATTCTCACTAAGCTAGTGTAGCTTATACCCCAATAGTTGTTTAAATGAACAGGTTATCTCAAGAATGCAAGGTGGGAACCGAATTGGCTGAAGTCGGGAATGACTTTGGGATTTCGGCAAGGAATACGAATGGTTGAAGTTATCTGCTAGTGTTATGATTTGTCTTGTAATAGTTTGTGTAGGGAAGTCTGTGGATGAATGTAATTGGAGTTGAATGATTTGTATTTTGAAGTGTAGTGAATTGTATCTGAAGTATAGTAAATTTGTATTTCCTTTACATTGTTACTCAATATATCAACGTAAAATGTATCACTCCGATGAGTCTCCTATGTGTTAGACGCCTTGTACATAGTATGGAAGCCTTCGCGTGACTGAGGTGGTCATTCTTAGCTTTAATATTGTGTACGGCGGACTGCCACGTTTAGGGTACCCTTCGGGGCGTGACAGTGGTCTTTATGACTTTTTCTCGAAGTTCTTCAAGATTCTATGTTATAATTTATTAATTATCATATTCGGGTTATCTAAAATTCAGGGGATTACAACTATGGCATTTAAAGTACTCTATACAAATAGATCTACTATACTACTCATGTTATGGATGTAGATGCAACATGAACAATAAGTAGATGAGAGTAATAATGAAACTATATGCACAAAATTTCCATAAGAACAATATATAACAATAATATAGCAAAATACTAGTATATCAACTTTAATAGCAAGATCTACACATTATGATGATAATGATCTCATGTTTTAGTATTTCCACATCCCCAGCATGAGGCTCATTGGGATTTTTTGTGGAACCACACATGTATGATCTTGTCATTACATGTTTTTATAGTGGTAGAATCAAGTTCTATTACCTATTTAGTGTTCGAAGAATGAAACTTGAAGGAAAAAAAATTTGTGTGTGACTGTGTGTATGTGGGGGCAAGGAAGCTCACGGCAAAGGAGGAGAAAGGGAGAGAAAGAAACTTTCCAAAAGTTTGTTTTATGAGAAATGAAGAAAAGTGAAAAAGTAAAAGGTCAAAGAGAGCTTATATAGGAAATAGTTAGGCTTTTTGTGTAATTAAATTATTGAATAAAAATCAAACAAATGAGAGAGAGACTGAATGAGTGAGGCGCTAGTTTTGTGAGAAAAGAGAGAGAGAGATTTGAATTTGTTTTGTGTAATAAAATTCAATTTTAATAAGTAACTTTAAGTAATAAGATGTATTGGAAAGGTAAACTTGTAAGGAAATGACATAAAATTGTAAGAATAGGTTGTAAAGATGTAAGAGTAGGGTATGGGTGGTTATACTTGGTGAATAGTGTGAAAGAAATCAAAAAGTTGATTAGACAACTAAATTACCAGTAGTAATGAAAATACAATAAAGGGTTATAACTGTAATTTTTATAACACGAAAAATTATTATAAATATATTTTTGAATTCCTTATTAAATTTCTATTCTAAAGGGTCCCATATATTTATTTTTTATTTTCAAGTCCTGGGGACCGGTTTTCGAGAACAGATCCCGATCGAGTCTAAAACAATTGAATTTTTCCAAATTCTGACCGTTTATGTTTTGATAAATTATTTAGGGCTATAGCCTAGAGTTAACTCATTTCTATTATTCTAGGGTTTCGTTCTCGGGATTACCGGACGTAGGGTTTCGAGGTCCAACTGGTCCAGGGGTATTCTTTTTAGGGTTTCGATTCTAGGTTCCAATTTCCAAAACTGAATTTAGATTGCTAAGAAAACGAGGGCTTACAATAAAATAAAGTATAATACTTTATTTCAAGTGTAAATCTTTCATTTTAAGTCCTAAGGAATAAATGTCATTACAAAGTTTTCGAAGTTATTTTTCATGAGCTTTAGTTTCCTTAAATTGTTACAAAGGCCAGCTAGTAGAAATTCTATTTGAGCAACATCATTAGAATCATGTATATACTATGAATTATTGATTTTTTTAACTATGATTAAATATAGACATAATAAATATGCTTGCCTTAGAGAGTTTGTGAAGGATGAAACTTGCAAAATGTGTCAACATGAACTTGATTACAAATCTGAGCGTAATTTGACCTCAGGTATTCCGAGACCTAAATTACCATGATGATACCACATGCACTTCTATTTTTATCTTTCCCTTAGATTCTAGTGCTTTATGCTATAATCACATACAAGAATATGTAAAGCATTAGATATAAACTCATTTGATCATTTGGTATCTTCTAGTCAAACTAATCCTCCGGGAATCGTTGATTAATACTTTTGTTTTGTTACCATGTTGTTGTGTATGAGTATATCTAGATGATGTGTAAACTCCCAAATTTTTCAATAATGGTTTTGAAATATCGAATCGAAACCCTAAAGACTGACCTAAGTTGAAACCGAACCTTAAACAATTTCAATCATGGGATTTCATAAGAGAATCTTCAAGAACAAAAATAGAAATTTGGATAATCGTTCGATTAAAAAATCCAAGAATGAGACAATCCATCTATCCGATCCCTAATGTAAACCCCTCAATTTCTAAGGTAAAGTTGAATTAAACCCTAACCCTAATCAAACCTAAGTTTTAAAAGTCAAACAAAGATAAAAACAATCTAACAGTTTTAACTCCGGCAATCCTACGCTCTCAAGCCCTAGACAGCAAAATTGAGTTAATGGCTTATAATTGTAATATAAAGATAAATAAATTATAAAGAAGGACAAATTTGTCATTTGATATAAAATAAGAAGATTTTATGGTCAATCCTAAAGTATATAAAAGGGATTATTAAGAAGGGTCGAAGATTCAAAGGATATTAAATAAGAAGGTTTTATGGTCAAAGTTGAAATATAATTTTTATTGTGTTCACATAGGAAAAAAACTTGATTAAGAATGGATTTTGGCAGCCTAAATTGGACATGAACCTAGGGTTTTTCCTAAACAACATATATATATATATATATAAATATACCTTAACCTACGAGTCTGTCACACCATTTCTCAATCAAAACCCTAAGAGATTTGGAGTACGTTTAAGACGGCTAAAAACCACCGACTTATATGTAAAAGCCGCCGGCGTAAAGCTCTTGGACCTTTATGAAATTTGTGAAAGCCGACAAGAAGGCCGCCGGTGTAAGTGCCATCCTTTCCTATTTGAAGTTTTCCTATATAAGAAATTCTAGGGTTCGTGTTCTTCATTTGTAACCTCCTTCCTTTGACCAGAGAGAGCGAATTGAGAGTTTTTGGGTGTTTTTGAAGAACAATATCAAGGGAGATCAGATTTGGATCAAGAGTAAGCAATCTTGCCTTTATCTATCAAGATTCTTCGTATATCATTTCGTTTCCTTAAGATTTATGCTTGGATTTTGAAGAAGTTCTTTGGAGAAAACCTAGTTTAATCAAGATCTAATCTTTTGGGAATCAACCGAAGGATTAAATTGAAACAAGTAAGTATCATCATTGTGGTATAACGGATTTGATATTCAAATATATATATTAGATGAATCATGCCTGTTCTTATAGATTTTTCAATCTAGGGTTTTAGAGAAGTTGTGATTTTTGGGGTTCTGATATGATTTTTGGTTGGAGAAATCTGAGTTTAGATTTTGAAGAAATCTAAGGTAAGTTTTATTCCATTAATCCATAAGTTTAATGAAGAATGATTCTCATTGGTGATTTTATGTTTTTCTGGATTCATGCAATTAGGGCTTTGTGGAGATTTGGGTTTTCTAGGGAATTGATCGAAGAGATTCTGCAGTTGTGATTTCTTAAAAGGAGATAGGGAGATTTCTTGTTGTTGTTAAGAATTTGTGGATTTGGAGAGATTGTTCCTGGAATTGGAAAAGATACGACCTTTCCTTGTTTGCTGTATTTGCTTGCAGGTTTAGTTTTCTGATTGTTGCCTATAGGAACAAATATATAAATGAACTTAATTCTATTTGGCTTAAATTGTTTTTCTGGATGTCTTTGGCTTTGACTAGTAAAGACCTGGCAGACAGTGATACTGGTGAGGCACCCTGATGATCCTTGTGTGTCGTTGTCCCTAGTGGAGTTGCACTTGGAGATGATTCCGGTAGATATAGGTTTATTGGCAGTATGGCCACGGGTGTTTGAGGAGTACCCATTCACCAATATATGTATATAATTATTTATTTTCGATATCTGGTTGTTTTTCAGGAGTCTGAGTAACTCCAAGTTTGGGATCAGAGATCTATGATTCTAAACTGTGTTGTTTTGTAGGCTTAATGAAGATAACAATCCTGTTATTTGCATTTAGTTTGTTGCACGTATCTATACATGTTGTTTGTGCATTTGCATATTGTTTGTGGACTGGCGTACTGGGCGTTTTCGCTCATTCCTTTCTTTTTTAGGTACAGGTGATGGAGATATTGTTTATGACTTGTATTTTGATCATAGGGATGGCGATAGTGGACCTGACTACACTGCAGAGGAATATGATGTTATACAGGACATATGAAAAAAAGATTTCTTGAGTTATTGAAGATTTTTGAAACAATAATTTTGATTATTTATCTTTTTGAAGATTTGAAGTATTGGTTTTTATGTAATAGTTTATTAAACAGGATTATATGTTTTTAGTTGGAAATTAGATCTTTTCTAGATTATTGTTGGCTTTGGTTTTGCCAACTCGAATTTAGTTTATATTACAGGAGATATTTGAAAGTTATAAATTACAGGTTTCACAAGTTTTGTTCCTTTTAGAGTACCCTTAAATGTGGGTTCATGGAGATTTTTATATGTTTATATTTTGTGGTATTGAGATTTAGAGCCTTTGCATGTCTCTTTTAAGCGAGGGACACGTGGCGGGTTGTAATGCCTTAGTTTAGGGCGTTACAGCTTAATTGGTATTAGAGCAATAGGTTATGATATATTAGATTTAAGTTTTGACTCCTTAGGACGGTGAGCAATGATGAGAGGGGTAAAATACATTAGGGTTCTTGATCTTATCTAGACTAGTGTTGTTTTCATTCTATAGTTATAGAGTTTTGATCCTTAAGTTGGATTACCCTTTTAATTTGTGGAGATACGTTTGTTTGTGTTAGTAAGATCATATATTGTTGTCCCATAGTGTTTAGATCCTTTTGGATGGTTATACCTTAAGATATCTAACATCCTTACCTAAGACAAGGAGAAGAGTTCGATCTTTTATCAAGACAAATCGACAGTTCAAGGCATAAAGAAGAAGTGTAGTAGATATTATAGACCATTTGATATCAAGGATTTCAAGTGGCTTAAGAATGCCTGCTTTTCAAGTGTCAAGGTTGGGTAGTGATAGGTTTTGGAAAAGTTGTTCCTTAGGTATTCTATTCAAGTGTGGACAATATGGATATTGAGCCAAAGAATGAAAAGAGCCTAGAGGGAAAGTGCTTCTTAGGATTATGATACAAGTGCAAGTTTTCAAGCATATTTGAGAAGTTTGTTGTTTTGTTATGAGGAGGTAGTTAAGAGTGTGCTTGCAGATACCTTTAGGATATGGAGCAATGTCGACTTGGATTTGTAAGGAATTTGGATATAAAAATGGAAGGTGACATTTTACCTGTGAATATTATAGTAATGGATATGATAGGAATAGACTGCTTGATGTCGAGCCTGGATTTTGAAAATCATCCGGTTCATTTCTCCTACCCCGATTCATATTAAACCCTAACCCATTTAACATGAATCCTCGACTAGGGGTTAAAAGAAATTTAATTTTTGAAAACTTTTTGGAGTCGCCACCCGATATAAATCGGGAAAAAATGAAAGCCAGGATTAATGGGTCGGTTAATCCTAACTTAGCCACTAGTCTGCGAAAAGTTTGATTTAAAAATCAAATTTTTTAAAAAATACCAGATATCTGAGTTCGGGGGCTAACCTATTAAAATCTAAGCGGTTACCACTTTAAATTTAAAATTTAGAATTTATCCTTTTCTATACTAGAAAATTCAAACAAAGCATTTATAAAACAAATATCTACAAGTTTAATCATTCATTTTTATTTTATGTTTTTTCTTAGGATTTAAATATTAACAAACATTTATATTCTTCCTTTTAAAAAAAAAACTTATAATATGTACAAAATGATTATTTCAAACTATCAAACAAAATATATTTTTTCTAATTTTATTGTCGCCTGTAGGTGCCTACGTACTCGCTAATCGAGATCAGACAAAACGTAGTTCTTTTATAAAGAACTTAGTTTGTTGATCAATTTTATATTTTTAAAATATTCTCACTTTAAGTTCATTAATTTTGAATTTTCATGAAAACCAATTTTGATCATCCTATGATCTAATCAATTTATTTTTATTTCATAGAAAATATATTTTTCTAAGTTCAAAAAAATCATTAATTCATGGCTAATTTAATGCTACATGAAAATAATTTTGAAAACTTTGAGTATTATCTTTATAGCAAATTTATAAAGATAATTTTGATAAAAACTTAATTAATATCATGATTTAAAAAACAACAATTTTTATCTTTATTATTCAACAATAATTTTGGTTTAAAAATTCTATTTTCAATTTATTATTTTTCAAAATTCACTAATCATCACATATGTTCAGAACATATTCAAAATATATCATAACAAAATTAAAATACAAAAACAAAACATCTCATGCATCAAATATGTATTTAAAGATCAATCTATATACAAATATATATTCAAAAATATCCAAAAATATCAAAAATTGCGAAAACATGTAAATTTATATTAAAAATAATTATTCTAATTTTTCTGGATTTTTCTGAATTTTTCTGGATTTTTTACGAATTTTTATTGATTTTTTACTATTTTTTCTTATTTTCCGAAATTAAATATATAATAAATAAATAATTTAATAATACAGACTAACCTGGACCGTTGGATCTTCTCGGATCAGATCTGGAGCGTATGATCTGTAGACTAAATCTGGACCGTAGGATCTGATGGCTTTCGATCTGGAGCGTTGATTGTTTTGATCAAATCTGGACCGTCTGATCCTCTGATCAAATCTGAACCGTAGGATCCTCTGATCAAATCTGGACCACAGGATCTTCTGATCAAATATGGACCACAGGATCTACTGACTTTTGACCGACGACCGTTGACCGTTGACCGATCACCGTTGACCGACGACCGACCGGGTTGGATTCGGATTTCGGGTCGAATTTCGGTGCTCCGTCGGGTGAAGAAGACGATCACGGTGGTTTTCGAGCGCTCCTCGGCCGTTCCTGGTGATTTTCGAAGTCTCCAACTTTGTCGGCCCGACGTGGATTGGGGTGCTGCAGCGGCTGGTAGTGGTGGTTCACTCCCAGAACCACCAGAAGTGGCGGTTCGTGTAGTGGTGCTCGGCGGCGAGGGTTTGAAAAAAATCAAAAAAATTTGCAGAACTTCCAAATGCAAATTCGAGCAAATCTAAAGACTATAATCAATCAAGAACACTTCCTATATGATCCTAACACTCTTTAATTGGATCGAAATCCTCTCAATCACTTCGAATTTGCAAATTTTGCAATTCGAGCACTTTCTACTCTATTTTCAGATCTCGATCGTGTAGTGTATATTTCGTGAAATTGAATTGTGCTTTCTGCTTGTGGGGTGATCCTATTTATAGATTTCGAAACAATTTGTCATTTCGAAGCTTCGTACTTGTTCAATTTTTGAATCACGAATCGTTATATTTTTTCACATAAGAACGATTCAAAATTGGGACTCGATTCGTGATTGTTAGTTCAAATTGATCACGAATATTATGTTTACAGGTCATGACTCTTCGATTAAGTATGTTTAATTTGATTAATTGATACAATTCGGCCAATTTTGAAAAATCATGTCCATTCGAATTTTTCCCAATTTTCATGCTTTGATTAATGCGCCTTTTAGGATGAAATAATACACGAAATATGTACAGATGTGATGTATCTCATGCCTAGTTTGTGTCTGTAAAATTAATTTTGAAAAAACACAAAGATTCGTTGCTCAAATGAGGTCTCAAAGTGGATGAACCGATGTGTCTTTTGGGGAAAAAAAATTGAACAAAAAGAGGCAAAATCTGCCTTGGGCTAGATTCGAACTTGGGTCCCTTTGCTCTGTGTCCATGGTCTGAACCGTTAGGCCGTTGGCCTGTGCCTTGGTCATATAGCTAACTCACTAATACTTAAGACTAATAAAATATATATTATATTAAGCTTAAATAATTATTTATTTTAATTTTTTCCTACATATATTTTATTTATATTACTATTATTCATTTAATTATTTTATTATACATATTTTATTCCTCTATATTTTTATTTTTTCTATTTTCTCTTTTTTTATTATACTATTATTTATTATTTTTATTATTATATTTTATGAACTCAACATGACATTAATTTAATCTAAACTTGAACCTAATTTTTTAATTGGGCAAAAATGGGTGTCTACACTTGAGAAAACATAATGTTGTATTTGGATCTAGTTGTGGAGTTTAGTTTATTGGATGGAGATCGTTTTGTGTATAAGCTTGAAGTGTAAGGACCTTCAATGCTGCTTACATATGAGTTGTAGGAAAAGTCAGTTTTAGTAAATGACAATTTTGACAATAGGAGATGAATTAAAGACCGATCCTACGAGGATACAAATCATGAGAGAATATCTTGATTTAATTCCAGAAGATCTATTAGGGCTATCGCTTGAAAAAGAGATAGGGTTTTGTATTAATCTAGTGTCAGATACCTTATCTAAGTCTAAAGTACCATATCGTATGGCTCGGTATGCTTAACATTCCACAGAATAATAGTAACACATAAGTTAATTAACAACGATTCATGCCTCGGTATGCTTAACATTCTTTCAACCAATATTATCATACATAATTCATTTTCACCTTTTCCTACTTCTAATGCCTCTAGCTCCAAGCACAACCAAGTACAAAAAAGGTAGGAAATAAACTCACTTGGCCATGAGGATCTATCTTTCTTACGGATGAGTCGATTGATAAATCCACTAATCAAAATAATCCTCCGGGTATGAATACTCCTCCTCGGGTTCACCTAATCAAGAAGAATACTCATAATGAGTATTTCTTATTGATTCTATGGTACTTATCAAAACCTATGTCATAACATCGTTAAAATTTGCGTAGAAGGTAATTCCAACTTAAAATGACCATAACTTGGTCATTTTAACTCGGAATCGCGCAAATAATATATCGTTTTCTACCTACTCGAAAAGATATATCCATTTCTAAGGTTATTTTTTTTTTCATAAAAAGCCATTTAGGTTTCAAACTAATACAGTACAGAATAGTTACGAATTTATAGTTCACAAAATATGATTTTTTTCCATACTTTACTCAAAATTTCTTAAGAAAAATATATGGATATATATATATATAGTTGAAAAATCCTTTGGACATATATTTATACTCATATGTATGCATGATTTTGATAGTGTTGTCTCAATATCAATTTGTCTTTGATGGTTTTTAAATGATAAAACTTTTGAGAATTTCTCCTTTTTGAATTGTTAGAAGGAAAAAAAAAATATATTTGAGTTGTTATGAGCAAATGTTTTCCTATTATAATTCCATTTTCTTACTTTTCAAAAGTAAATTCAATTAAAAAATTTTGTTCTTTAAGTTATCTACTAACTTTATTTCTAGTGATTAAAAATAAGCTTTCAAAATATTTTTTAAGTTTCAAATATTTGAAGTTGTGTTAAATGTATGTTTTCCTTTTATTTTTATATCATTTCTTTTCTTTAGAAAATAGATATATCTTAAAAACTTTACTTTCTTGACAAATTTTATTTTTCTAAGTTGGTTTCTAAAATAGTGAGTTAATTTTATCTTGGTTTGAAAAACTTGTTTTATACTTAATATTTGTTAAGGAATAGAATAACTCTTTAGACAAGTTTATAAGAAAAGCTTTCTTAGAGAATTGTTAACATTAGAACTTAGCAAAAATTTCATTTTAATTTTTAAAAGAGAAAATCAATTTAAGTTTTGAAGAAACTTTCTTAATATATGATTTTCGAAGTCTATAGTGAACCTATTAAGTTTTAAAAAGGTATGCTTGAGTTAAGATCTTTTAATGTTAAAAATCATTCCTTTATGGAGCTTTTAGTTTGGTTTATAAAAGAAAAGAATTCCTTTTATTATTTTGAAGAAATCTACATTACTAATTCTCTCAGAATTTATGGTTAGCTTATCCTTTAAAAAGAGTCAAAACAAAACTTATATCTTTTTGTTGAAAATTCCTTTTGTTAAGAAATCTAGTTTACTTTTCTTTACTTAAGAAAGAACCCACTTTTATTTTCTCTTAAGACAACAATAATCATGCATGAATATGTAGCAATGTAAAGGTAGAGATAATACATAATAAGATAAAAAGAATTACTTAGAAGTAAATAAACATAATAAAATAGTCAAGCATTGGGAACCTTAGCTTCATCAAGGTATCCCGATCATGTATTGGGAGTCTTAACTTCATCAAGGCAACCCGGGACTAAGAATGGACTGGTCCCAAAAGAAAAAGAAAAGGAAAGAAAATTGTTTTGATTTGATATGGACAAGTCTAAGACTAAAAGAACTAGTCTTAATAAATTGTATAAAACAAGTAAGTAAATAAATAAATTACAAGACATGAAAGTAAATAAATAACAAATGAGCTCATATGCTCTAAATAAATATATATACATAGTATACATAATATTATATAAGTTAGATTAGAAACAAATAATAACAATAATAATAACAACATAATATTAACATAAAGCAAAGAATAGAAACATGAACAAAAACAAAACATGAATAAATTGTTACTTCTTTAACTCTCATGAGTCTAAGAAACATACACTAAACTCATGTTAAGTTGTATGAACATGATAAAGAATATAAGTAGAATTTTTACCTAAGGTTTTATGGAAGGTTTGAAAAGAGATGAATGGGTTTTGTGTTTGATTTTCTTCTTGAAGAGTAGAAATGGGTAGAGAGTATTTTGTGGGAGATTTGTTGGAGAGAGGTTTTGAGAGAGTATTTTGGTAGAGTTTTGTTATGTAAAATGAGTGTGTGAAAGAATGAAGGAGGAATGGGGTATTTATAGAATTTTTGGAGTGAATTTTGAATGTAATAAAATAAATTGAAAAAGAAAAATAATATATGTGAAGAGAGAGGGGGCCGGCGCCTACTTGAGAGAGAGAGAGATGATTTTTATTTGTTTTGTAATTTTTTGTAAAGAAAAAAGTGTAAAGTTTGATGTGAATAAAGTTGTATTGGTAATGTAAAAAGTAAGAAAATAGGTATGTAAGTAGTAAGAAATAGGTGTAAGAAAAAGTAGAGATAGTGAAATAGTAATGAATAGTAGGAATAATACTATGAATAGTAGACTAGACATATAAAATACCGGTAGTAATAAAAATACGCGTAAACGTGCTATATCTATTATTTTTAGTTACCGAAAAATTCTAAAACTGATATTTTTGAAATCTTTATTTAATTACAAGTCTTTTGGTGTTATCGGAATATTTTTAATATTCCGAGCTCTAGGACATGCTTTTCAAGAGCTTATCCCGATTGAGTCCGAAGGACACTCAAAATTGCGAATCTAATATTTTTATATTATCCTATAGTATTACGAACTATTTTAAGCCACCAACTTAATTTTGCTTTCTGGGGTTTGAGAACGCGAGATTGCCGGAGTTGAAATTGCTATATTGTCTTGGTCTTTGTTGACTTTTGAAACTCCGGTTTGACTAGGGTTAGGGTTTAATCCAACTTTACCCTAGAAATTTGAGGGGTTTATATCCAGAATCGGATAGGTGGTCTTTCTCAGGTTCGGGTTTTCAAATTAAACGATTATTGAACTCTCTATTTTTTTTTTGAAAATTCTCTTGTGAAATCCCGTGATCGAAATTGTTTAAGGTTCGATTTCAACTTGGGTTAGACTTTAGGGTTTCGATTTAGTATTCTAAAACCATTATCGAAAAATTTCAGGGGCTTACAACTAGTCTTTCTAGTCTTAGACTTGTCATTATCAAGTCAAAATGATTTTCTTTCTTTTCTTTTTAGGACTAGTCTATTCTTTGTCCCGAGTTGCCTTGATGAAGCTAAGGCTCCCAATGCTTGACCATGTCATTACGTTTATTTACTTATGAGTATTTCTTTCTATCTTATTATGTGTTATTCTTACTTTTTTTTTTATTGCTACA
Source organism: Combretum micranthum (assembly GCA_024138025.1). NCBI lineage: Eukaryota > Viridiplantae > Streptophyta > Magnoliopsida > Myrtales > Combretaceae > Combretum > Combretum micranthum. The sequence goes on from JAMXBD010000458.1 coordinate 263,673, forward strand.
TAATCATATTCTTGCCTGATTAGAATGTTGTTGTCTTCAATAAAAATAAAAATGGGTTCTTTCTTAAACAAGGAAAAGTGCACTAGATTTCTCAACAAAGGATTTTTCAACAAGAAGTCTACGTATTGTTTTTAATAAATTCTTTTCAATAGCTTAGACAAGTTAATCATAAGTTTTAAAGTATTAGTGCTAAAGATTTCTTCAAATGAAAGGAACTCATTTCTTTTATAAATCAAAACTAAATACTCCATAAAGATATAATTTTTAGCATTGAACTTAAGATTTTAACTCAACCTTATCTTTTATAAAACTTAAATAGGTTCACTATAGACTTCGAAAATCATATACTAAGAAAGTTTCTTCAAAACTTAATTTTTATACTATTACTCTCATTTCAAAATTAAGATGAAATTTTTGCTAAGTTCTAATATTGATAATTCTTTATTATGAAAGCTTTTCTTATAAACTTATCTAAAAGAATTATTCCATCACTTGATAAATATTAAGAATAAAATAAGTTTTTCAAATCAAGGTAAAATCAACTCACTATTTTAGAAACCAACTTAGAAAAATAAAATTTACCAAGAAAGTAAAATTTTAAAGGTAAACTTATTTTCTAAAGAAGAAAAAGAATATAAAAATCAGAGGAAAACATACATTTAACACAACTCCAAATATTTAACCACATTAACAACTTAAGGAAAATTTTGAAAAGCTTATTTTTTCAATCACTAGAAATAAAGTTGATAGATAACTTAAAGAACTAATTTTTGGGAATTAATTTACTTTTGAAAAGATAGGAAATGGAATTATAATAGGAAAAGCACTCACTTATAACAACTCAAGAATTTTTAAGTTTCTTTTTAGCAAATTAAAAAAGAAAAATTTTCAAAGTTTCATCTTTTGAAACTCTTAAAGACAAAATTGTTTGTGAAATATCAATGTTGAGACAATACTACAAAAATCATGCATACAATATGAGTATAAATATATTTTCAAAGGATTTTTCAACTATATAAATATCTATATATTTTGCTTATAGATTTTTGAGTAAAGACAAGTTTAGAAAATCATATTTTGTGGAATATGAAATTCGTAACTATTCTGTACCATAGTAATTTGCAACCTAAATGGCTTTTTATGAATAACCTTAGAAATGGATAGATCTTTTCAAATAGATAGAAAACAATATATAATATGTGAAATTCCGAGTTAAAATGAGCTAGTTATGGCTGTTTTTAGTTGAAATTTCCTCTTATCCGAATTTTGACGCAAATGCTAGAATAGAATTAAAAAGTTCAAGAGAGATTCCACGAAATACTTATTTCGGGTATTTCTTTCGTATAAATAACAAAGTTTGGGAGGATCCCTATTCGAAGGACCATTACGAGTAAAGATTTTTTTTACAAGGATGGCCGAGTGAGTTTATTTCCTACCTTTTACGTACTTGTTTGTGCTTGTAGCTAGAGGCACTAGAAGTAGGAAAAGATAAAAATAAATTTTGTATGATAACATTGATTGAAAGAATACTAAGCATATCGGGACATGAATTATTGTTAAATCAAATGGTATTCTACTGTTACCATGTTGGAATGTCTGCAATTCTATGATCGCTTTTAAGTACCTTAATTACATATTTCAAGTTATATATATTAATTGATTCATGCATATCACGTAGTTTATTTCATTTCATTAGCTACTATACTGGATGGGACAATAGTATAGTAGTAGGGTATGCAGGAGCCATAAGTCCGCAAGATAGGCAAATAGGAGCCAAAAAGAACTATTTCAGGATGGGCGAGTAGGAGCCAGAAATAAACTCCATAAATTGGATTTCAAAGATGGGCTTTAAAGAGCCTGAAACACCTAACCATTGAATGGAGGGGTAAATGTCATGCCCTGAAAGGTACCTTAAACGTGGCAGTCCGTCATACACAATATTAAAGCCTAAGAATGACCACCTCGGTCATGCGAAGGCTTCCATACTATGTACAAGGCATCTAACACATGGAGGAGACTCATCGGAGTAATGCATTTTATGTTGATACAACTTGAGAACAATGTGAAGGAAATTCAATTCACTATTCTTCAAAATACAACTCATTAAACTTCAATTACAATTCATCAAAAGATTCTATTACATAAAACTATTACAAAGCAAATAATAAAACCTAGCTCATAACTTCAAACATTCTTATGTCTTGTCAGAATCCTGAAGTCATTCTCGACTTCAACCATCTCAGTCCCTACTTAGCATTCTTGAGATAACCTGTTTATTTAAACAACTATTGGGGTATAAGCTACACTAGCTTAGTGAGTGAAAACTTTCAGGATTACATTTATAACACGTCATACAATCAAGTGATTAGTCAGACAAGTGATATGCATCAAACTCGTGAATTCAACAAACATATGACCTACCGAAAATCATATGTGGATGGACTTGCGCCCTCCATCCTGGGTTAGCAGATTAACGAATCCTGCGGTACGACCAAGACCGTTTCAGCTTACGGACAACTGTAAACTATAAAATCGTTTAAGGTACAACGATAAACCAACAAATGCTAATGCTCCATCCCCATCGTGTATGAATGAGTTCAATTTCATCTTCAATTCCGAATAATCAATTATACCAATTCTTTTAAGTGATCAGTCAATAATCGCAGACAATCAATTCTAATTCATCTATACAAGCAATAGTTAATCACTCGACTTCGATATTCTTACATTCCATTTCTCATATCAACGACAAGCACACATAGTTCCCATTCGTCCCTATCATGCATATCCATTTTATCTTTACCAAATATCTAGTACAACTATTATTACAATCACATACAATAAATGAAATTGGAAGTAATACTCACTTGGCTATTGGATCACCAGTCTCTTAGTACAAGTAATCCGGTGGTAGGGAATCGTCGAATTCGAGAACACCTAGAAAGAAAGAAATACTTTAATAAGTATTTCGTCACTTAACTAATCCAAACTATCTTATTCAAACTATCAAATTCGCAATTCTCGTCCTAAGCGGGAATTCCAACTTAAAATGGCCATAACTTGGTCATTTTAACTTGGAATCTCGTAAATTATATATCGATTTCTATCTACTTCGAAAGATCTATCTATTTCTAATATTACTTTCAAGTTTTGAAAACATTTAGGTCTCGGAACAGAGGGATCAGATCTGATCAGTAATGGTTTCCGATTCCGAAAAATAGTTTTCTAAATGTTTGTAATGTTCCTACTATATAAATTAGCTATACATGCAATATGAGTGATTTCCTAACATGAATGACATGAGATGAGCTTAATGTATGCATGATCTTGATGATTTTTGCTAAAAGGAAATTTTATAACTTTTTATTTTGCAAGACCATAATAATAACTACTTATGAAAAATCTAGTTTTCTAACTTTGATCATTTCCATTTGTTTTGGATTTGTTACTTAAGAAAATATAATTATTTTTTTTAAAATTGAGTCTTCATTATATATATTACTTATGACCTTCATTTCTACATAAAAATTTCCATCTTACACTTTGTAAACATGTTTTCAAGTAGGGTTGATTCCAAAATCCGAATTTGGTAAAAATTGGTTTTTGAGTGATTCCTTTAACTAAGAATCATTTGATATTTAGAAAATTAGGGCTCAATTATACATAACCACTAAGGACTTCATTCTTACACAAAAATTTGCATTTTACACTTTGCAAATATGTTTTCCAATATGATTTACTCAAAAATCTGAATTTTAGAAAATCCACTTTTTGAATGATTCCTTTGGGAAAAACTTGTTCAATGCATTAAAAATTAAGACCTTATGGTACCTATTACTTAAGGACTCCATTCATTACATAAAAATTTCATTTTGAGCTTGGATAATAGGTGTTCTTATGGCCTTCATTCAAAATTACGAATTTCATAAATTGATTACTAACTCAAAATTTTCCATCTTGATTCTACTTTTTGTTTTACACATTACTCATATCCAAACTCATTTCAACTTGTAAAAATCACCACTTAATGATACCTATTACCTATACCCTTCATTTTTCACATAAAACATGAGTTTTTGAGTTGATATGTGGGTTTTCAAAATTAGTCTTGGTTGGGATCCGAATTTACAAAATTCATTTTTGGTCATATCTTTTGATAAAATCTATCTATACTTATGAAAATCCATTCCTTACATATCCTATCCTAAGAGCCTTTCATTTCTTAAATAAAAACTTCATTTTTGAGTTGAAAAACATGTTTTTAATATATACTTTGGCCAAAATCCGAAAATCGAATTTTTATTTTGAAAATCACTTTTGATTCTTGTAAAAAAAAGTCTTGATGATATATATATATATATATATATATATTAAGCCTTCATTATCTTAAGTAAAAATTACGTTTTGACATTTGGAAAGTGGTTTTTAAATAGGGGTCTTGCCAAAATACGAATTTCACAATTTTTCTTCAAGTTCAAATCTAAGATCTATACATAATATGAACATACATCTAAATGAAACCCATGATAATAAACTTTAAACTCATAGATCGAAACTTTACCCATCAAATCTTTCATTTATGTTATATATACCCTAAGCCCTTTACTTTAAATGGAAAATACACATTTTGAAGTTGAAAAATAACTTTTCTAAATATGGTTCCATTTTCATCCGAATTTTCAAAAATGATTTTTGTTGAAAATAAAATAGATCTTGAGTTTTCTAAAACATTTCAACTATCATCATGCTACTACAGGTCATCCATGAACATAAAACAAAGTCTAACGCATTTATGAATTCAAACACTAGATCTAGTTTTCTATACTAGTTTTAAATGCATGAACACATATGAATGAGGAATATATGCATAAATCATAGGTAATAACAAAAATAATAACTCATATAACAAGATCTATGGCATAAACAAAAACCAAAGCTACAAAATGTTAGATCTACAAAATATAACAACTTTAAACAAGAAAATAATTATGGTACAAGATAATAATTATGGAGAAGAGGAGTGTTTCATTTTTGGCATCATCATCCTAAGCTTTTGAGCTTATGGAAGGTCATTTGATGCATGAAACCTTCATTACACTTTACCTATACCACCTATGGAAGCTTTAAGAAGAAGATTTGCTTAAAAATCTTCAAGAATGAAGTGTGGAAGCCATTTTTAGAAGTGGGGGCAGCTTGTTTTTCATGGAAGAACAAGAGGAAATAAAGAAGGAAAGGGAGGAAAAAGAGAGAGAAAAACTAAAGAATGAAAAAGGAAAGAATGAGTAAATGAAGGAGAGAGAGAAAATGAGTGTTTTAATTAAACAAAAGAGAGAAAAAAAATAAAACAAGGGCAGCCAATATTTGGAGAGCTGCAAGTGAAAGATGGAGAGGAGAGAGAGTGAATTTTGTTGAAATTTGACTTAAATTTGAATTGTGTAATAAATGTGTAATGTAGTTGTCTTAAGAAGGAGTAGAATATAATTAATTTAGTCAAAATGGGGTAAATAAAGGACAATGACAGCCATAAAGAAGGGGAAAAATTTGCCATGAAGTGCGGGATAATGTGTAGAAAGATTGAAGTGAAAAGGAAGTGATATGTGTAAGGTATACTTGAAAGTATGGGTTGTAAAAGTACTTTCTTAATAAAATAAAATTAGAAAATTTATTCCAAATATTTAAAGCAGATTTTTTATAATTAAAATTAAATAATTATTTGAATTATTTTAGTATTTTAACAAATATGTTATCGGTATGATCAAAATACGCGAATAGGGGCTATAAATGATATTTTTATAACCCGAAAAATTATAGAAAAATTATTTTATGAAAATATAAATATTTTTAAAATATTTAATTAATTTATTTTATTTTTATTATCGGATCTTAAACAGAATCTAATCCCGTGAAAGCCCAAACTAACTAAATTTTAGAAAAACAAAATTTTTTATAATATATAAAATATTTATCTAAAATATAAGACTTTATAAGAATAATAAAATTGTGTAATGAAATAAAAGTGAATAGTACAAAAGACTAATCAATTACCGGTAATAATGGAAATACGATAAAAAGATTATAACTGTAACTTTTATAACCCAAAAAATTATATAATTGATCTATTTGGAAATCTTATGAAATTACGAGTCTAACGGTGCTATTGGTATATTTTTGATATCTCGAGCCCCAGGACACGCTTTTCAAAGTCTGTACCCGAACGGGTTCGAAATAGGTCAAAAATTTACTAATCTGATATTTTTAAACAAACTTATATTATTATGAGCTATTCTACATATTTAAACTACATCTCGGCCTCTAAGGTTAGGGGCGCTAGATTGCCGGACCTAAACTATTGTATACCAATTAAGGTTTCCGGATGATTTTTCGATTTAGATCTTTGCCAATTTGGAAAGTGATATTTTATGTTTATACAACGTATTTACTTTGAGAAATTTATTTTACATTTCATTTTTGTAAGTATTTAATATATTTTAACGTTTTCGAAATTTTTGAATTGGGTTTCATGTCACGCCCCGACGGGTACCCTAAACGTGACAGTCCGCCACACTCAATATTAAAGCTTAAGTATGACGACCTTAGTCATTCCCAAAAGCTTTTATATTAAGTGTAAGGCGTACTTTCACAACTTCAGAGGACCATAGGTGGAAATATGAAGTTTAAGAAGATATGAATAACACATTTAAGATAAGAGGTTTCATAATAATCATTTATTCATATCAATGATTTTTCAAACTTAGGGTCAATTCCTTTGTTTACTAATCTATTACTTGAGCATTTATACATCACACTAAAATACTATATTTTATTTAAATTTCTATTGCTCAAAAAGAATTTACTTGTCCACATGGTCCACGTGGCCTTAACCATAAGTAAGGAAACTGCAAAAGATATCTATTGGGGTATAAGCTAATAGGCTTAGTGAGAACTATTTTCATAAATAACTTCTTGTAACAAGATTCAAACAAGTTGATTTAATCAAACAAATGTATTGCACAAGCACGTGGGCAAACAAGCATATAGCTTTCCGGGAACTATATGTTGAATGGATTTACGCCCTCCATTCGGGGTTTGGTGATACATAACCTCAATTCAAGTAGTTTTAAATAAAAAGTTTTCTTGCTCATGAGCACACATCGTCGAGCATTCCGAATCTACTTGATTGACCTTGCTTTCGGATCTACCGCCAAGCATATTCTATTAAGCCGCCAAGCACTCGCTTTCGGATCTCCCGCCAAGTGTTGCTTTCGACATGAACTTACTATCCTTCTTACCCAAGGATAATAACCCAACCATGCAATGTGACTCACTTCGTGGTATGCATGAGTTCATTAGTTTATAAAGTCATAACATAATTGTTTTCAACTTTATGGCGATCAAGGAATTTCACACAAATCAATATTAAACTAAAACAATCACTTAGAACAATTCTGGCTTCGATATTCTTAGAATTCTTTCAAGGAATTATTTTACATGCATATCGGTTTATCTTTTCCTAACTCTAGTGCAACTAATTTACAAGCACAACAAGTATAGCATTTAATGGAAATAAACTCACGATGCCATTGTCGTCTATTCCTCTAAGCGGATGAGTCGTTCACACACTTCCACTTAATCGTAATAATTCTCGGGGTGAAGGAATCCTTCCTCGGGGTCACCTAACCAAAGAAAATACCCACAATGAGTTTTTCTTGATGATTTTCTTGAATTTTGACAAAACAATGTCAAAGAACGTTAAAGTTCGTATAGAAGAATGTTCCAACTTAAAATGGCCATAACTTGGTCATTTTAACTCGGAATCGCGCATATAATATACCGATTTCTACCTACTCGAAAAGATCTACCCATTTCCAAAATTATTTCCAACAAAAAAATCCATATAAGATCCGAAACAGTGGTGATAGAATTCACCACGGATTTTCCAACAAAACAACTTTGGTTCAAGAAATCAAGATTTTGCTTGATAAATACTTAGTTATCTATATAGTTGAAAAATTCTCTTTTTATAACTATATAACTCATATTTAAGCATGCTCAAGTGTCTTGTTGTCCAATTTATTTTTCTTAGGTAAAACAATGTTGGTTTGAAGCTTTTCGAAAATTGTTTTTGCAAATTTCTTTGAAATGAATACCTTGTTTTCTTTATTTTCTAAAAACGTTTTATGTTGGTTTTATTTATCTTTTTCTAAGTGACCTTTGAAAATAAAATTTTCTACTTTCTAAGTTACATTAATACTATATTTGAAGTTTTCTAGGAAATATGCTATTCTTCATTTTTCTTGTGTAAATTTCTTTGTTTACTTGTTTTGCAAAAATCCTTACTTGATATTTCTCATTCTTCTCTCACGTCTTATGTTTTTCATAAAATCATCCATTCATGAAAATTTGTTTTTCTTTATAAAAACAATGTGGAACAATTTAAGAACTTTTAAAAAAAAAAAAACTAGTTTCTAAAATATTATTATTTCCTCTTGTAACTTAAAAAGGAATAACTTTATTTTTGTTTTCAAATCATAGATTTCTTTTGTCTATTTGTAAAGGTCTTTTCTTGAAAAATTCCTTAGCCATTCATCTTATTTATCTTTTTATGGAAAGAACCATTTTTATCAACAAAATATTTTCTTTTGAAAAACAAAGTGGAATAATAAAGATTTTAGTAGCTTTTCAAAGCAAAAATTATAGTGAGTTCTTTTTGTATCATGAAAATGATTGAGTTTATTTTTGTTATCTTATATATTTTTATGCTTCATAAACTTATTTTCAAGTGACAAAAATCCTTCTTTTGTTTAATTATCTTTAGAAAATAAAATTTTTGGACAACAATCTAAATGAACATGATTATGAGGATAATAATAAACAAAATAACATAAAGCATAATAATAAAGTCAAGTATTGGAGTCTTAGCTTTTTCAAGGCTCCCGGGACTAAGAAGTAAACTAGTTCCATAATGAAATAAAATGAAAGAAAGAAAATCTTGTTTTGACTTGATGAGGCAAGTCTAAGAGTAGAGACTAGTCTTAAAAACAACTTGAAATAAATAAATTGCATTGAAGTAAATAAATTGCATGAAAGGTAAATAAATTGCAAGATCATGAGCTTATATGCTCTAAATAGTATATATAGCTATATAGATATGGTAGATAGTTATGAACATAAAAGAGACATAAATGAACATAAGAGAAACATAAATGAATATGAACATAAAGGAATTATGATTATGGACAAAAACAAAGTATGAACCTATTGTTGCTTTCTTAACCTTCATGGTTTTAGAAAATACACACTAAGCTCATACTAAGTAGATGAACATGAAGAAATCTTGAGAAATTTCTTACCTAAAGAAAGCTAAACTAAGAAGACTTCTTGAAAGAACTATTGAGAGAAATTGGAGAGAAATTTTTGTAGAGTAACTTTAGAGAAGAAGAGGTGTGAAAGAAGTGAAGGTATGAGGGGGTATTTATAGGAATTTGAGGAGTGATTTTTGTGTGATTAAAATAAAGTAAAATAAAAACAAATTGATGGGCATGTGAGGGGGGGTAGCGCCGGCCATTGAGTGTAGTGAGGGAGTGTGTTTTATTTTTTTGACTTTTTGTTAAATAAAAGATGTAATATATAAGATAGATGTGATATAAAGTTATGGGAAATAGGTGTAAGAAAAAGTAGAGATAAAAGAATAGTGTAGAATAGTAATGAATAGTGTAATGTAAAGTAGATATGACAATTAAAGTACCGGTAGTAAGAAAATACGCGTATAATAGCTATATCTGTTATTTTTACTTACCGAAAAATTACGAAACTGATATTTTTGGAAAATTTATATTTTTACGAGTCTAACGGTATACTCGGAATATTTTTACTATTCTGGGCTTCCAGACACGTTTTTCGAGAACTGTGTCCGATCGGGTTCAAAGGACACCTGAATTTCGCGAAACTAAAATTTTTATAAAACCCATGGTTATTACGAGCTATTCTAGCTAATTATCCTAATTTCGTTTTCTAGGGCCAAAGAAAACGGCAATGCCGGATTTAGTTGGATACGGTAAACTAGGGTTTTGTTGACTTTTAGGGTTCCGTTTGACTTCCGGTTTAGGGTTTTATGCTAAACCGATTCCGAAAATTTAGGGGTTTACATTTCATTTCCGAAAGTTAATCATTATTCACTTTTTAATAATTTGTTTTTGGGATCTATATTACCCGATTTTATAAATTGGAGTTGCGTATAGAATTTGTCATAAGTAGTGGTTTTGGAATTGAAGTATGATGAGTTCTTATTTTGTTTTTAAGGATTCTAATTTTTCTCAAGATTCGGAAATTTTTGGATTCGCTCGTGTTTTTGGACTAGTTGAAATTCGATTTTAATTTGAAGTGATTTTTAGGGTTTATTTTCGAAGTTCATCTTGAAATTATTTACTGAAATTTTCCAGGGCTTACAGTAAATCCATTCAAAACATATGATTTCCAGTAGATCATACGTATTGCTTGTTCACTTGCTTGATGCATTCATACGCTCGTTTAATAACTTATTTGAAATTATTGATACGAGTACGTAAGCTAGTTATGCTTAAACTTCGATAGACTTTTGTTGTAACAAGACCAATATCTCTAATGCCCAAGGACTTCATATACTCGAGTGGGATTATGTTTTGTGGAGCTTCTGGAAATCCTTTGAAGATATTAGGCTAAATATCCTTTAATTTCTTTTGGTGTTAGTATTGTTTCGTTGTGTGAAAGACTAAGCTGATATTATAATTGCTTGGAGATTTATAGAGGAAAGCCCTTAAGATAATGTAAGGACTATATTCTTATAATGTTGAAATTAGATGGTTATCTAGATTTCATGTATACTGTATTTACTCTCCCGAACTACACATCCCACAGGCGTCTCCTATTGTTGTGATAAATGCCTTACATATGGTGTTGAAGCTTTCGCATGACTTTGGAAAGTCATTCTTAAGTTTTAATACCGCATGTGGTGGACTGCCATGTCTAGGGTACCTTTTGGGGCGTGACATGATGACCTTAAAAAATTGACATTAACTTGGTCAAGGATGAACTAATAAAATGTTCATGTATAGCATGAGATTGAGTCATATTATTTACGCTACTATTTCTACACGTAGGACTTGTCACACCCAACGGGTACCCTAAACGTGACAGTCCGCCACACTCAATATTAAAGCTTAAGTATGACAACCTTAGTCATTTCCAAAAGCTTTTATATTAAGTGTAAGGCTTACTTTCACAATTTTAGAGGACCATACATGGAATAATGAAGCTTAAGGAGATATAAAAACATATTAAGAAAAGAGGATTCACAATAAATATTTGTTCATAGTAAAGACTATGCATACTTAGGAATGATTCCTTAAATTACTAAGCTATTATATAAATATTTGCATGCTAATACTATGATGTACTTTATCCAGAGTTCTAATATTCAAAAGGGATTACCTGCCCACATGGTCCACTTGGCCTTAGCCATAAGTACGGAAACTGCAAAAGGTAGCTATCGGGGTATAAGCTAATAGGCTTAGTGAGAACTATTTCCATAAATAACTTCTTGTAACAAGATTCAAACAAGTTGGTTAAGCACACATATGTAATGCATCAAACACGTGGGCAAACAATCATATAGCTTTCCGGGAACTATATGTTGAATGGATTTACGCCCTCCATTCGGTGTTTGGTGATACTCAAAACAAGTAGTTTAACTAATAGAAAAATTTAAGCTTGCGAGCACACATCGCCAAGCATTCAATAAAAACTTTTATACTTGCGAGCACTCATCGCCAAGTATTCCGAACCTACTTGATTTGACCTTGCTTTCGGATCAACCGCCAAGCATATTCCATTAAGCCGCCAAGCAATCGCTTTCGGATCTTCCGCCAAGTGTTGCTTTCGACATGAGCCTACTATCCTTCTCACCCAAGGATAATAACCCAACCATGTAATGTGACTCACTTTGTGGTATGCATGAGTTCATTAATTTATAAAGTTATAACATAATTAATTTCAACTTTAGGGTGATCAAGGAATTTCACACAAATCAATATTATACTAAAACAATCACTTAGAACCATTCGGGCTTCGATATTCTTAGAATTCTTTTAAGGAATTATTTTACATGCATATCGGTTTATCTTTTCCTAACTCTAGTGCAACTAATTTACAAGCACAACAAGTGTAGCATTTAATGGAAATAAACTCACGATGCCATTGTCGTCTATTCCTCTAAGCGGATGAGTCGTTCGCACACTCCACTTAATCGTATAATTCTTGGGTAAAGGAATCCTTCCTCGGGGTCACCTATCCAAAGAAAATACCCACAATGAGTTTTTTTTCTTGAAGATTTTCTTGAATTTTGACAAAACAATGTCAAAGAACGTCAAAGTTCGTATAGAAGAATGTTCCAACTTAAAATGGCCATAACTTGATCATTTTAACTCGGAATCGCGCATATAATATACCGATTTCTATCTACTCGAAAAGATCTACCCATTTCTAAAATTATTTCCCACAAACAAAGCCATATAGGCTCCGAAAAAGTGGCGACAAAATTCTCCACGGATTTTCAAGTAAAAACGATTTTGGTTCAAGAAATCAAAATTTGTTTGATAAATACTTAGTTATCTATATAGTTGAAAAATTCTCTTTTTATGACTCATATTTAAGCATGCTCAAGTGTCTTGTTGTCCAATTATTTTTCTTAGGTAAAACAATGTCGGGTTGAAGCTTCTTCGGAAATTGTTTTTGTAAATTTATTTGAAATGAATACCTTGTTTTCTTTATTTTCTAAAAACGTTTCATGTTGGTTTTATTTATTCTTTTCTTAGTGACCTTTGAAAATAAAATTTTCTACTTTCTAAGTTACAATAATACTATATTCGAAGTTTTCTAGGAAATATGCTTTCCTTCATTTTTCTTATGTAAATTCCTTTGTTTAATTGTTTTGCAAAAATCCTTACTTGAAATTTCTCATTCTTTTCTTATATCTCATATTCTCCAAAAATAATTATTCATGTATGAAAATTTGTCTTCTTCATAAAAATAAGGTGGAACAATTTAGGACTTTTGTAGAAAAACTAATTTCTATAATCTTATTAGCTTTTTCTTGTAACTTGAAGAGAATTAACTTTATTATTTTTCAAACCATAATTTTTCTTTGCCTATTTGTTTGCAAGGCCTTTTACTTAAAAATTTCCTTAGTCATCTATCTTCTTATAAAAAGAATCATTTTTGTATCAACAAATATTTTCTTTTGGAAACAAGGTAGAATAACAAAGATTTGAGTAGCTTTTTAAGAAAAAATGGTTTTCTAAATTCATAGCGAAATCTTTTTGCAACTTGAAAATGAATGAGTTTATTTTTCTTATATTTTTATAAACTTATTCCTAAGTGACAAAAAGTCTTCTTTTATTTCATTATCTTTAGAAAATAAAACTTTTGGACAACAATCTAAATGAACATGATTATGAGAATAATAATAAACAAAATAACATAAGGCATAAATAATAAAATTAAGTATTGGAGTCTTAGCTTTTTCAAGGCTCCCGGGACTAAGAAATAAACTAGTCCCAAAATAAATGAAAGAAAAGCTTGTTTTGACTTGATGAGGACAAGTCTAAGACTAGAGACTAGTCTTAAAAACAACTTGAATTAAATAAATTGCATTGAAGTAAATAAATTGCATTAAAGGTAAATAAATTGCAAGATTATGAGCTTATATGCTCTAAAGAATATGTATATAGTTATATAGATATAGTAGATAGTTATGAACATAAAAGAGACATAATGAACATAAGAAAAACATAATGAATATATAAAGGAAACATGAACATAAAGGAATTGTGGTTATGAACAAAAACAAAGTATGAACATATTGTTGCTTTCTTAACCTTCATGGTTTTAGAAAACACACACTAAGCTCATACTAAGTAGATGAACATGGAGACTTCTTGAAGAACTTTTACCTAAAGAAGATGAGCTTAAAGAGAACTTCTTGAAGAGCTTCTTGGAGAGAAATTCTAGAGAGATTTTGAGAGAGTAATTTTAGTGTAGAAGTGGTGTGAAAGAAGTGAAAGAGGAGGGGGGTATTTATAGGAAAATGAGGAGTGGTTTTTGTGTAATTAAATTAAAGAAAAATTGAAACAATTTGATGGCATGGGGGAGTGAAGTAGCGCCGGCCATGGTGTGAGGGGGGGGTTTTTTATTTATTTTTGTGACTTTTTAATAAATGAAAGATGTAATGTATGAAGTAGATGTGATATAAAGTTATGGGAAAGGTAAAAAGTTAAGATAATAGGTTATGTAGAGTGTAAGAATAGGTGTAAGAAAAAGTAGAGATAAAAGAATAGTGTAGAATAGTAATGAATAGTGTAATGTAAAGTAGATATGACAATTAAAGTACCGGTAGTAAGAAAATACTCGTATAATAGCTTTATCTGTTATTTTTACTTATCGAAAAATTATGAAATTGATATGTTTGGAAAACTTATATTTTTACGAGTCTAACGGTATATTCGGAATATTTTTACTATTCCGGGCTTCCGGGCACGTTTTTCGAGAACTGTGTCCGATCGGGTTCGAAGGACACCCGAATTTCGCGAAACTGAAACTTTTATAAAACCTATGGTTATTACGGACTATTCGAGCTAATTATCCCAACTTCGTTTTTCCGGGCCAAAGAAAACGGCAATGCCGGATTTAGGTTGATACGGTGAACTAGGGTTTTGTTGACCTTTAGGGTTTCGTTTGACTTTCGGTTAGGGTTTTTGTGCTAAACCGATGCCGAAAATTTAGGGGTTTACAGGACTGGATGGGCAAGGTGTCTTGCTCAAACACAAGGAACCACTATGTTCGGGGAACATAATCTCATGGAGGAGCCTCGCTGGATTAATCGCTTTAGGCAAGAAGCTCAGGAACTAATAGTGGTGGTTGGTAGGAACCTAAAGTCTACTAAAATTATTGGTCATATGGGCCTTTACTTTCAAACATTCCCTAACCTATGAGGATCAATTTGTGATTGGTCAAATGTGTTCTACACACCTAGAAAATATAACAAACAAAGTAGATGGGTTAAGCACTAAAAAAAAAAAATCAAAGTGGGCATTACTGCAATTGAATGCTAAGCCATATTTTCTAAAGCCGATATTGTACTTTAGAAGCTAGCAAAATCGCAGACGTGGAGGAAAGCACGGAAGCCTTGGATTTCTTGTACACCAGCTCAAGGTCGGTGACTTTTATTGCCAAGGTCGGCGGTGTCCAATTGTAAACCCTCGAATTTTTCGTAACTCTTAGAAAATAATCCTGGAATTAAAATATCAAATTGAAACCCTAAAAGTTGAACCAAGTTAAAACAAAACCCTAAACAATATTAAATACAAAATTTCATGGCCTTAAGAAAAAAAGAACCTTAAAAAACAAAATAGAAATTCAATAATTGTTCGACTGAAAACCCAAATATGAGATAATTCATTTTTCCGATCCCTAACACATAATTCGAGATGGGATATCCAAATAATATTCAAAAATAAAATTATAGAACCTTAAGCCCTTCGATGGAAATTTGAAATGCAAAAATCTAAATTGATACCGAAAATTAAACTGAGTTAATCACACAACCCTAGACTTGATTAAACAATCTCGGTAACTGAAAAAATATTAAATAAATCATAACGATAAAGTAAAACAAAATTTTGAACCAAAAATATAACATGTCCCAAAAACCCCAAAATTTTATGATCTTACGTATAAATCAAAAAGTCGAAAGTCAAACTGGAAAGTCAACAAAGTCTATAACAAATCTTAGTATTTAGATCCGACAATCCTGCGCTCTTAAACCCTAAACAACGGAATCGAGATAATTATGGATAATAGTTCGTAATATTATATAGAAGTTTAAAAATATTAGATTCATCAAATTTTAGTTCATTTCGTATTCGATCGGGATCAGTTTTCGAAAACCGTGTCCTGGTACATTGCACAGTAAAATATTATGATGATACTGTTAAATTCGTAATAATGTAAGGAATCTAAAAATATCAGTTTTGTAATTTTTTTGATAACTTAACATTAATGATATCGCATTTATACCTGTATTTTCTTTACTATCAGTAAATTGTTAGTCTTGTTTACTATTTATTATACTTCTCTACTATTCATCTATTTCTACTTTTTTTTTACTACATATTCGTACTACCTATATACCTATTTTCTTACTTTTTACCTTTCCAGTGCATCTTATATCAAATCATATTTTACATATTACTTACTTTTCCTTACAAAATACAAATTAAATTATTTTCCTCCCCCTTTTTATCCCAAAACCGGCGCCACTCTCTGTCTCTTCATCTCTATTGTTTTTCTTTTTCAATTTTTTTATTACACACAATTTCCCTCCATCTTTAACTATAAATACCCTCATTTACTCTGCTTCTTTCACACCTTCATTTTATATAACAAAACTTTCTCAAATTTACTCCACAAATTTTCTCTACACAATTTATCTCTAACAAAACTCTCTTCGACCAATTCTTTCCAAAATCATTTCCCATACATAAACTATTTACCACATATCACTTACCACATAATCCTACATTCATTATCTTCTTCCTACCACATAAACACTCTTAGGTAAACTTCTACCATCATTTATTTACCCATGTCATGTAACTTAGCATGACCATAGTGTTGTTTCTTAAAACTCATATGGGTTGTAGAAGTAACAACATGTTCATGTTTTGTTCTTGCACATGCCAAGAATTCCAATTTTATTATCTTGCTATTATGATGATATTATGTTGTTATTATTGTTATTATGCTTCTAACTTAAGCTTATATATATTATTACCTATATGTATATATATATTCCTTAGAGCCTAAATGCTCACTAACTTTCACTAACTTGCTTTTACTATTATTATTGCTTTTCTTTATTTTTTCTTTTTCTTTTTGGGATTAGTCAATTCTTAGCCCCGGGTTGCCTTGATGAAGTTAAGGCTCCCAATACTTAACCGGGTTGTCCTGATGAAGCTAAGGTTCTTAATGCTGGATTAAAATATCTTGATGAAGCTAAGGGTCCTAATACTTGATCTTATTATTTTGCTTACTTTTGCTTCTTATATCTTCCATACATTATTATGTTATATTTTAATCATTTTCATACTAAATAATCTTATGCATACATTATTATAATGATATTGTCTTAACAAAATTAAAGTAGAATCTTCTTTAATAAAGGAAAAATGGAACCAAACTCTTTTATTTTATAACTTTGAACCTAAATAAATATTTGTCATAAAAAACATAGAAAAAGTATTTTTATAAATTCTTTTAAAAAATTTAGACAAACCATCATAAATTTTCTATAATGATAATAAAGATGATTTTTACTAAAGAAATTAACTAAGGAAATAAACACTATCTTTTTATGATGAGTGTAAATCTCCGAAATTTTTGGATTCGAATTATAGCTTAAACCCTAATCGGAAGTCAACCAGATTTTCCAGAGTCAACAAAACCCTAGTTTACCGTAACCGCTTAAGTCCGGCATTGCCTATCACGCCCCGAGGAATACCCTAAACGTGGCAGTCTGCCGTACACAATACTAAAGCCTAGGAATGACTACCTTAGTCACGCAAAGGCTTCCATATCATGTACAAGGCGTACATCACAACCAAGGGAACGCATCGGAGTAGCGCAATTTGTATTGATAATAAATAAGTAACAAGGCAAAGAGAATACCTATCATAAAACATACATATTGCATTTCAATTCTTAGAGGCATATCCTACTTCAAATAAATATACATCACTTATCATATAGGTCATTTTATATGAAGATCCTTACGACATTACTTCATCTTATAATCCCATTTCCTTCGTAGAAGCTTAACCGTCCATCCATGACTTCCCTAGTGTCATGATCCTCAATTTAAGCCACAGGTATACCTGTTTCAACAAAATCTATAGGGGTATAAGCTACAACTAGCTTAGTGAGATATTCCTTTTCATTCGCACCACATTTTCAAACAAGTTTATTTATTTAATCACACATATGCTATGCGTACAATGCAATAATCACATGATTACGCAAATATATATGGTTATCCGGAAACCATATATAGAACGGATTTACCCCTCCGTATCAAAGGTTAGGGAATCGGGGTTGAAGATCCTCGACCTTCTACTGCTAGTCCCCAGGTCCTCACCCACAACGTTCGGTTGGCTCGGCTCCGAACCTAGAGTCGCTTTCCCCAAGCGATTTGGATTCTCCAGGAAGGAACATAGCCCGTGGCACCGCACGATCACAGCCAATCCAACTCTACGCGTAGGAGTAGCAGCCTTCCGAAATAGATGTGACTCGACGGATGCTATGCGTGAGCGTTTTATTTTTCTTAAGCCAATGCTTATTAAGGTTTATTAGGGGCGATCAATCAATTTAGCAAACAATAAACAGTCATACAAGTAAGTAAACAAAATTATTAAACAAGCAGTTCGAAGTTGTGATATTCTTAATTATCATTTCATACATAAACATAGAATCACATATACATAATCCCGAATTCCCCAAATATAATCCATTTTTATCTTTTCTTAGTGTACTAATGCCGCTACTTTACAAGCACAAGCAAGGTAACGAAATTAGGAGGAATAACTTACTCGTCCATTTTGCTATCTTCTTAGTCGTAGTAATCCTCGGGTAGGGTATTCTCGTATCCTTCGTCACCTAGACAAAAGAAGTACCTGGGATAAGTCTTCCATGAAATTCCTATCTTTGGATATTCTAAACTTTTCTTAAAACCGCGGTGAAATCGTATAAGAAGAAATTCCGACTTAAAATGGTCATAACTTGCTCATTTTAACTCGGAATTTCGCATATAATATACCGTTTTCTACCTATTCGAAAATATCTATCTATTTCTAATCTTATCTTTGTCATATAAGGTCACTTGGGTTTCGAAAATATTGGGTTCAGATTTAAAACAAAAATTGCCAAACTTTTACAAATCCGTTTTCTAACTCAACTTTCTTTTTAAAGAAAATCCTTTTATAACAATATAAGTATATATATAGATATATTTTTTATAAACATTTTGAATATATCGATAAGCTCACTTTATATGCAAAATTTCTAATGGTAGTGTCTCAACAATTTATTTCATAAAACAATTCTTTCTAAAGTATTAAAACTTATCTTGATAAATCCCTTTTCAAGTATTTGGAAGGAACTTTATATTTTCATTATAAATGAGCACATTCTTGTTTTATTTCCTTCCTTCATTTTTCCAAAACAAGTAAATTTTCCTTTATCCTTAGTTTTTCATAAATTTCACTTCTAGTGATAAAAGATCAATTTTTATCAAAAGGTATATTAGGTTGTTGAAAAACCTTTTTATAATTTTGTATTTGGGATGGTTTTAGAAAATAAATCTTGTTTTCTTATATTCATTTCCAAAAGCTTTTGCTTTTCAAAACTTGTTCTTTCATTTCTTTTGAAAAGAATCATCTTTATAAAATCCATTATTATTAATGTTACTTTATTTATATTCTTTTGAAAATGAGTTCCTTCTTTTAGAAATTTGAAAAAAAATCAATTTTCCTAAGTGGGTTCATAACTTTATGAGTTGATTTTTATCTTAACTTTGAAAACTAATTTGTTTCTTAGTTTAGAAAAGAGTTTAAGTCCTAAACTTTTAATATTAACGATTTATTTTTTTTTTCTTAAAATTTAGATTACCATAAAATACAAAGAAAATATTTATTTCTTACGTTTTCTTGATAAAACTATTTTTGTTATTTAAGAAAACTTGAGAAAACTTGTATTACTCTATTTCTAGGTTGTTGATAATAACATCATGATTTTGTGATAAATCACTTAATCGAAATTCTAGCTTTGAGTTTATTTAGTAAAGTAAAATTCTATTTTTTAGATTAGTTGAGACATTAACATTATGTAATTGCAAGTATTATGAGCATATAAAATAATAGGAACATAAGAAAATACTAGAAATAAATAATGAGCAAGAAAATAAAATATCAAGCATTGGGAACCTTAGCTTCATCAAGGAATCCCGATCAAGCATTGGAGCCTTAGCTTTATCAAGGCATCCCGGGACTAAGAATGGACTAGTCCCAAAAGATAAATAAATAAAAGATTGTTTTGACTTGATATGGACAAGTCTAAGACTAGAAAGACTAGTCTTAATAATAACATAAAGTAAATAAATTGCATAACTTGAAAGTAAATAAATAACGAATGAGCTTATATGCTCTAAATATATAATATACATATATATATTTATAAATAAGTTATAGCAAAAGATCAAAATATAAACAAGTAACAAATGACAAGGTATATATATATGCATGAAAGTAGTTCCATAAACAAGAATCAAACATGATCTTAATGTGGTTTTCTTTAGTTTTTCAACCTAAGAAACAACATCAAAACCATATAAGTTTACTTGATATGAAAAGAATAGGATACGAGTTCTTCATTACCTAAATGGGTAAGAAGAAAATAAGGATTGCTTGAAGGCTTTTGGTAGTGGTAAGTAGTGAGGCTTTGAAAAGAAACTTTCTTTAGTAATGGAAGAAGAGTGTTTTCTCTTTACAAGAAGTGAGTTCTTGTAAGATTGTAGAGAGGAGTTTTTGGAGAGGATTTTAGCATAATTTCTTTGCTTTGGAATGGTGTGAATAAATGAGAAGGGGAGAGGTGGTATTTATAGAGTTTTGTGAATGAATTAAGAGGTAATTAAATAAAAGAAAAATAAATTAAAATAGAGAAAGAGGGAGGGTCAATTTGCGCCGGCCATAGGGTGTTTGGAGAGTGTGTGAGTTGATTTTTGAGTGAAATTTGTAAGAAAATAATTAATATGTAAGGTATGATTTGATAAAAGGTGTATTGGAAATATAAAAAGTAAGAAAATAGGTATGTAGGTAGTAAGAAATAGGTGTAAGAAAAAGTAGAGATAGTGAAATAGTAATGAATAGTAGAAAAGTACTATGAATAGTAGACTAGACAATTAAAGTACCAGTAGTAATAAAAATACGCGTAATAATGCGATATCTGTAATTTTTAGCTACCGAAAAATTCTAAAATTGATATTTTTGGAATCGTTGTATTTTTATGAGTCTATTGGTATAAACGGAATATTTATAATATTCCGAGCTTCGGGACACGCATTTCGAGCACTGATCTCGTTTGAGTCCGAAGGACACTCGAAATTTATGAATCTGATATTTTTATGTTACCCTATATTATTACGAACTATTCTAGGCTATTAACTTAATTTCATTTTCTAGGGTTTGAAAATGCGGGATTACCGGATCTTAAACACTAGGGTTCGTTATAGGCTTATTGACTTTTAGGGTTCCGTTTTTTATTTCCGATTTTACTGAGTTATTCGTAAGATCGTATAATTTTTGAGTTTTGATCGTTTTATATTTCTAGCTTGACGTCTATGGTTTATTTTATTTTATTCGTGATTATTTAATTTTTTTTCTCGAGATCGTTTAGCCGAGTCTAAGGTTATGAGTTGACTCAGTTTGACTTTTGGTGAAAATTGAAATTTTTGATTCTGAAATTTATCGAGGGTTTTAAGATTTTGTTGTTGATCGGCACTTGGATATATGGTCTTGATTTGCGTGTTAAGAAACGGTTAGGTGATTTAATTGATGTACGAATGTTGTTTCGACCAATAGTTGGATTTTTCCATTTTGTTCATGAGGGTTCCCTTATTTCTCAAATTAAGAAATCTCGTTTTTTATCTTTATTTAGAATTAGGTTTTAACTTGGTTTGCGTTTTAGGGTTTTGTTTCTGGTGTTTGTCTTGATTTGGAATTTGGTTTTAACTTGGGTCGATTTTTGGGATTTAAATTTTAAACTTTTAGAACTATTTTCTATGAATTATGAAAAATTTTGGGGGTTTACATTGCCGTTTTCTCTAGTCCTAGAAAATGAAGTGGGAATAATTAGCTATAATGGTTCGTAATAGCTATAGGTTGTATAAAAATATCTGTTTTACGAAATTCGAGTGTCCTTTGAACCCGATCGGACACAGTTCTTGAAAAACTTATCCCGAGGCTCGGAATAGTAAAAATATTCTGAATATACCATTAGACTCGCAAAAATATAAGATTTCAAAAAATATCAATTTCGTAATTTTTCGGTAATTAAAAATATCAGGTATCGCATTTATACGCATATTTTCTTACTATCGGTATTAAATTGTGATGTCTACTTTTACATTACACTATTTTCTACTATTCTACACTATTCATCTATCTCTACTTTTTCTTACAACTTAGTCTTACATCCCATACACCTATTTCTTACACATTTTCATTTCCAATACAATTTCACATATTTCATTTATTACTTTTAATTAACAAAATAACAAAAAAATAAATTTCTCTCTCCCTCACCCATCTCTTTTGCGCCAGCCACCCCTTTTATTGTGCCTAATTTGTTTTATTTTTACTTTATTTAATTAACACAAATTATCTTCCACATTTTCCTATAAATACCCCCTCATACTGTAAATCCTCGAAATTTTTGGATCCGAATTATAGTTTAAACCCTAATAGGAAGTCAACCGGATTTCCAGAGTCAACTAAACCCTAGTTTACCGTAACCGCTTAAAGTCCGAAATTGCCGTTTTCTCAAGTCCTAGAAAACGAAGTTGGAAAAATTAGTTATAATAGTTCGTAATAGTTATAGGTTTTATAAAAATATCTGTTTTTCAAAATTCGAGTGCCCTATGAACCCGATCGAACATAGTTCTTGAAAAATGTGTCCGAAAGCCCGGAATAGGAAAAATATTCCGAATATACCATTAGACTCGTAAAAATATGAGATTTCCAAAAATATCAATTTCGTAATTTTTCGGTAGTTAAAAATATCAGATATAGCTTTTATACGCGTATTTTCTTACTACCGGTATTTAATTGTCATGTCTACTTTTACATTACACTATTTTCTACTATTCTACACTATTCATCTATCTCTACTTTTTCTTACAACCTACTCTTACAGCCTATACACCTATTTCTTACACATTTTCATTTCCAATACAATTTCACATCTTTCATTTCTTACTTTTAATTAACAAAATAACAAAAAAATAAATTTCTCTCCTCCCAATATGCCAAATTAGCGCCGGCCACCCCCCTCCATGCATCAATTTGTTTTGTTTTTCAATTATTTAATTAACACAAATTATCTCCCACATTTTCCTATAAATACCCCTCATACCTTCACTTCTTTCACACCTCTTCTTCTCTAAAGTTACTCTACAAAAATTTCTCTCCAATTTCTCTCAAGAATTCTTTCAAGAAGTCTCCTTAGTTTAGCTTCCTTTAGGTAAGAAATTTCTCAAGAATTCTTCATGTTCATCTACTTAGTATGAGCTTAGTGTGTGTTTTCTAAAACCATGAATTAAGAAAGCAACATTAGGTTCATGCTTTGTTTTTGTTCATAAACATAATTCCTCTATGTTCATTTATGTTTCTTCTATGTTCTTTACTATCTAATATATCTATATAACTATATATATTATTTAGAGCATATAAGCTCATTGTCTTACAATTTATTTATCTTTCATGCAATTTATTTACTTCATTTCAAGTTATTTAATTTCAAGTTGATTTTAAGACTAGTCATTCTAGTCTTAGACTTGTCCTCATCAAGTCAAAACAATTCTTTTCTTTTTCGGGACTAGTCTTTTCTTAGTCCCGGGGTACCTTGATGAAGCTAAGGTCCCAATACTTGATTTACTTTATTATTTACTTAAGCTTTCAAGTTATTATTTTACATTTCTATAGCTTATGATTCATATTCATGCATGAACATAATGTTTTTGTCTCAACAAAAATAAATGAGAAATTGTTTCCTTGAATTAAAGATTCTTTCTAAGGAAATAAAAATGGAAAACGGATTTCTAAAAACCCATGAACATGCATAGGAATGATTTTCTTACATAAACAAAAGGTTTTATGAAAACTTATCTTTCATCAAGAAGTAGAAATTCTTTTAGAATCATTACAAGAAATAAAAATGTCATTTTATTACTTTTTGAATCCAAGTTTTGAAAATAAAACCACACCTTAGGAATTTAAAGAAATTACAAGAGATTAAATTTAGAAAAAGAATATTCATCTCAATAACTCAAGATCTTTCAAGTAAAATAAATATCATAGAATCTCAAGTTCAAAATCTTTTAAAACCTTAATTTTTAAGTTGAGACAACTCCATTTACTTCATACATTTGTTATGAGCCATTACATATAAATATATACCTTTCAAAAGTTTACAAAATAATTGAAATATTTATCTTTTCAAATGAACTTTGTTTACAAGAAGGAAAACAAGTTTTTGTAAAATTCGTGGCAGATTTAGTCACTGCCTTTTCGGGATCCAAATGACTTAGTTTTATGGAAATAAGCTTAGAAATGCGTAGATCTTTTCGAGTAGGTAGAAAACGATATATTATACGCGAAATTCTGAGTTAAAATGAGCAAGTTATGGCCATTTTAAGTTGGAATTTCCTCTTATACGATTTTACCACGATTTTAAGGAAAGTTTAGAATCTTCAAGAATAGAATTTCATGAAATACTCATTTTGGGTATTCTTCTTGATTAGATAATCACGAGGAGGATTGTTCGTACCCCGAGGATTACTACGATTAAGTGGAAATTCCGAACGACCCATCCAATTCAAGAACAGTGTCATCATGGCCGAGTGAGTTACTTCCCGTCAATTTTCTCATACTCTTGATTGTGCTTGTAAAATTAGTTGCACTAGAATTTAGGCAAAATCAAAAGGAAGTGTATGATAATATGTTGAAAGAATACTAAATATATCGAAACTCGATTTGTTTATAATAAAGTTGTATGTGCATTAATATCTTGAAGTGTTTGAAATTGGTTAATCACTTAAAAGAAGTTAAATGTAACTACTAGACTTTAATTAAAGAAATTATCATGCACTTCATATGTTGAGTCACATTGCATTCACTACTATACAATTGGTGGGACAAGTGTATAATAGTGGTGGTAGACATAACCGGTATATCATGTAAGTGGCGAGTAGGAGCCGTAAAAACTACAAATTGGTGGCTAGTAGGAGCCTGTAATAACTACAAGTTTTTGATGGCGTATAGGAGCCGGTAAGATCTATAAAAGTATTTTTAAAAGTTGTGGCTGTAATTGGCCTGAATACCCAACCCGAATGAAGGGCGTAATTCATTCAACATATGATTCCCGAAAGTCATATGTCTTGTATGCTCACGTGGTTGTTGCATTTCATACGTTTGAATAATAAACTTGATTGATAATTTACTTCAGTATGAATTTTGGGATTTACTCACTAAGCCCATAAGCTTACACCCTATAGATATTTGTATTCTCAGGAACACCTATTTTTGAGCCCGAGGTCTTCCCGTATCCGTGTACGTTTTATATTGAAGCTTTTGGAGGAAATCCACTCGAAGGCTTAGATTAGAATTCCTTTGAAATCTTTGATGTAGTATTTTGGATGTTATGAAGTTTATCTCGATCCTTGGAATTAGCGGGGGTATGCCCCTAAGAAATTATGTAATAGACCTTTGGTTATTTATGATATGATATACTTTATTTCTGGATTCTTGTATGTTTATCTTTACTTGCTTAAACTATGCTTCCCAAAAGCGTCTCCTATTACCGTGTTAGACGCCTTACATCTAATACTAAGGCTTTCGCATGACTAAGGTAGCCATTCTTAAGCCTTGATATTATATGTGGCGGACTGCCACGTTTAGGGTATCCTTCGGGGCGTGACAGTTTAAGTTGGTATCAGAGCCAGGTTTATAGAAATAAAGGTAATAGGAATAGATCTAGAGTAGAAAAAGATAGATATGTTTATGAAAGGACTTAGATAGGATTAGACAAGTTTAGAAATTCTCAAAAAGGAGAATTAATGACCTCCCTTGTCCTTTATAGTTACTCTTGGAGAAGTTAGAGTTAAGGCCTAATGTTTGAATTTAAGAAACGATGAAACCCTGGTGGATTACCGATTAAGAGTAAGAAGCCTATGTAAGGAGTTGCCCTATTAAGACTAACTTAGAAGTTTCTTACGATATAGAATGTCTTACGTGCCATTACAACCACACCATATGCTCCAAAAAGCTACGTTCATTTTCCAAAATAATAGATGTTTAGTTTTCCCGATTTTCGAGCTTAGAATTCCATAGGACGATTATATATCTATGCCTACGGTGAGCTAGCAAATCATGGACGAGATGAGGATGTTTCCGACTATCATAAAGCCAGTCAAGATTTCGAATGGCCTGATGAGTATATCCCGAATCGAAGACGATCTCGCGTGAGAAACTTGACCGAGAAAGAAGTAAGGAAAGTATCCGATGAGGAGCATGCAGCACAGACAAAGTTTGATCTACGGGAGCCAAACACGTCTAGAAATCAAACCCTCGCAAAGGAAATAAAATGATGGACCAAAGCAACTTGAAGCTGTTCGTAACTAAGATGGCTAAGGACGACTTCTAGACCCAACCACCATGATACAACTCCCTCACCAGGAAGAAAAGATCAAAGAAAGAAGGAAGGATCCATATGAGCAATCCCATGTGTCCAACAAGAATTTTGTAACCAGATCGACTTAGGATATAGGATCGATTAGTAGTTTAATTTATGTTTTCGAAAAAGTGTTCAATATTTGTTGTATTTTGAATTTCTTTTACCTTGATTTCTTTATAAGATTTTATTCCCTTCTATGCTTTTTAAATTAAATATTTTGGTTTAAACAAATTTCCTCTCTTGATTTAGTTGATTAAATTTCTCTTATGTGATATTTCCCTTTATATGTTTATTTCTTTAAAAGCTTCCACAATTTCCGTAACATAGTATATAAAAGACTTAATAATCTAGTATCTACGTAAATAATTAAAACAGCCGACCTAAAAGGGGACGACCAAGGATGAGGCAGGCATCGAATAACCCGCCTGAAGAAGTTAACCAACCAGAAGTACTCCCTGTGGCTCCTGCCCCAGACCAGCAAGGCAATCTCTAAGCCACTCTGGGTCAGTTAACACAGCTTCTTAATGTGTTAGTTCAACAACAACAGAGGAATATACCACCTCCGGCACCAGCACAAGCACCACCCCAACAAGCACCCCAAGCATCTATACATGGACCAGCAGCACCTGATGCTCAATCCAATACAGCACCCCTGCTGCCTCCGCCACCACCTCGACCATACAGAACTTCACTCCCAGATTTTATCAAAAGTAACCATTACTTTGACGGAGCTTTTGGGAAACCAGATGAAGCAAAAGATTGGCTCGCGCAGATAGAACGATCTTTTGCCGCCTATGAAGTTCCTCATCATCTTCGAATAAGCTATGGTACTTATATGTTGAGGTTTAATGCCCGCGTCTGGTGGGAGTCCAAGAGTAGGGAATTGCCGCCACCTATCACCTGGGATATGTTTCGGAATGAGTTTCTGGAAAATTATTTCCCTGGAAGTTTAAGAGTAAGGTATAGTGCGGATTTCTTGCACATATCCCAGAGAGGAAAATCCATAGAACAATATGAGACGGAATTCAGCCGACTCCTGCAGTATGCTCCAGATTCTTATAAGTATAGTGAGGAGCTAAAACGACAAGTGTTCCTGAATGGGTTAGACGAGGACTTAAGGATGCGATTAGAAGAGTTTGACATTCGCACCTTCAAAATTGGTTGAAAGAACAAGAATTGTTGAAGGGGCCAAGAAAAGGAAAGCTGGGACTTCTGAGAAGAAAGTGCATGTGTTTGGAAGGAAATTTCAACCTGGAACGAGCTCCAATTTCCCTTCTAAGAGGTTTAAACCAATTAGCAACTTTAAGGGAAATTTCAGTGGACAGAAGGATAATTCCAAGGCAGCAGTAAGTTGTTGGAAATGCAAAGGGGCGCATTACCAGAAGAGATGCCCCCTTCTCCAGAACAAATGTTATTTCTGTGGTGACCCGAGCCATAAGATTCCTGATTGCCCAAAGAAAGCTTCTACGACTTGTTTCGTATGTAAGCAATTGGGACATTTTGCTAACGAGTGTCCCCAAAGGAATCTCACAACAAACCGACCTGTTGGATCCTTAGGAGGACTTGCCCCGACAAGGAGTGGGAATGGAAGCGGAAGTCGCTTGGCATCGTCTATGCATGGGCAGAGAATTTACAACCTTGAAGGGCAATGGGTCTGCGAGGAGGATGCCGATGAAGGAGTAGAGTTGGCTGCCCTGGACCATGGAGAGGAGTATGACTATAGCTTGGTTACAGGTTAGCCTCAACCTTTAAAATATATGTCTGTTTTGATATCTGTTGAGTATAAAGTTATGATGTATGTTGGAAATAATAGATATCTAGGGAACATTTTAAGGACAATAAGAATAGTAACACATGCGTCTTGAACGCAGGAAACATACAAATAGGGGACCTAACCGCTTATACCCTCTTCGATACCGGTGCAACACATTCCTTTGTTGCCGCTAGTATAGCCTTGAAGACCGGTTTACCTATCACCACAATCACCACAAGTTTTCGTATAAAAACCCCCACCGGTAGTGTGGTGACTACCAAAGAAGTAATAAGGAATTGCCCCATGAAGATACAAGGCCATGAAGCAACTTGTAAATCCCCAAAATTTTCGATCTAAAATTAAAGACCTAAACCCTAAACGGAAGTCAAACGGATTCTTAGGTCAAACAAAACCCCAGTTTACCGTAACCGTTTAAACTCCGGCATTGCCGTTTTCTCAAGCCCTAGAAAAGGAAGTTGGAAAAATTAGCTCAAATAGTTCGTAATAACCATAGGTTTTATAAAAGTTTCAGTTTCGCGAATTTCGGATGTCCTTCGAACCCGAACGGACACAGTTCTCAAAAAAACGTGCCCGGAGGGCCGGAATACTAAAAATATTCCGAATATACTATTAGACTCGTAAAAATATAAGATTTCCAAAAATATCAATTTCGTAAATTTTTGATAGATAAAAATATCAGATATCGCTTTTATACGCGTATTTTCTTACTACCGGTATTTAATTGTCATGTCTACTTTTACATTACACTATTTTCTACTATTCTACACTATTCATCTATCTCTACTTTTTCTTACAACCTATTCTTACAAGCCATACACCTATTTCTTACACATTTTCATTTCCAATACAATTTCACATCTTTTATTTCTTACTTTAATTAATCAAAAGACAAAAAATTTAATTTTTCTCTTCCCCATACCCCCAAAATAGCGCCGGCCCCTCTCTCTCTATGCTCAAATTGTTTTATTTTTCAATTATTTAATTAACACAAATTATCTCCCACATTTTCCTATAAATACCCCATCATACCTTCACTTCTTTCACACCACTTCTATACTAAAGTTACTCTCTCAAATTCTCTCAAGAGTTCTTACAAGAAGTCCTCTTAGTTTAGGTCTTTAGGTAAGAAATTTCTCAAGAATTTTTCATGTTCATCTACTTAGTATGAGCTTAGTGTATGTTTTCTAAAACCATGAAGGTTAAGAAAGCAACATTAGATTCATACTTTGTTTTTGTTTATAACATCAATTCCTTTATGTTTCTCTATATTTCCCTTATGTTTATTACTATCTAATATATCTATATAGCTATATATATTTAGAGCATATAAGCTCATAGTCTTGCAATTTATTTACTTTCATGTAATTTATTTATTCAATGCAATTTATTTAATTTCAAGTTGATTTTAAGACTAGTCATTCTAGTCTTAGACTTGTCCTCATCAAGTCAAAACAATTTCATTCTTTTCTTTTTCGAGACTAGTCTTTTCTTAGTCCCGGGGTACCTTGATGAAGCTAGGTCCCAATACTTGATTTACTTTATTATTTACTTAAGCTTTCAAGTTATTATTTTACATTTCTAAAGCTTATGATTCATATTCATGCATGAACATAATGTATTTGTCTCAACAAAAATAAATAAGAAAGTGTTTTCTTGAATTAAAGATTCTTTTAAAAGAAATAAATATGGAAAATGGATTTCTTAAAAACCCATGAACATGTATGGGAATGATTTTTCTTACATAAACAAAAGGTTTTATGAAAACTTATCTTTTATCAAGAAGTAGAAATTCTTTTGAAACATTACAAGAAATAAAAATGTCATTTTGCTACTTTTGAAATCCAAGTTTAGAAAACAAAACCACACTTTAGGAAATTAAAGTAATTTAGAAATAGAAATTCATCTTAATGAGAGATCTTTCAAAAGTAAAATAGAATCTCAAGTTCAAAGTCTTTTAAAACCTTACTTTTTAAGTTGAGACAACTTCATTTACTTCATACATTTGTTATGAGTCATTACAAATATATATACCTTTCAAAAGTTTACAAAATAATTGAAATGTTTATCTTTTCAAAATGAGCTTTGTTTACAAGAAGGAAAACAAGTGTTTACAAATTCGTGGCAAATCTGATCGCTACCTTTTCGGGACCCAAACGACTTAGTTTTATGAAAATAAGCTTAGAAATAGTAGATCTTTTCGAGTAGGTAGAAAACGATATATTATACGCGAAATTCCGAGTTAAAATGAGCAAGTTATGGCCATTTTAAGTTGGAATTTCCCTTTACGATTTTACTACGATTTTAAGAAAAGATTAGAATCTTCAAGGATAGAGTTTTATGAAATACTCATTTTGGGTATTCTCTTGATTAGATAATCACGAGGAGGATTGTTCGTATCCCGAGGATTACTACGATTAAGTGGAATTTCCGAACGACCCATCCAATTCAAGAACGGTGTCATCATGGCCGAGTGAGTTATTCCCGTTATTTTTCATACTCTTGATTGTGCTTGTAAAATTAGTTGCACTAGAATTTAAGAAAAATAAAAAGGAAGTGTGTGATAATATGTTGAAAGGATACTAAGTATATCGAAACTCGATTTGTTTGTAATAAAGTTGTATGTGCATTAATATCTTGAAGTGTTTGAAATTGGTTGATCACTTGAAAGAAGTTAAATGTAACTACTAGACTGTAATTAAAGAAATTATTCATGCACTTCACATGTTGAGTCACATTGCATTCACTACTATACAATTGGTGGGACAAGTGTATAATAGTGGTGGTAGACATAACCGGTATATCATGTAAGTGGTGAGTAGGAGCCGGAAACTTAAATTGATGGCTAGTAGGAGCCTGTAATAACAACAAGTTTTTGATGGCTAGTAGGAGCCTGTAATAACTACAAGTTTTGATGGCGTATAGGAGCCGTAAGATCTATAAAATTGTTTTTAAAAGTTGTGGCTGTAATTGGCCTGAATACCCAACCCCGAATGAAGGGCGTAAATTCATTCAACATATGATTCCCGGAAAGTCATATGTCTTGTATGCTCACGTGGATGTTGCATTTCATATGTTTGAATAATAAACTTGATTGATAAATTTTCTTTGAGTATGAATTTTGGGATTTACTCACTAAGCCCATAAGCTTACACCCCTATAGATATTTGTATTCTCAGGAACACATATTTTTGAGCCCGAGGCTTCCCGTATCCGTATACATTTCATGTTGAAGCTTTTGGAGGAAATCTACTCGAAGACTTAGATTAGAATTCCTTTGAAATCTTTATGTATATTTTGAATGTTATGAAGTTTATCTCGATCCTTGGAATTAGCGGGGTATGCCCCTAAGAAATTATGTAACAGACCTTTGGTTATTTATGATATGATATACTTTATTTCTGGATTCTTGTATGTTTATCTTTACTTGCTTAAACTATGCTTCCCAAAAGCGTCTCCTATTACTGTGTTAGATGCCTTACATATAATACTAAGGCTTTCGCATGACTAAGGTAGCCATTCTTAAGCCTTGATATTATATGTGGCGGACTGCCACGTTTAGGGTACCCTTCGGGCGTGACAGTTTAAGTTGGTATCAGAGCAACAAGTTTATAGAAATAAAGGTAATAGGAATAAAAATCTAGAATAGAAAAAGATAGATATATTTACGAAAGGACTTAGATAGAAATAGACGAGTCTAGAAATCCTCAAAAAGGAGAATTTATGATCTCCTTTGCCCTTTAAAGTTTACTCTTGGAGAAGTTAGAGTTAAGGCCTAATGTTTGAATTTAAGAAATGAAGAAACCCTTGTGGATTACCGATTAAAAGTAGGAAACCCCTGTAAGGAGTTTTGCCTATTAGACAGACTTAGAAGTTTCTTACGATATGGAATGTCTTACGTACCATTACAACCCCTATGCTCCAAAAAGCTACGTTGTTTTTCCGATGTTAGTTTTCCCGATTTTCGAGTTTGGAATTCCATAGGACGATTATATATCTAAGCCCATGCTGAGCCAGTAGATCATGGACGAAATAAGGATATTTCTAACCAACGTAAAGCCAGTCAAGATTTCAAATGACCTGATGAGAATATTCCGAATCGAAGACGATTTCGTGTAAGAAACCTGATCGAGAAAGAAGTGACGGAAGTATCCAATGAGGAGCATGCAGCGCAGACGAAGTTTGATCAACGAGAGCCAAGCAAGTCCAGAAATCAACCCTCCCGCAAAGGAAAAAGAATGATGGACCGAAGCAACTTGAAGCTGTTCGTAACTAAGATGGCTAAGGACGACTTGAAGAAAAGATCAAAGAAAGAAGGGAGGATCCACATGAGCAATCCCACGTGTCCAACAAGAATTTTGTAACCAGATCAACTTAGGATATAGGATCGATAAGTAGTTCAATTTATGTTTTCGAAAAAGTGTTTAATATTTGTTGTATTTTGGATTTCTTTTACCTTGATTTCTTTATAAAGATTTTATTCCCTTCTATACTTTTTAATTAAATATGTTGGTTTAAACAAATTTCATCTCTTGATTTAATTGATTAAACTTCTCTTGTGTGATATTTCCCTTTTTATGTTTATCTCTTAAAAGTTTCCGCAATTTCCGTAGCTAAGTATGTGAAAGACTTAATAATCTCGTATTTACGTAAACGATCAAAACAGCCGACCTAGAAGGGGACGACCAAGGATGAGGCAGGCATCAAATAACCCGCCTGAAGAAGTTAACCAACCAGAAGTGCCCCCAGTGGCTCCTGCCCCAGACCAGCAAGGCAATCTCCAAGCCACTCTGGGTCAATTAACACAGCTTCTTAATGTGTTAGTTCAACAACAACAAAGGAATATGCCACCTCCG
The DNA here is from genome assembly GCA_024138025.1 of Combretum micranthum. Lineage (NCBI taxonomy): Eukaryota > Viridiplantae > Streptophyta > Magnoliopsida > Myrtales > Combretaceae > Combretum > Combretum micranthum. The sequence goes on from JAMXBD010000458.1 coordinate 296,889, forward strand.
GCACCAGCACAAGCACCACCCCAGCAAGTACCCCAAGCATCTGTACATGGACCCGCAGCACCTGATGCTCAATCACATACAGCACCCCTGCCGCCTTCGCCACCACCTCGACCATACAGAACTTCACTCCCAAATTTTATCAAAAGTAACCGTTACTTTGACGGAGCTTTTAGGAAACCCGACGAGGCTGAAGATTGGCTCGCGCAGGTAGAACGGTCTTTTGCCGCCTATGAAGTTCCTTATCATCTTCGAATAAGCTATGGTACTTATATGTTGAGGTTCAACGCCCGCATCTAGTGGGAGTCTAAGAGTAGGGAATTGCCGCCACTCATCACCTGGGACATGTTTCGAAATGAGTTTCTGGAAAATTATTTCCCCAAGTTTAAGAGTAAGGTATAGTGCGGATTTCTTGCACATATCCCAGAAAGGAAAATCCATAGAACAATATGAGACGGAATTTAGCCGACTCCTGCAGTATGCTCCGGATTCTTATAAATACAGTGAGGAGCTGAAACGACAAGTGTTCCTGAATGGGTTAGATGAGGACTTAAGGATGCGATTAGAAGAGTTTGACATTCGCACCTTCAGAGAATTGGTTGAAAGAGCCAGAATTGTTGAAGGGGCCAAGAAAAGGAAAGCCGGGACCTTTGAGAAGAAAGTGCAGGTGTTTGGCAGGAAATTTCAACCAGGAACAAGCTCTAATTTCCCTTCCAAAAGGTTTAAACCAATTAGCCACTTTAAGGGAAATTTTAGTGGACAGAAGGATAATTCCAAGATAACGGCAAATTGTTGGAAATGCAAAGGAGCGCATTACCCGAAGAGATGCCCCCTTCTCCAGAACAAGTGTTATTTCTGTGATGACCCGAGCCATAAGATTCCGGATTGCCCAAAGAAGCTTCTACGACTTGTTTCGTATGCAAGCAATTGGGACATTTTGCTAACGAGTGTCCCCAAAGGAATCTCCCAGCAAACCGACCTGTTGGATCCTCCGGAGGACTTGCCCCGACAAGGAGTGGGAATGGAAGCGGAAGTCGCTCGGCATCATCTATGCACGGGCTGAGAATTTACAACCGTGAAGGGCAATGGGTCTGCGAGGAGGATGCCGAAGAAGGAGTAGAGTTGGCTGCCCTGGACCATGGAGAGGAGTATGACTATAGCTTGGTTACAGGTTAGCCTCAACCTTTAAAATATATGTCTGTTTTGATATCTGTTGAGTATAAAGTTATGATGTATGTTGGAAATAATAGATATCTAGGAAACCTTTTTAAGGACAATAAGATTAGTAACACGCGCGTCTTAAACGCAGGGACCATACAAATAGGGGACCTAACCGCTTATACCCTCTTCGATACCGGCGCAACACATTCCTTTGTTGCCGCTAGTATAGCCTTGAAGACCGGTTTACCTATCACCACTATCACAACAAGTTTTCGTATAAAAACCCCCACCGGTAGTGTGGTGACTACCAAAGAAGTAATAAGGAATTGCCCCATGAAGATACAAGGCCATGAAGCAACTACCGATCTTATAGTAATAGAAATTAGCAAGTACGAAGTAATTCTCGGAATGAGTTGGTTGTCCATGGTGGAAGCAAAGGTAGATTGTAGAAATAAAAAGGTAGAATTCATGGGACAAGACGGGAAGAAAGCTACATTTTTGGGAGAATCTGCAAAAAGTTTGGAGTTAAGTTCGTTCGAGCTAATTGAAGAGGTTGAGGAAGGAGTTGAAAGTTATGTGGGAAGTACGGAGGAGGATAAGGAAAGACCCAACATTGACGACATCCCCATCGTTAATGAATTCTCTGATGTTTTTCCAGAAGAATTGCCTGGGTTACCCCAAAACGAGAAATCGATTTTGAGATCGATTTGATGCCAAAGACAGAACCTATATCCAAGGCACCCTACCGAATGGCACCTGTTGAGCTCAAGGAACTTAAGAAGCAATTACAAGAATTGCTTGACCAAGGATTTATTAGACCAAGTGTCTCGCCTTGGGGAGCACCGGTATTATTCGTGAAGAAGAAAGATGGATCGATGAGGCTGTGTATTGACTATCGAGAACTCAATAAGGTCACTATCAAGAATAGGTATCCATTGCCAAGGATTGACGATCTCTTTGACCAACTACAAGGAGCAAGTGTATTCTCACGCATTGATTTGAGATCAGGATACCACCAGCTGAGGATAAAACCAGAAGATGTGTCAAAGACCGCTTTTAGAACCCGGTATGGACACTATGAGTTCATGGTCATGCCATTTGGATTTGATGAATCGGGTGTATAAGCCGCTCTTGGATAAATGCGTGATTATCTTCATTGATGATATTTTGGTCTATTCTAAAACACGGGAACAACACAAAGAACATTTGAGAATGGCATTACAAACCTTAAGAGAGCACAAGTTATATGCCAAATTATCCAAGTGTGACTTTTGGTTAGACCAAATATCTTTTCTAGGACATGTTATCTCAGGGAAAGGAATATCAGTAGACCCTGAAAAGATTAAGGCCGTAATGGAATGGAAACAACCAAGGACGGTGACTGATATTAGAAGTTTTCTTGGATTAGCTGGCTATTACAGCAAGTTTGTGCAAGATTTCTCGAAAATAGCTAAGCCACTAACTCAGTTGACCCAGAAGAATGAAAGATTCATTTGGAATGAGAAGAGGGAACAAAGTTTCCAAGATTAAAGCAACGGTTGGTATCTGCTCCAATTTTAACCTTACCGATCCAGAAAAGCCATATACCGTCCATAGTGATGCGTCAAGAAATGGCTTAGGATGTGTGCTTATGCAAGAAGGGAAAGTAATTGCTTATGCTTCACGGCAGTTGAGGCCGCATGAACAAAATTACCCGACGCATGATCTTGAGTTAGCCGCAGTTGTTTCGCTCTCAAGCTTTGGAGGCACTATCTATGGGCAGAGATGCGAGATTTATACGGACCATAAGAGCCTCAAGTATTTATTCACACAAAAGGAATTGAATATGAGGCAAAGGAGATGGTTGGAGTTGATCAAAGACTATGATCTTGGAATAAATTATTGCCCTGGAAGAGTGAATGCGGTAGCAGACGCTTTGAGTCGGAAGAACCATGGAGAAGTTGCAGCCATGCTCACAACTCAAAAAGAACTTATAAAGGAATTCGAGAGATTGAGCATCGAATTTGTGGGGCAAAGTGCGGAAATGGAAATTTCCCATTTGGTAATGGAGCCAACCCTGATCGATAGAATCAAAGAATCTCAACGATATGATGAAGTCATACAAAAGTTGAAAAGTGAGATACAGGGAGGAAGGTATGACGATTTTGAGATAGATGAGGAAGATGTAGTAAGAATGAAGGGAAGATTATGTGTACCAAATGATGAGGAGATGAAAAAGGAAATAATGGATGAGGCATAACTCGGGATATACCATGCACCCCGGTGGTACCAAGATGTACCAAGACCTTAAAAGTCGCTTTTGGTGGAATGGTATGAAAAAGGATGTAGCTGAATTCGTAATGAAGTGTCCCATATGTCAACAAGTAAAGATTGAACACCAAAGGCCAGGAGGACTTTTGAAACCATTGGCCATACCAGAATGGAAATGGGACCAAATTACCATGGATTTCGTATGTGGATTGCCCGAACATCAGCCGGATATGATGCCATATGGGTAATTGTGGATCGACTTACCAAGTCAGCACACTTCATCCCCATCAACATGACCTACTCAATGGAAAAGTTGGCCCGGCTATATGTAAGGGAGATTGTGAGACTGCATGGAGTTCCAGCAGGGATTGTATCGGATCGAGATCCTCGATTCGTGTCAAAATTCTGGACAAGCCTTCAGAAGTGTATGGGGACCAAGTTACATTTCAGTACAGCTTATCATCCACAAACTGATGGACAATCAGAGCGAACTATCCAGACTTTGGAAGACATGTTAAGAGCTTGTGTTATGGAATTCAAAGGAAGCTGGGAAGTACACCTACCTTTGGTAGAGTTTGCTTACAACAACAGCTATCATTCAACAATTAAGATGCCATACGAAGCTTTATATGGAAGAAGGTGTAGATCGCCTCTATTTTGGGATGATGTGGAAAAGTTAACAATTGGACCAGATCTCATCCAAGACGCCTCAGATAAAGTCAGGATTATTCAGCAAAGGATGAAAGAGGCCCAAGATAGACAGAAAAGTTGGGCGGATCAAAAACGCGAATCCTTGAGTTTAACGTTGGTGATCATGTGCTAAAGTGAATCCGATAAAGAGTATCATCGTGTACGGCTCGAGGGAAGCTAAGCCCAAGGTATATCGGACCTTTCGAAATCCTCGAACGGGTAGGAGATTTGGCTTATCGCTTGGCATTACCACTAAACCTGTCATGTCACGCCCCGAAGGGTACCCTAAACGTGGCAGTCCGCCGTACACAATATTAAAGCCTAAGAATGACCACCTCAGTCACGCGAAGGCTTCCATACTATGTACAAGGCGTCTAACACATGGAGGAGACTCATCGGAGTGATACATTTTACGTTGATATAGCTTGAGTAACAATGTAAAGGAAATACAAATTTACTATACTTCAGATACAATTCACTACACTTCAAAATACAAATCATTCAACTCCAATTACATTCATCCACAGACTTCCCTACACAAACTATTACAAGACAAATCATAACACTAGCAGATAACTTCAACCATTCGCATTCCTTGCCGAAATCCCAAAGTCATTCCGACTTCAGCCAATTCGGTTCCCACCTTGCATTCTTGAGATAACCTGTTCATTTAAACAACTATTGGGGTATAGCTACACTAGCTTAGTGAGAATTCCCTTAATTCCGTACCATAACAAACAAGTTATAATCAGTCATATGCTATGCATGAACAAACACGTGAGCAAGCAATTATGCATGGGTATCCGGAACCCACACACAGAACGGATTTACGCCCTCCGTATCTTGGGTTAGGAATGGTATTGAGTCTACACGACCGCATCTAGTCCCAAGCCCTCGGCTCTTAGCACTCGACTCGGCTAGGCTCATCCAAGAATGCATCCACATGCGCCTTAGTACCCCTGAATGAGCTCTGGCACCGGGCTCGTTATCCAAACGAATCATCCACGGACCATACCGATCGACCTGCGTAGGAGTAGCATGCTACCAAATGCAATATGTCCAATGCGATGCATGACCAAGTTTAATTTTTGCTTAGGTCAAAAACATTTATACATTCTTTGGAGTGACCATTCAATATCATACATATAACAGAAATAATATGAACGGTGCATTTATCCAATCAAATCGGGATTTCGATATGCTTTAGTATTCTTTGGCACATTCATCACAGTCTCATCATATATCCCATCCCCATTCATATCGATTTTTATCTTGTTCCTATAATTCTAATGCAACTAACTACAATCACAATCAAGGTAACAAAACAAGGAGAAAACTCACTCGGCCATTGGATCACCGGTCTTCTAGTAATAATAATCCGGTGGTAGGGAATCGTCGAATTCGGGATCACCTAACAAGGAAGAAATACTCTAATAAGTATTTCAACTCAAACTAATCCAAACGATTTTATACGAACCTTCAAATTCGTAATTCGCGTCCTAAGCGGGAATTCCAACTTAAAACGGCCATAACTTGGTCATTTTAACTCGGAATCTCGCAAATTATATATCGATTTCTATCTACTTCGAGAGATCTACCTAATTAATATTATATTTTAGTTTTGAAAACATTGAAGCTTCGAAAAGGTCGGATCAGATTAGGTCAGCAACAATTTCAATTTCCGAAAAATAGTTTTGTAAATGTTTGAAATGTTCCTACTATATAACTTAACTATATATGCAATATGAGTGATTTTCTAACATGAATGACATGAGATGAGCTTAATGTATGTATGATCTTGATGATTTTTGCTAAAAAGAAATTTTATAACTTTTTATTTTGCAAGACCATAATAACCACTTACTTATGAAAAATCTAGTTTTCTAACTTTTATCATTTCCATTTGTTTTGGATTTGTTACTTAAGAAAATATAATTATTTTTGTCAAAATTGAGTCTTCATTATATATATTACTTATGACCTTCATTTCTACATAAAAATTTCCATTTTACACTTTGTAAGCATGTTTTCAAGTGGGGTTGATTCCAAAATCCGAATTTGGTAAAAATTGGCTTTTGAGTGATTCCTTTGAGTAAAAATCATTTGATATTTAGAAAATTAGGGCTCAATCATACATAACCACTAAGGACTTCATTCTCACACAAAAATTTGCATTTTACACTTTGCAAATATATTTTCCAATATGATTTACTCAAAAATCCGAATTTTAGAAAATCCACTTTTTGAATGATTCACTTGGGAAAAACTTGTTTAATGCATTAAAATTTAAGACTTTACTACATCTATTGTCTAAGGACTTCATTTAACACATAAAAATTGCAATTTGAGCTCAAATACTAAGTGATTACATATGCATCATCTTAAATTACGAATTTGACAATTTGATTACTAACTCAAATTTTTCCATTTTAATTCCATTACTTGTTTTACACATTACTCATGCCTAAGCTCATTTTAACTTGTAAAAATCATTGCTTAATGATATCTATTACCTATATACTTCATTTTTCACATAAAGCATGAGTTTTAGAGTTGATACATGGGTTCTAAAAATTGGTCTTAGTTGGGATCCGAATTTACAAAATTTATTTTTGGTTATATCTTTTGATAAAATCTATCTAAGCTCATGAAAATCCATTCCTTACATATCATATCTTATGAGCCTTTCATTTCTTAAATAAAAACTTCATTTTTGAGTTGGTAAACATGTTTTTAAAATAGGCCTTGGCCAAAATCCGAAAATAGATTTTTGTTTTGAAAATAACTTTTGAAAATCACATTAGATTCTTGTAAAAAGAAGTCTTGATGATATACATATATTAAGCCTTCATTTTCTTAAGTAAAATTACATTTTGACACTTGGAAAGTGGTTTTTAAATATTGGTCTTGCCAAAATACGAATTTCATAATTTTGTTTGAGTTCATAACTAAGATCTATACTTAATATGAACATAAACATAAACAAATGCATGGTAATAAGCTATAAACATCATGGATCTAAACTTTACTTATCAAAATCTTTCATTTATGGTATCTATACCCTAAGCCCTTCATTTTAAATGAAAAATACACATTTTGAAGTTGAAAAACCACTTTTCTAAATATGGTTCCATTTTCATCCGAATTTCAAAATGGTTTTTGTTGAAAATAAAATAGATCTTGAGTTTCTTAACACTTCCTACTATCCTCATGCTATTACAAGTTGCTTATGAACATAAAACAAAAGTCTAATGCATTCATGAACTCAAAACTCTAGATCTAGTTTTCTAAACTAGTTTCAAATGCATGAATCACTATGTGGATGATAGATCTATGCATGAATCATAAGAAATAACAAAAATAACAACTTAAATGACAAGATCTATGGCATAAACAAAAATCAAAGCTACAACAATTTAGATCTACAAAATATATCAACTTTAAACAAGAAAATAATTGCAATACAAGATAATAAAAGTGGAGAAGAGAAAGATTTCATTTTTGGCATCATCATCCTAAGCTTTTAAGCTTATGGAAGGTCATTTGATGCATGAAACCTTCATTACACTTTACCTATATCACCTATGGAGCTTTAGGAAGAAGATTGGCTTAGAAATCTTTAAAAATGAAGTGTGGAAGCCATGAAAGAAGAAGGGGGCAGCTTGTTTTCCATGGAGGAACAAGAGGAAATGAAGAAGAAAGAGAGGAAAAAAGAGAGAGAAAGACTAAAGAATGAAAAAGGAAGGAATGAGTAAATGAAAGGAGAGAGAAATGAGTGTATTAAATGAATGAAAGAGAGAAAAAAAATAAAACAAGGGCAGATTTTGGGGGGGGATTCACGTGAATTGGGAGAGAGAGAGAGAGGTGTGTTTTGTTGAATTTGACTTGAATTTAATTTGTAATAAATGTGTATGTAGCTTCTTAAGAAGGAGTAGAATTTATTTAATTTAGTCAAAATAGGAATAAATGAAGGACAATGGCAGCCATAAAGAAGGAAAAATCTGCCATGAATGTGGGATTATGTGTAGAAAGATTGAAGTGAAAAGGAAGTGATATGTGTAAGGTGTACTTGAAAAGATGGGTTGTAAGAGTACTTTCTTAATAAAATAAAACAAAATAAAATAAAATTAGAAAAATATTCCAAATAATTGTAGCAGATTTTTCATAATTAAAATTAAATAATTATTTGAATTATTTTAGTATTTTAACAAATATGTTACCGGTATGATCAAAATACGCGAATATGGGCTATAAATGATATTTTTATAACCCGAAAAATTCTAAAAAATTATTTTATGAAAATAAAATATTTTTGAAATATTTTCCAATTATTAAATTAATTTATTTTATTTTTAGTATCGGATCTTAAACAGAATCTGATCCCGTAAAGACCCGAAATGAATTAAATTTTAGAAAAACAAAATTTTCTATAACATATAAAATATTTATCTAAAAATATAAGGCTTTATAAAAATAATAAAATTTTGTAATGAAATAAAAATGAATAGTGCAAAAGACTAATCAATTACCGGTAATAATGGAAATACGATAAAAAGGTTATAACTGTAACTTTTATAACCCGAAAAATTATATAACTGATATATTTAGAAATCTTATGAAATTACGAGTCTAACGGTACTATTGGTATATTTTTGATATCTCGAGCCCCGGGACACGCTTTTCGAAGTCTGTATCCGAACGGGTTCGAAATAGGTCAAAAATTTACCAATCTGATATTTTTAAACAAACTCATATTACTATGAGCTATTCTACATATCTAAACTACATCTCGGCCTCTAGGGTTAGGGGCGCTAGATTGCCGGACTTACACTATTGTATTCTGGTTAGGGTTTCCGGGTGATTTTCCGGTTTAGACCTTTGCCAATTTGGAAACTGATATTTATGTTTATACAATATTTAATTTGAGAAATTTATTTTAAATTTTATTTTTGTAAGTATTTAATATCTTTTAATGTTTTCGGAATTCTTGAATTGAGTTATATTTTCGAAAGTCAATCGTTATTTGCTTTTTAATAATTTGTTTTTGAGCTTTCTATTACCTGTTTGTATAAGTCGGAGTTAAATATGGAATTTTTCGTACGTCGGGTTTTGAATTTGAAGACCACTGAGTTCTTATTTTATTGTTTAAAGATTTTCATTTTCTCAAGATTAAGAAGTTTCTGAATTCGTTTGTGAATTAGGACTTATCGAAATTCGGTTTTAATTTGGAGTGATTTTTAGGGTTTATTTTCGAAGTTCATCTTAAAATTATTTATTGAAATTTTCCGGGGCTTACATCCTCCCCACCTTAAAGAAAGTTTTGTCCGCAAAACTTGTTATGTGTATATCGTTTGTCAAGAAAAGATTATGAATTTTGAGTTATATTTCTATCACTGGTTTATGCTTTGGTTTGTATCATTTTTAAATTTCGCATGATAGATATTTTATGAAATATAGCACATACAATTTATAAGATTTGGCTTAGCGATTCCAACCTTCACTTACACGACTCTTTTGGAAAACGACACGGACTTGACTCGAGACCACAAACGACTCGACTCGATTGACACTAGACGACTCATGACAACACGACCTTTCATGACTCGGTTACTTGACCAACGAAGGTTATGGATTCGCTCCTCCATTCTTATGTAGCTGTATATACAATATTGTGCTTTATGATTTATATTTCCTTAAACAATATGGTCATCATCGTTTTAAATTCTTATCATTGTGATCATCTTGATGGGATTGAAATCAAGAGATCTTATTATTTTATTGTATAATTATTACTTGTGAAGATCTTATGGAGTTTGGTAATTGAGATTTGATCACTGAAATTTTAACTTTTGTAACGTTCGTCATAGGTTCCGATCTTTCAAAGTTCTTTATTCACAAGAAGTTGTATGAGGATTGTTTTGGAATTCGTTAAATTAATCGAGTTTTGTTTTAGTTTCCATCATTGGCTCATTCTAGCTTTTAATGGTCTCGGGCTTTCCTATTTTTAGTCTAGCCATTTAATCCGAAGGGTATTTCTAACAACCTATCTCTTTGATTCTATTGACAGAAAGAATATGTGTCTAAGGGTATAGCGCTAACCTGATATCGTTGCATATTTGATCCTCGCTTCCTCCATGAAAGGATCCAGCTCCTCATCACTAGCTTCTTCATACACTCCATATGTGTAGGGTTGTGGACTATTTCTGGATGAGTGTCTTGAAGAACCTCGATTCCTTTTTCCTTTGTTGCTTTTGTTCCTATTACATCTCCTCCTCTTCTTTCTTGGTTGATCCAGCGAAGCAACACGCAAGTATCCCGTTCAGGGCATGTTTTAGCTAAATGTCCCGTTTTTGAGCAAAGAAAGCATGCGTTGTTTCTTTTTAGGACACTTCTCAACTTTGTGACTGGGGTCCCCACAGAGGTAACACTTGGATTGAAGTCGTGGACACCGTATAGGGTAATGCTGTCCCTTACATTTCCAACATTGTAGCTTATCCAATATTATGTCTTCTTCCTTGTTTGGGTCATCATCCAAGGGAAGTGTTCTGACATTTTGACTCGGGGTCATTGCAACATAGAACTCCATTTCCTTATTACTTCTTTCTTGCCTCCTCCTTTGAGCATTTTCTATTATCCGTGCTCTTTCTAGCAATCCTTGATAACTCCTGATATCAAATTCCTCCAATCGAGTCCGAAGATCTTCTTTCAAACCATTCAGAAACACTTGTCTTTTGAGTTCCTCACTTTGTTTATATGATTCCGGAGCATATTGCAACAATCTACTGAACTCGGTTTCATGTTCCCACACTGATCTCCTTGTGAGATATTGAGGAAATCTGCACTGTACTGGACTCTTAAGCTCATGGGGAAATATTTATCCAAAAACTCATATTTAAACATCTCCCATGTAACTGGAGGCATCAACTCTCTTTCCTTAGATTCCCACCATACTCGGGCATGTAAGCGGAGCATATAGGTTCCATAATTGACTCTCAGACGGTGTGGTACTTCAAAAGCATTAAAGGACCTCTCAATATGTGCCAACCAATCCTCTGCCTCATCTGGTTTTCCAAAACTCCGTCGAAATACTGGTTACACTTTATGAAGCATGGCAAGAGACTTTGGTGGTATTGAGGTGTGGCTCATCTTGCATCGTTTCTTGCACATATCTTATAGGTGTAGACGTTGAACTGACTTGAGTCTGTTGCATGTAGCTTCTTATCTGACTAGTAAGCCGTTCAATCTCTATTGAGGCATTTCCCTCTTGATTAGGTGGTTCAGGTATCGCTTGGTTCTCGGTCCTAAAGGAGTCATGACGGGTTCTTGTTGTGGTTGGGTATCTCTCCTACAATTTTATTAAGCTCGGGTGAGAATTCTAAATCTTTTATTACGTCTTAAAGCGTTAAAAGAGATTTAAGGAAGCTTATCGGAAATATAGAACACGGAATTGCGGAAATAAAAACATATATGAGAAATATTGAAATTCCACTTAAAGCAAAATCAGTAATAGAAACTTCACAATATCCAAAACGAAATACATGAATTCAAGAGAAGATGTAAATCTTCCATTACAAAAGTTCAAAGAAAGGATGTAAAATATACATTGGAATTAATTCATGAACTAGATGATAAACCGCAACATTGATTTACATTTTCAAAACATTTTTGTTCTTTTCAAAAAGATATTCGCTCCTAACGCTCAACACAAGAGATCTATTGATATTTCTAGGAGACTGACTTCTTCCAAGCAAGGACAGCTATTCACTTGTTAATTCTTTTGGGGGCATTTCCTTGCCAATGTCCCGCTGTTTACAAATGAAGCACTTCAGGGTTTCCTTTCTTGGACAGTCCATAATCTTATGCTCGGGATCTCCACAGAGGTAACACTGTGCTTCAGCTGTGGACACTGTCTTGGATAATGACTTTCCTTGCACTTCCAACAAGTGATCTTACGCTTTTTAAAAGGTTCATTCTTAACTGTTAGGCTAGTTGTCTTATACCTTCTGACTTTAGCTTGGACTAGCCATAACAGAAGGAGTCTCAATTCCTTGCATTGTCACTTGGTGGGGTCCTTCCACCTGAACCGGCACATTCCTAATAAGCACTTGTTGTAAGAGGAGCTTTTGTGTATCCACCAAACACCCTAGAAGGTCTATGACTTGTTGCATTGGATCTTGGTGGTGGAGTGCTCTCACTTGTTGTTCATCGGGAAGGTTAGTCGACTGTTGCATGTTCTCCTCAGGTAGTCTCCTAGAAACAAGACGAAACGGTCACATTAGCCTAATTATACTATTCACAAGTTGCTTATGGTTTAGAAAAAGAGTTATAACTTTTTAATTTTCTTTAAACTCGTTTATTTAGAAAAACGGTGAAAGCACGCAATTTATCCTTCCCACCTAGTCTTATAGGTCGAAGGGGTAATCTAGCATCTCCATTATCGCTTGAACTAGAGTCGGGTAAGGTCACTTACTCCTATATTTTGCAGCTGCTAGAACGGATTTGATTGTCTCCTTAATTATTTTCAATCTTTCTTCCTCATATGCCTGTTTCTATGTTCTCTAGAAGTCTCCAAGATAGAATTCAAATCATTAATAATCGAAAGTCATACTTTAAAGGTCATTGGACTAAATCTAGTTCTTCTTTGCCTAAGGGTCATCTAACACTTATCTATCCATTCCTAAGATCGTATCTTAACATTCTATTCTCCTAAAGTCTTTCCACCTAATTCCCAAAACCTTGTCGCTCTGATACCAACTAAACTGTCACGCCCCGAAGGGTAACCTAAACGTGGCAGTCCGCCGTACACAATATTAAAGCCTAAGAATGACCACCTCAATCACGCGAAGGGTTCCATACTATGTACAAGGCGTCTAACACATGGAGGAGACTCATCGGAGTAATACATTTTACGTTGATATAGCTTGAGGAACAATGTAAAGGAAATACAAATTTACTATACTTCAGATACAATTCACTACACTTCAAAATACAAATCATTCAACTCCAATTACATTCATCCACAGACTTCCCTACACAAACTATTACAAGACAAATCATAACACTAGCAGATAACTTCAACCATTCGCATTCCTTGCCGAAATCCCAAAGTCATTCCCGACTTCAGCCAATTCGGTTCCCACCTTGCATTCTTGAGATAACCTGTTCATTTAAACAACTATTGGGGTATAAGCTACACTAGCTTAGTGAGAATTCCCTTAATTCCGTACCATAACAAACAAGTTATAATCAGTCATATGCTATGCATGAACAAACACGTGAGCAAGCAATTATGCATGGGTATCCGGAACCCACACACAGAACGGATTTACGCCCTCCGTATCTTGGGTTAGGAATGGTATTGAGTCTACACGACCGCATCTAGTCCCCAAGCCCTCGGCTCTTAGCACTCTGACTCGGCTAGGCTCATCCAAGAATGCATCCACATGCGCCTTAGTACCCCTGAATGAGCTCTGGCACCGGGCTCGTTATCCAAACGAATCATCCACGGACCATACCGATCGACCTGCGTAGGAGTAGCATGCTACCAAATGCAATATGTCCAATGCGATGCATGACCAAGTTTAATTTTTGCTTAGGTCAAAAACATTTATACATTCTTTGGAGTGACCATTCAATATCATACATATAACAGAAATAATATGAACGGTGCAGTTATCCAATCAAATCGGGATTTCGATATGCTTTAGTATTCTTTGGCACACATTCATCACAGTCTCATCATATATCCCATCCCATTCATATCGATTTTTATCTTGTTCCTATAATTCTAATGCAACTAACTACAATCACAATCAAGGTAACAAAACAAGGAGAAAACTCACTCGGCCATTGGATCACCGGTCTTCTAGTAATAATAATCCGGTGGTAGGGAATCGTCGAATTCGGGATCACCTAACAAGGAAGAAATACTCTAATAAGTATTTCAACTCAAACTAATCCAAACGATTTTATACGAACCTTCAAATTCGTAATTCGCGTCCTAAGCGGGAATTCCAACTTAAAACGGCCATAACTTGGTCATTTTAACTCGGAATCTCGCAAATTATATATCGATTTCTATCTACTTCGAGAGATCTACCTAATTCTAATATTATATTTTAGTTTTGAAAACATTGAAGCTTCGAAAAGGTCGGATCAGATTAGGTCAGCAACAATTTCAATTTCCGAAAAATAGTTTTGTAAATGTTTGAAATGTTCCTACTATATAACTTAACTATATATGCAATATGAGTGATTTTCTAACATGATGACATGAGATGAGCTTAATGTATGTATGATCTTGATGATTTTTGCTAAAAAGAAATTTTATAACTTTTTATTTTGCAAGACCATAATAACCACTTACTTATGAAAAATCTAGTTTTCTAACTTTTATCATTTCCATTTGTTTTGGATTTGTTACTTAAGAAAATATAATTATTTTTGTCAAAATTGAGTCTTCATTATATATATTACTTATGACCTTCATTTCTACATAAAAATTTCCATTTTACACTTTGTAAGCATGTTTTCAAGTGGGGTTGATTCCAAAATCCGAATTTGGTAAAAATTGGCTTTTGAGTGATTCCTTTGAGTAAAAATCATTTGATATTTAGAAAATTAGGGCTCAATCATACATAACCACTAAGGACTTCATTCTCACACAAAAATTTGCATTTTACACTTTGCAAATATATTTTCCAATATGATTTACTCAAAAATCCGAATTTTAGAAAATCCACTTTTTGAATGATTCACTTGGGAAAAACTTGTTTAATGCATTAAAATTTAAGACTTTACTACATCTATTGTCTAAGGACTTCATTTAACACATAAAAATTGCAATTTGAGCTCAAATACTAAGTGATTACATATGCATCATCTTAAATTACGAATTTGACAATTTGATTACTAACTCAAATTTTTCCATTTTAATTCCATTACTTGTTTTACACATTACTCATGCCTAAGCTCATTTTAACTTGTAAAAATCATTGCTTAATGATATCTATTACCTATATACTTCATTTTTCACATAAAGCATGAGTTTTAGAGTTGATACATGGGTTCTAAAAATTGGTCTTAGTTGGGATCCGAATTTACAAAATTTATTTTTGGTTATATCTTTTGATAAAATCTATCTAAGCTCATGAAAATCCATTCCTTACATATCATATCTTATGAGCCTTTCATTTCTTAAATAAAAACTTCATTTTTGAGTTGGTAAACATGTTTTTAAAATAGGCCTTGGCCAAAATCCGAAAATAGGATTTTTGTTTTGAAAATAACTTTTGAAAATCACATTAGATTCTTGTAAAAAGAAGTCTTGATGATATACATATATTAAGCCTTCATTTTCTTAAGTAAAAATTACATTTTGACACTTGGAAAGTGGTTTTTAAATATTGGTCTTGCCAAAATACGAATTTCATAATTTTGTTTGAGTTCATAACTAAGATCTATACTTAATATGAACATAAACATAAACAAATGCATGGTAATAAGCTATAAACATCATGGATCTAAACTTTACTTATCAAAATCTTTCATTTATGGTATCTATACCCTAAGCCCTTCATTTTAAATGAAAAATACACATTTTGAAGTTGAAAAACCACTTTTCTAAATATGGTTCCATTTTCATCCGAATTTCCAAAAATGGTTTTTGTTGAAAATAAAATAGATCTTGAGTTTCTTAACACATTCCTACTATCCTCATGCTATTACAAGTTGCTTATGAACATAAAACAAAAGTCTAATGCATTCATGAACTCCAAAACTCTAGATCTAGTTTTCTAAACTAGTTTCAAATGCATGAATCACTATGTGGATGATAGATCTATGCATGAATCATAAGAAATAACAAAAATAACAACTTAAATGACAAGATCTATGGCATAAACAAAAATCAAAGCTACAACAATTTAGATCTACAAAATATATCAACTTTAAACAAGAAAATAATTGCAATACAAGATAATAAAAGTGGAGAAGAGAAAGATTTCATTTTTGGCATCATCATCCTAAGCTTTTAAGCTTATGGAAGGTCATTTGATGCATGAAACCTTCATTACACTTTACCTATATCACCTATGGAGCTTTAGGAAGAAGATTGGCTTAGAAATCTTTAAAAATGAAGTGTGGAAGCCATGAAAGAAGAAGGGGGCAGCTTGTTTTCCATGGAGGAACAAGAGGAAATGAAGAAGAAAGAGAGGAAAAAAGAGAGAGAAAGACTAAAGAATGAAAAAGGAAGGAATGAGTAAATGAAAGGGAGAGAGAAATGAGTGTATTAAATGAATGAAAGAGAGAAAAAAATAAAACAAGGGCAGATTTTGGGGAGGGGATTCACGTGAATTGGGAGAGAGAGAGAGTGTGTTTTGTTGAATTTTGACTTGAATTTAATTTGTGTAATAAATGTGTATGTGTAGCTTCTTAAAGAAGGAGTAGAATTTATTTAATTTAGTCAAAATAGGAATAAATGAAGGACAATGGCAGCCATAAAGAAGGAAAAATCTGCCATGAAGTGTGGGATTATGTGTAGAAAGATTGAAGTGAAAAGGAAGTGATATGTGTAAGGTGTACTTGAAAAGATGGGTTGTAAGAGTACTTTCTTAATAAAATAAAACAAAATAAAATAAAATTAGAAAAATAATTCCAAATAATTGTAGCAGATTTTTCATAATTAAAATTAAATAATTATTTGAATTATTTTAGTATTTTAACAAATATGTTACCGGTATGATCAAAATACGCGAATATGGGCTATAAATGATATTTTTATAACCCGAAAAATTCTAAAAAATTATTTTATGAAAATAAATATTTTTGAAATATTTTCCAATTATTAAATTAATTTATTTTATTTTTAGTATCGGATCTTAAACAGAATCTGATCCCGTAAAGACCCGAAATGAATTAAATTTTAGAAAAACAAAATTTTCTATAACATATAAAATATTTATCTAAAAATATAAGGCTTTATAAAAATAATAAAATTTTGTAATGAAATAAAAATGAATAGTGCAAAAGACTAATCAATTACCGGTAATAATGGAAATACGATAAAAAGGTTATAACTGTAACTTTTATAACCCGAAAAATTATATAACTGATATATTTAGAAATCTTATGAAATTACGAGTCTAACGGTACTATTGGTATATTTTTGATATCTCGAGCCCCGGGACACGCTTTTCGAAGTCTGTATCCGAACGGGTTCGAAATAGGTCAAAAATTTACCAATCTGATATTTTTAAACAAACTCATATTACTATGAGCTATTCTACATATCTAAACTACATCTCGGCCTCTAGGGTTAGGGGCGCTAGATTGCCGGACTTACACTATTGTATTCTGGTTAGGGTTTCCGGGTGATTTTCCGGTTTAGACCTTTGCCAATTTGGAAACTGATATTTATGTTTATACAATATATTTAATTTGAGAAATTTATTTTAAATTTTATTTTTGTAAGTATTTAATATCTTTTAATGTTTTCGGAATTCTTGAATTGAGTTATATTTTCGAAAGTCAATCGTTATTTGCTTTTTAATAATTTGTTTTTGAGCTTTCTATTACCTGTTTGTATAAGTCGGAGTTAAATATGGAATTTTTCGTACGTCGGGGTTTTGAATTTGAAGACCACTGAGTTCTTATTTTATTGTTTAAAGATTTTCATTTTCTCAAGATTAAGAAGTTTCTGAATTCGTTTGTGAATTAGGACTTATCGAAATTCAGTTTTAATTTGGAGTGATTTTTAGGGTTTATTTTCGAAGTTCATCTTAAAATTATTTATTGAAATTTTCCGGGGCTTACATGTCAGGAGTACATAATGTCTTCCATGTCTTAGTGCTAAGAAAGCATATCCCCGACCCTGATCGGATTGTGGAGCTTGAACCAGTCAGGCTGAAAGAAAACTTGACTTATGAGGAGCACCCAGTTCAAATTCTGGATTAAAAGGTTCAAAAGCTGAGAAACAAGGAAATCCGATATGTCAAGGTGTTATGGAGGAATCATTCACGAGAAAAGGCTACTTGGGAAGCCGAGGATGAGTCCGAAAGAAATATCCAAGTCTCTTTGAAGAATCAGGTACGAATTTCAAGTTGCAAATTTCAAGTTTTGAGGACAAAACTTTCTTTAAGGAGGGTAGGTTGTAAATCCCCGAAATTTTCGATCTAAAATTAAAGACCTAAACCCTAAACGGAAGTCAAACGGATTCTTAGGTCAAACAAAACCCTAGTTTACCGTAACCGTTTAAACTCCGGCATTGCCGTTTTCTCAAGCCCTAGAAAAGGAAGTTGGAAAAATTAGCTCAAATAGTTCGTAATAACCATAGGTTTTATAAAAGTTTCAGTTTCGCGAATTTCGGATGCCCTTCCAACCCGAACGGACACAGTTCTCAAAAAAACGTGCCCGGAGGGCCGGAATACTAAAAATATTCCGAATATACCATTAGACTCTTAAAAATATAAGATTTCCAAAAATATCAATTTCATAATTTTTCGATAGATAAAAATATCAGATATCGCTTTTATACGCGTATTTTCTTACTACCGGTATTTAATTGTCATGTCTACTTTTACATTACACTATTTTCTACTATTCTACACTATTCATCTATCTCTACTTTTTCTTACAACCTATTCTTATAAGCCATACACCTATTTCTTACACATTTTCATTTCCAATACAATTTCACATCTTTTATTTCTTACTTTAATTAATCAAAAGACAAAAAATTTAATTTTTCTCTTCCCCATACCCCCAAAATAGCGCCGGCCCCTCTCTCTCTATGCTTAAATTGTTTTATTTTTCAATTATTTAATTAACACAAATTATCTCCCACATTTTCCTATAAATACCCCCTCATACCTTCACTTCTTTCACACCACTTCTATACTAAAGTTACTCTCTCAAAATCTCTCTCAAATTCTCTCAAGAGTTCTTACAAGAAGTCCTCTTAGTTTAGCTCTTTAGGTAAGAAATTTCTCAAGGATTTTTCATGTTCATCTACTTAGTATGAGCTTATTGTATGTTTTCTAAAACCATGAAGGTTAAGAAAGCAACATTAGATTCATACTTTATTTTTGTTCATAACATCAATTCCTTTATGTTCCTTTATGTTTCTCTATATTTCCCTTATATTTATTACTATCTAATATATCTATATAGCTATATATACTATTTAGAGCATATAAGCTCATAGTCTTGCAATTTATTTACCTTTCATGCAATTTATTTATTCCAATGCAATTTATTTAATTTCAAGTTGATTTTAAGACTAGTCATTCTAGTCTTAGACTTGTCCTCATCAAGTCAAAACAATTTCTCATTCTTTTCTTTTTCGAGACTAGTCTTTTCTTAGTCCCGGGGTACCTTGATGAAGCTAAGGTCCCAATACTTGATTTACTTTATTATTTACTTAAGCTTTCAAGTTATTATTTTACATTTCTAAAGCTTATGATTCATATTCATGCATGAACATAATGTATTTGTCTCAACAAAAATAAATAAGAAAGTGTTTTCTTGAATTAAAGATTCTTTTAAAAGAAATAAATATGGAAAATGGATTTCTTAAAAACCCATGAACATGTATGGGAATGATTTTTCTTACATAAACAAAAGGTTTTATGAAAACTTATCTTTTATCAAGAAGTAGAAATTCTTTTGAAACATTACAAGAAATAAAAATGTCATTTTGCTACTTTTGAAATCCAAGTTTAGAAAACAAAACCACACTTTAGGAAATTAAAGTAATTTAGAAATAGAATATTCATCTTAATGAGAGATCTTTCAAAAGTAAAATAGAATCTCAAGTTCAAAGTCTTTTAAAAACCTTACTTTTTAAGTTGAGACAACTTCATTTACTTCATACATTTGTTATGAGTCATTACAAATATATATATACCTTTCAAAAGTTTACAAAATAATTGAAATGTTTATCTTTTCAAAATGAGCTTTGTTTACAAGAAGGAAAACAAGTGTTTACAAATTCGTGGCAAATCTGATCGCTACCTTTTCGGGACCCAAACGACTTAGTTTTATGAAAATAAGCTTAGAAATAAGTAGATCTTTTCGAGTAGGTAGAAAACGATATATTATACGCGAAATTCCGAGTTAAAATGAGCAAGTTATGGCCATTTTAAGTTGGAATTTCCCTTTCTACCTATCTTTCTACGTTTACTACGATTTTTAAGAAAGATTAGAATCTTCAAGGATAGAGTTTTATGAAATACTCATTTTGGGTATTCTCTTGATTAGATAATCACGAGGAGGATTGTTCGTATCCCGAGGATTACTACGATTAAGTGGAATTTCCGAACGACCCATCCAATTCAAGAACGGTGTCATCATGGCCGAGTGAGTTATTCCCCGTTATTTTTCATACTCTTGATTGTGCTTGTAAAATTAGTTGTACTAGAATTTAAGAAAAATAAAAAGGAAGTGTGTGATAATATGTTGAAAGGATATTAAGTATATCGAAACTCGATTTGTTTGTAATAAAAGTTGTTTGTGCATTAATATCTTGAAGTGTTTGAAATTGGTTGATCACTTGAAAGAAGTTAAATGTAACTACTAGACTGTAATTAAAGAAATTATTCATGCACTTCACATGTTGAGTCACAATGCATTCACTACTATACAATTGGTGGGACAAGTGTATAATAGTGGTGGTAAACATAACCGGTATATCATGTAAGTGGCGAGTAGGAGCCGATAAGAACTACTTAAATTGATGGCTAGTAGGAGCCTGTAATAACTACAAGTTTTTGATGGCTAGTAGGAGCCTGTAATAACTACAAGTTTTGATGGCGTATAGGAGCTAGTAAGATCTATAAAATTGTTTTTAAAAGTTGTGGCTGTAATTGGCCTGAATACCCAACCCCGAATGAAGGACGTAAATTCATTCAACATATGATTCCCGGAAAGTCATATGTCTTGTATGCTCACGTGGATGTTGTATTTCATATGTTTGAATAATAAACTTGATTGATAAATTTTCTTTGAGTATGAATTTTGGGATTTACTCACTAAGCCCATAAGCTTACACCCCTATAGATATTTGTATTCTCAGGAACACATATTTTTGAGCCCGAGGCCTTCCCGTATCTGTATACATTTTATGTTGATGCTTTTGGAGGAAATCTACTCGAAGACTTAGATTAGAATTCCTTTGAAATCTTTGATGTAGTATTTTGAATGTTGTGAAGTTTATCTCGATCCTTGGAATTACCGGGGGTATGCCCCTAAGAAATTATGTAACAGACCTTTGGTTATTTATGATATGATATACTTTATTTCTGGATTCTTGTATGTTTATCTTTACTTACTTAAACTATGCTTCCCAAAAGCGTCTCCTATTACTGTGTTAGACGCCTTACATATAATACTAAGGCTTTCGCATGACTAAGGTAGCCATTCATAAGCCTTGATATTATATGTGGCGGACTGCCACGTTTAGGGTACCCTTCGGGGCATGACACAACTACCGATCTTATAGTAATAGAAATTAGCAAGTACGAAGTGATTCTTGGAATGAGTTGGTTGTCCATGGTGGAAGCAAAGGTTGATTGTAGAAATAAAAAGGTGGAATTCATGGGACAAGATGGAAAGAAAGCTGCGTTTTTTGGAGAATCCGCAACTTCTAAAAGTTTGGAGTTAAGTTCGTTCGAGTTAATTGAAGAAGTTGAGGAAGGAGTGGAAAGTTATGTGGGAAGTACGTAGGAGGATAAGGAAAGACCCAACATTGACGACATCCCCATCGCTAATGAATTCTCTGATGTTTTTCCAGAAGAATTGCCTGGGTTACCCCCAAAACGAGAAATCGATTTTGAGATCGATTTGATGCCAAAAACAGAACCTATATCCAAGGCACCATACCGAATGGCACTTGTTGAGCTCAAGGAACTTAGGAAGCAATTACAAGAATTGCTTGACTAAGGATTTGTTAGACCAAGTGTCTCGCCTTGGGGAGCTTCGGTATTATTCGTAAAAAAGAAGGATGGATCGATGAGGTTGTGTATTGACTATCGAGAACTCAATAAGGTCACTATCAAGAATAGGTATCCATTGCCAAGGATTGACGATCTCTTTGACCAACTACAAGGAGCAAGTGTATTCTCACGCATTGATTTGAGATCTGGATACCACCAGCTGAGGATAAAACCAGAAGGATGTGTCAAAGACCGCTTTTAGAACCCGGTATGGACACTATGAATTCATGGTTATGCCGTTTGGATTAACTAACGCACCAGCTGCTTTCATGGACTTGATGAATCGGGTGTATAAGCCGCTCTTGGATAAATGCGTGATTGTCTTCATTGATGATATTTTGGTCTATTCTAAAACACGGGCGCAACACAAAGAACATCTGAGAATGGCATTACAAACCTTAAGGGAGCACAAGTTATATGCCAAATTATCCAAGTGTGACTTTTGGTTGGATCAAATATCTTTTCTAGGACATGTTATCTCAGGGAAAGGAATATCCGTAGATCCTGAAAAGATTAAGGCCGTAATGGAATGGAAACAACCAAGGACGGTAACTGAGATTAGAAGTTTTCTTGGATTAGCTGGCTATTATAGGAAGTTTGTGCAAGATTTCTCAAAAATAGCTAAGCCACTAACTCAGTTGACCCAGAAGAATGAAAGATTTATTTGGAACGGGAAGAGGGAACAAAGTTTCTAGGAATTAAAGCAACGATTGGTATCTGCTCCAATTTTAACCCTACCTGATCCAGAAAAGCCATATACCGTCCATAGTGATGCGACAAGAAATGGCTTAGGATGTGTGCTTATGCAAGAAGGGAAAGTAATTGCTTATGCCTCACGGCAGTTGAGGCCGCATGAACAAAATTACCCGACGCATGATCTTGAGTTAGCCGCAGTGGTCTTTGCTCTCAAGCTTTGGAGGCACTACCTATATGGACAGAGATGCGAGATTTATACGGACCATAAGAGCCTCAAGTATTTATTCACACAAAAGGAATTGAATATGAGGCAAAGGAGATGGTTGGAGTTTATCAAAGACTATGATCTTGGAATAAATTATTGCCCTAGAAGAGTGAATGCGGTAGCAGACGCTTTGAGTCGGAAGAACCATGGAGAAGTTACAGCCATGCTCACAACTCGAAAAGAACTTATAAAGGAATTCGAGAGATTGAGCATCGAATTTGTGCGGCAAAGTGCGGAAATGGAAATTTCCCATTTGGTAATGGAGCCAACCCTGATCGATAGAATCAAAGAATCTCAACGATATGATGAAGTCATACAAAAGTTGAAAAGTGAGATACCGGGAGGCAGGTATGACGATTTTGAGATAGATGAGGAAGATGTAGTAAGAATAAAGGGAAGATTATGTGTACCAAATGATGAGGAGACGAAAAAGGAAATAATGGATGGGGTGCATAACTCAGGATATACCATGCACCCCGGTGGTACCAAGATGTACCAAGACCTTAAAAGTCGTTTTTGGTAGAATGGTTTGAAAAAGGATGTAGCTGAATTCGTAATGAAGTGTCCCATATGTCAGCAAGTAAAGATTGAACACTAAAGGCTAGGAGGACTTTTGAAACCATTGGCCATACCAAAATGGAAATGGGACCAAATTACCATGGATTTCGTATGTGGATTGCCTCGAACATCAGCCGGATATGATGCCATATGGGTAATTGTGGATCGACTTACCAAGTCAGCACACTTCATCCCCATCAACATGACCTACTCGATGGAAAAATTGGCCCGGCTATATGTAAGGGAGATTGTGAGACTGCATGGAGTTCCAGCAGGGATTGTATCGGATCGGGATCCTCGATTCGTGTCAAAATTTTGGACGAGCCTTCAGAAGTGTATGGGGACCAAGTTACATTCATACGGCTTACCATCCACAAACTGATGGGCAATCAGAGCGAACTATCCAGACTTTGGAAGACATGTTAAGGGCTTGTGTTATGGAATTTAAAGGAAGCTGGGAAGTACACCTACCTTTGGTAGAGTTTGCTTACAACAACAGCTATCATTCAACAATTAAGATGCCACCGTACGAAGCTTTGTATGGAAGAAGGTGTAGATCGCCTCTATTTTGGGATGATGTGGAAAAATTAACAATTGGACCAGATCTCATCCAAGACGCCTCAGATAAAGTCAGGATTATTCAGCAAAGGATGAAAGAGGCCCAAGATAGACAGAAAAGTTGGGCAGATAAAAAACGGCGGATCCTTGAGTTTAACGTTGGTGATCATGTGTATCTAAATGTGAATCCGATAAAAAGTATTCATCGTGTACGGGCTCGAGGAAAGCGAAGCCCAAGGTATATCGGACCTTTTGAAATCCTCGAACGGGTAGGAGTTTTGGCTTATCGCTTGGCATTACCACCAAACCTGTCGGGAGTACATAATGTCTTCCATGTCTCAGTGCTAAGAAAGCACATCCCCGACCCTGATCGAATTGTGGAGCTTGAACCAGTCAGGCTAAAAGAGAACTTGACTTATGAGGAGCACCCAATTCAAATTCTGGACCAAAAGGTTCAAAAGCTGAGGAACAAGGAAATCCGATGTGTCAAGGTGTTATGGAGGAATCATTCGTGAAAAGAGGCTACTTGGGAAGCCGAGGATGAGATCCGAAAGAAATATCCAAATCTCTTTGAAGATTCAGGTACGAATTGCAAATTACGAATTGCAAGTTTTGAGGACAAAACTTTCTTTA
The DNA here is from genome assembly GCA_024138025.1 of Combretum micranthum. Lineage (NCBI taxonomy): Eukaryota > Viridiplantae > Streptophyta > Magnoliopsida > Myrtales > Combretaceae > Combretum > Combretum micranthum. The sequence goes on from JAMXBD010000458.1 coordinate 321,687, forward strand.
AGGGGGGTAGGTTGTAAATCCCCGAAATTTCTGGATCCGAATTATAGTTTAAACCCTAATCGGAAGTCAACCGGATTTCCAGAGTCAACCAAACCCTAGTTTATCGTAACCGCTTAAAGTCCGGCATTGCCGTTTTCTCAAGTCTTAGAAAACGAAGTTGGAAAAATTAGTTATAATAGTTCGTAATAGTTATAGGTTTTATAAAAATATCTGTTTTTCAAAATTCGAGTGCCCTTTGAACCCGATCGGACATAGTTCTTGAAAAATGTGTCCGGAAGCCCGGAATAGGAAAAATATTCCGAATTTACCGTTAGACTCCTAAAAATATGAGATTTCCAAAAATATCAATTTTGTAATTTTTCGGTAGCTAAAAATATCAGATATCGCTTTTATACGCGTATTTTCTCACTACCGGTATTTAATTGTCATGTCTACTTTTACATTACACTATTTTCTACTATTCTATACTATTCATCTATCTCTACTTTTTCTTACAACCTACTCTTACAACCTATACACCTATTTCTTACACATTTTCATTTCCAATACAATTTCACATCTTTCATTTCTTACTTTTAATTAACAAAATAACAAAAAAAAAATTTCTCTCCTCAATATGCCAAATTGCGCCGCCACCCCTCTCCATGCATCAATTTGTTTTGTTTTTCAATTATTTAATTAACACAAATTATCTCCCACATTTTCCTATAAATACCCCCTCATACCTTCACTTCTTTCACACCTCTTCTTCTCTAAAGTTACTCTACAAAAATTTCTCTCCAATTTCTCTCAAGAATTCTTTCAAGAAGTCTCCTTAGTTTAGCTTCCTTTAGGTAAGAAATTTCTCAAGAAATTCTTCATGTTCATCTACTTAGTATGAGCTTAGTGTGTGTTTTCTAAAACCATGAAGGTTAAGAAAGCAACATTAGGTTCATGCTTTGTTTTTATTCATAAACATAATTCCTCTATGTTCATTTATGTTTCTTCTATGTTCTTTACTATCTAATATATCTATATAACTATATATATTATTTAGAGCATATAAGCTCATTGTCTTACAATTTATTTATCTTTCATGCAATTTATTTACTTCATTTCAAGTTATTTAATTTCAAGTTGATTTTAAGACTAGTCATTCTAGTCTTAGACTTGTCCTCATCAAGTCAAAACAATTCTTTTCTTTTTCGGGCCTAGTCTTTTCTTAGTCCCGGGGTACCTTGATGAAGCTAAGGTCTCAATACTTGATTTACTTTATTATTTACTTAAGCTTTCAAGTTATTATTTTACATTTCTATAGCTTATGATTCATATTCATGCATGAACATAATGTTTTTGTCTCAACAAAAATAAATGAGAAATTGTTTCCTTGAATTAAAGATTCTTTCTAAGGAAATAAAAATGGAAAACGGATTTCTAAAAACCCATGGACATGCATAGGAATGATTTTCTTACATAAACAAAAGGTTTTATGGAAACTTATCTTTCATCAAGAAGTAGAAATTCTTTTGGAATCATTACAAGAAATAAAAATGTCATTTTATACTTTTTGAATCCAAGTTTTGAAAAAAACCACACCTTAGGAATTTAAAGAAATTACAAGAGATTAAATTTAGAAAAAGAATATTCATCTCAATAACTCAAGATCTTTCAAGAGTAAAATATATATCCGATAGAATCTCAAGTTCAAAATCTTTTAAAACCTTAATTTTTAAGTTGAGACAACTCCATTTACTTCATACATTTGTTATGAGCCATTACATATAAATATATACCTTTCAAAAGTTTACAAAATAATTGAAATATTTATCTTTTCAAATGAACTTTGTTTACAAGAAGGAAAACAAGTTTTTGCAAAATTCGTGGCAGATTTAGTCACTGCCTTTTCGGGACCCAAACGACTTAGTTTTATGGAAATAAGCTTAGAAATGCGTAGATCTTTTCGAGTAGGTAGAAAAAGATATATTATACGTGAAATTCCAAGTTAAAATGAGCAAGTTATTGCCATCTTAAGTTGGAATTTTCCCTTATACGATTTTACCACGATTTTAAGGAAAGTTTAGAATCTTCAAGAATAGAATTTCATGAAATACTCATTTTGGGTATTCATCTTGATTAGATAATCATGAGGAGGATTGTTCGTATCCCGAGGATTACTACGATTAAGTGGAAATTCCGAACGACCCATCCAATTCAAGAACGGTGTCATCATGGCCGAGTGAGTTACTTCCCGTCAATTTTCTCATACTCTCGATTGTGCTTGTAAAATTAGTTGCACTAGAATTTTGGCAAAATCAAAAGGAAGTGTATGATAATATGTTGAAAGAATACTAAGTATATCGAAACTCGATTTGTTTATAATAAAGTTGTATGTGCATTAATATCTTGAAGTGTTTGAAATTGGTTGATCACTTAAAAGAAGTTAAATGTAACTACTAGACTTTAATTAAAGAAATTAGTCATGCACTTCATATGTTGAGTCACATTGCATTCACTACTATACAATTGGTGGGATAAGTATATAATAGTGGTGGTAGACATAACCGGTATATCATGTAAGTGGCGAGTAGGAGCCGGTAAAAACTACAAGATTGGTGGCTAGTAGGAGCCTGTAATAACTACATGTTTTGATGGCGTATAGGAGCCGGTAAGATCTATAAAAGTATTTTTAAAAAAGTTGTGGCTGTAATTGGCCTGAATACCCAACCCCGAATGAAGGGCGTAATTCATTCAACATATGATTCCCGGAAAGTCATATGTCTTGTATGATCACGTGGTTGTTGCATTTCATACGTTTAAATAATAAACTTGATTGATAATTTACTTCGAGTATGAATTTTGGGATTTACTCACTAAGCCCATAAGCTTACATCCCTATAGATATTTGTATTCTCAGGAACACCTATTTTTGAGCCCGAGGTCTTCCCATATCCGTGTACGTTTTATATTGAAGCTTTTGGAGGAAATCTACTCGAAGGCTTAGATTAGAATTCCTTTGAAATCTTTGATGTAGTATTTTGGATGTTATGAAGTTTATCTCGATCCTTGGAATTAGCGGGGGTATGCCCCTAAGAAATTATGTAATAGACCTTTGGTTATTTATGATATGATATACTTTATTTCTGGATTCTTGTATGTTTATCTTTACTTGCTTAAACTATGCTTCCCAAAAGCGTCTCCTATTACCGTGTTAGACGCCTTACATATAATACTAAGCTTTCGCATGACTAAGGTAGCATTCTTAAGCCTTGATATTATATGTGGCAGACTGCCACGTTTAGGGTACCCTTCAGGGCGTGACACATACCTTCACTTCTTTCACACTTCTTCATTTCTAAAGTTACTCTCTCAAAATCTCTCAAGAATTCTCTCCAAGAATTCTTACAAGAAAGCTCTTTAGTTCCTTCTTTTAGGTAAACTTTCTTCAAGAAATTCCTATGTTCATCTACTTAGTATGAACTTAGTGTGTGTTTTCTAAACATGAAGGTTAAGAAAGCAACAATAGTTCATACTTTGTTTTGTTCATAATCTCAACTCCTTTATGTTTCCTTTTTATTTCCTCTTTGTTTCCTTTATGTTCATAACTATCTAAATATATATAGCTATATATATTATTTAGAGTACATAAGCTCATTGTCTTGCAATTTATTTACCTTCCACGTAATTTATTTACTTCATTGCAATTTATTTAATTTCAAGTTGTTCTTTAGACTAGTCTTTTTAGTCTTAGGCTTGCCTCATCAAGTCAAAAACTTTTTCTTTCTTTTTAGGGATAGTCTTTTTAATTCCCGGGGTACTGATGAAGCTAAGGTCCCAATTACTTGATTTATTTATGTGCTTATTCTTTTAAGTTATTATGTTCTTTTTATATTTTTATAGCTTATGATTCATATTCATGCATGATACATAATGGTTTTGTCTCAACAAATAAATGAAGGAAATGTTTTCTTAAAATAAGATTTTCCTCTAGAAAAAGTAAGAAGTTAATGTTTTCCTAAGAAATTAAGAAGTCATCCTAAAACAAACTTAGAGAAGTTTATAAGAGAATTTATAAAAGGACTTTTGAAGTAAACAAGAATTTTACAATAACTTCATCTTTTTCTTTAATAGAAGTTATTTTCATTAAAACAAAATGATCTCAAGAAACCAAGAAATCATTTTATAGGAGCATTAATACTTTCAAAAAGTGTTGAAAGCTATGTATAAGAAATAAAAATCATTCTTTAGAAATTTAGAACAATTACAAGAAATTAAATTTAGAAAAAGAAATGCTCATTTCAAGTATCTCAAGACCTTTACAAAGCAAAAGAATATTTCAAAAATTTCTCAAGTTCAAAATCTTTCGAGACTTTACTTTTCTTATCAATTGAGACAACTCCATTTACTTTATACAATTGTTATGAGTCATTACATATATGTATATACCTTTCAAAAAGCTTACAAAATACTTGGAATTTTCATCTCTTCAAATGAGTTTTATTTAAAAAGAGGAAATCAAGTTTTTACAAATTCGTGGAGAATCTAGTCGTTGCTTTTTCGGGACCCAAACGACTTAGTTTGTTGGAAATAAGTTTAGAAATGGATAGATCTTTTCGAGGAGGTAGAAAACGGTATATTATACATGAAATTCCGAGTTAAAATGAGCAAGTTATGGTCATTTTAAGTTGGAATTTCCTCTTATACGATTTTACCGCGATTTTAAGAAAAATTTAGAATCTTCAAGAATAGAAGTTCATGAAATACTCATTTTGGGTATTCTTCTTGGTTAGATAATCTCGAGGAGGATTGTTCGTATCCCGAAGATTACTACGATTAGTGGAAATCCCGAACGACTCATCTATTTCAAGAAAGGTGTCATCATGGCTAGATGAGTTTATTCCCCGTTATTTCTCATACTTATGATTGTGCTTGCAAAATTAGTTGCACTAGAATTTAGGCAAAAATCAAATGAAAGTTGTATGATAATATGTTGAAAGAATGTTAAGTATATCGAAACTCGATTTGTTGTAATAAAGTGTATGTACATTAATATCTTGGAGTGTTTGAAATTGGTTGCTCACTTGAAAGAAGTTAAATATAACTACTAGACTTTAATTAAGAAATTGTTCATGCACTTCATATGTTGAGTCACATTGCATTCACTACTATACAATTGGTGGGACAAGTGTATAATAGTGGTGGTAGACATAACCGGTATATCATGTAAGTGGCGAGTAGGAGCCAGTAAGAACTACGTAAATAGGTGGCTAGTAGGAGCCTATAAATACTACAAGTTTTTAATGGCGTATAGGAGCCTGTAAGAACTATAAAAGTGTTTTAAATGTTGTGGCTGCAATTGGCCTGAATACCCAACCCCAAATGAAGGGCGTAATTCATTCAACATATGATTTCCGGAAAGTCGTATGTCTTGTATGCTCACGTGGTTATTGCATTCCATATGTTTGAATAACAAACTTGGTTGATAATTTACTTTGAGTATGAATTTTAGGATTTACTCACTAAGCCCATAAGCTTATACCCCTATAGGTATTTGTATTCTCAGGAACACCTGTTTTTGTGCCCGCAGCCTCCCCATATCCGTGTAAGTTTTATATATTGAAGCATTTGGAGGAAATCTGCTCGAAGACTTAGATTAGAATTTCTTTGAAATCTTTAATGTAGTATTTTGGATGTTGTAAAGACTACCGCGATCCTTGGGATTAGCGGAGGTATGCCCCTAAGAAATCATGTAATAGACCTTTGGCTATTAATGATATAATATGTTTTATTTCTGGATTCTTGTATGTTCATTTTTACTTGCTTAAACTATATTTCCCAAAAGCATCTCCTATTACCGTGCTAGATGCCTTACATGTAATACTAAGGCTTTCGCATGACTAAGGTAGTCATTCTTAAGCCTTGATATTATATGTAGCGGGCTGCCACGTTTATGGTATCCCTCGGGGCGTGATAATGAGTAACATAAAGTTTATTAAAAATTAGTGTTAATAAATCTTTGATATCCAAATTTTTCATAAAAACTTAATTATAGAATTTCTTTTCTAACTCCATAATAAAAACCAAGAACTAAATTAGTTTTTAAAGTTAAGGCAAGATTCAAACCGCTAGTATGATAAATCCCCTTAGAGAAATGAAAGTTTACCAAGTTTCTAAATGATAAACTCATCTTCAAAGAAATAGAAGAATATGAACATGATAGGTTTCAAAAGCATAGATAATATTAACAACTTAAGAAAATGTTGAAAGTGATTCTTCTAAGTAAAAATTTCGTAAAGAACTTAAAAGACCAAGTTTTTAGAAATAAAATCTATCTTTAAAGGAAATATAAATATAAGAGAAAAAAACTTATTTATAATTTTCAATCAAAGCCCTTTTAAGAGGAAGAATATATATAATACATCTCAAATTATTTGAGGCTATCAACAACTTAAAAAAAAATCTTAGGAACTTCATTCTTTACCACTAGAGATAAAATTTGTAGATATCCTAAATGATCAAAGTTTAGAAAAGATTAATTTGTCTTAGAAAAGAAATTAGAAAACAAAATTTATCAAAATATACTTATTTATAATAACTAGGAATTTATAATATTCTTTCAAGACACATAGAAGGAAAATTGTTAAAGTTTAAGTTTTTAACACCGTAAGACAAATTGTTTTATGAAATATAATAGTTGAGACAACACCATTAAAGTTTTGCATACAATATGAATATAATTATATATATATATATGTATTTAAAGGATTTTTCAACCATTTATTTATATTTTTGCTTAAGGAATTTTAGATGAAGGAAAGTTTGAAAAATTGTGATTTAAGGAATTGGAATTTTGTAATGATTCTGTACCCTATCATTTCTGAACCCAAACAACTTTTTATTATAAAAATAATCTTGAAAATAGATAAATCTTTTCGAGTAGGTACAAAAAAACATATAATATGCGAGATTCCAAGTTAAAATGAGCAAGTTATGGCCATTTTAAGTTGAAATTTCATTCTATGCGATTTTTGAAGAACATAGAAAAATAGAATTAGAAAGTTTGAGTAGATGATAAGCATATTAGAGCTTGAATGGTTGATTAATATAAATTGTCTCTATGTATACTATTGTGTGTGTGTGCAAATATTGATTAATCGCCTTAATTGGAATAATGTCAAATTTGAAATTTCTTATAATTGAATTGCTCATGCATATCACTTAGAATTTCATTTCACATTTTTCTACTACTCCTCAGCATGGGACTAGAAAGATAAGTTACCTAGCTACATTTTGAGGAATAAAGATGTTCGGGGAATACGGCCTTAAGGTGTAGCCGGGCTAGATCGGTCACTTTGGGTAAGGAAAGCTTGAGGACTAGTAATATGGCTCATCAGAACCCCAAGAGGTGCAAAAAATTTTAAGGAGGTTGTTGGTGATCCATTCAAATCATTCCCTAACCACCAAATGGAGAGGTAAATCCATTATACATACGAAACCGGATAGCCATATGTATTATTTGATCATATGGTTGTTACATTTTATATTCTTGCTTAAATGACTTGTTTGATTGCTTCGTTAAGATTACTTTTGCATAAGGAATATCTCACTAAGTAGTTATGTTTATTCCCCAATAGATTTCTAATGCTGTAGGATCATTGTTTTTGTGGTTGAGACCACCATGACCGTCCGGTAGAACACACGTTTTGGGGAGCTTTTGGAAAAATTCTATTTTGAAGACTTTAGATTATATTTCCCTTTAGAAATCTTTTAGTTTTAGTTATTTGATTTATGAAGACTATGTTATTATGGAGATTTATTAGGGGAATACCCCGTAGGAGTTGTAAGACCTTACATTTTGATGAATCATAATAGTATTGCTTTGATTATTCCGCTACCATTATCTTAAAATGCATAACTTCACCGACCTCCTTTTGTTGTGAATGTACGCCTTTTACCGATATGAAAGTTTTCGAGTGACTAAGGTAGTCATTGTCAAGTTTTAATATTGTGTACGGCGGGATGTTACGTTTAGGGTACTTATTGGGGCGTGACATCAATCCCAAAGTCGGTGGAGTACTAGTGAGCTATGATTGTGGACAACAATGTGTTTGCCTCAGGTTATGATTTAAGTTCTCAAGGTCGATGGTATTTGTCTTCACAGCCGGCGGCGTTGGATCAAGGCTGACGGCGTACAATGTCGGCCTTCCTTTAAAAACGCTAATTTTTATTTATTTCATATATTTCTTTGCTTGTTCTTCATCTGATATATATTAGCCCTTTTATATTGCAACCAGATCAATTTTTGGATATTTAGATAACCTAATTAGTGTTTTCTTTAATTTCTTTCTCTTATCAATCGTATTGATTGTCTCGAGATTTTGCTATTCTTATTGATTCTTTGTAATCATGGCAGACAAACCACTCTTACAAATTTGTGAGTCATATCAAATTGGCTAGTGTAGTTCGGGTTATTCTTGGTGCGTCATATCCTCGAATAACGCAATCCATATCATGATTTGGATTGGATCATGTTGTCATTTTATTGTTTCTAGATTAATTGTCTGATTGTTCTTTATTTGGATTGATTGTCTAGAATTTATCATTTTCTAGGCACATCACTAACCACTGATATGGAGGGTGTAATCTCATTCCACATATGGTTCCAGATAATCATATGTATTTGGTAAGCATATAGATGTTGTGTTGCATATGTTTGATTAACCGACTTGATTGTTTATATTCCCTATATGGTACGTTATTGCGGGAATTTACTCACTAAGGAAGTTATGCTTATACCCTTATAGATTACTTTTGACACAAGAGTATCTTTGGTTATACCCTACGAGGATTCTTCCTCAGGAAAGGACTTATGTGACGAAGGAGCTTTCCAAGTAAATTTATGAGAAGATTTTGGGAGTAGACTTCCGTAGAAATCTCCTTACATAGTTTATTGATTTCTTTTGATATAGATCTATTTACTTTTTGGAAAGACTTGATGATTTGTAATCTATAAGACTTTGACTAGGGTATGCCCCTTTGAGTCATAAGACTTTGATATTTTAAGTTGTGAAGTTGATGTTTAGAATCTCTTGAATGCTATTATATTGCTGTTTTCTTAAATTTCATAAGTTCATTAGCATCTCCTATTGTCGTGAAAGTATTCCTTACACATAATATTTAAGCTTTTGCTTCACAAAAGTAATCATTCCTAAGCTTTAATATCATATGCGATGGACTATCAAGTTTAGGGTATCTTTTATAGCATGACACCTAGTCTCTAAGTTGTAGATGTTTAGTGAAGAGAGAGTCTAATCTTCCAAAAAAAGTAAGGAAAATGACTTACGAATTTACAATAGGGAAGTTGTTTTCCCCAAAAATATACATGCTTTTCAAAACATGGAAAAACATGTTTCACTAGTTCACTCACTTCTTTCTTAAGTAAACACAAGAAAATGAAAAGTCATTTTTTGTAAAACATTATCATCAAAACAAACAAGCCCTTTTTAAATGGTCAAATCACGAGACAAACATAGCTTCAAGTATGCCCATGTTCTTCCTTGTCACATTTTACTATAGTTATAAATAGTCATATAAACAAGCAGATTAAAGATATGTTCACTTATTATTTAGCATTTTAAGGAGTTTATTGGGAGAGGTATTATTGTCACGACTCCAAATGGGGGCCTAGTAGGATAAATCTAAACTATCATATCATGTGTGTACCCGTAACATGAAAGCCATCTTGTAAGTTAGAGTGTACGAGACTCTATTATATTATCAATGTTTATCATATACATGATATATTATAGTACTGGATTTCAACTGTGGAATCCGATTTTTCAATTTCTACCAAGATCGCAGAGAATCAGTATCTCCAACCAAATGGTGAAAATGGGTTTCAAACTATAACTTACAAATTTCAATATTATAAAATTTATCTAGTTTACATTTTAAGTTTACCATGTCCTATATCTCTATCTTCAATAGAGTTCGTTGGAGAAGCTCTTTTCACACTTTCCTAGCTCAATCCCAGCTAGTATTAATCTTGCACAAAGATTGTTGAGGGGAGCGGACCATGGGCTTAGTGAGATAACCTGACTGGACTACACATCAACTAATAACAAATAAATATAATTATCAATCATATGCAATGCAACAATCAATCATATGCACATTACAAGCTTGGATGATCTAGAATCCAAAGCAGGATGAAGATTTACGCCCTCTCATCAGGGTTGAAGGAACTTGATACTATGGCCCACCTGTTACGCCCCATAGGGTACTCTAAACGTAATAGTCAGCCACATACCATACAAGACTCTCGAATTACCACCTTAGTCCTTCGAGTGCCTCGTATGGATGTAAGGCGTACCTTTACGACAATAGAATACAAGTCCGAATGGAGATAAAAGCTTAACTTGGCATACATTAGTAATAGGATATAACTCATGATGCATAAATAAATATTATATTTACTAAGGGGCATTCCTTTGCAAAAGAATATTTAGTGGCCTTATACAGTCATCCAAGTCTTAAAAGTTTCCTATGGAAGTCTAAACAGTAATTCCAACTTCTAGGGGAAACTCCTAGCTCTTGTACCTGTGCGGTCGGGTGACACTGTCTAAGCCATAAATTCGGTAGCTGCAATAGGAAGAAACTATAGGGACGTAAGCTAACTAACTTAGTGAGTGAAATCTCCCACAGCAACATTCACGTCACAAAAATTCAAACAAGTGATTATACAAGCAAGTGAATGCACCAAACACATGAGAACAACATACATATGACCAGCCGAAAATCATATGTGGATGGACTTGCGCCCTCCATCTTGGGTTAGCAGATTAACGAATACTGCGGTACTAACTTTATGCCATTTAGGGTTCACGGATAACCAACAATTATTTCATTTCTGGATCATGATTAACCAACAATCAATCTCGTTTATGGATCACGATTAACCAACAATCAATCTCGTTTATGGATCACGATTAACCAACAATCAATCTCGTTTATGGATCACGATTAACCAACCAATGCTGATGCTCCTTCCCATTATGATATGCATATGTCTGGATTTGGAATTAGTTCGAATAGAGATTAGGTCATTTTATTCAGGCGATCAAACAATTTCTTAGACAATACCTCATAACCAACTACACAACTAGAAATTATCACCCGATTTCGATATTCTTATTTTTAGTTCTCATATCATCCTCGACATACAAATTCCCATTATTCCCCATCATACATATTCATTTTTCTTGACCTACACTCTAGTGCATTAATTTATCAATCACATACAATGAACGAATTAGGAAGAGAAACTCACTCCGCCATTGGGCCGCTAGTCTCTTAGTAGTAGTAATCCGGTGGTGAAGACTCGACGTCCTCAGGTTCGCCTAATCACAAAAGAAATACCCTAATAAGTATTCTACCATCTAAGTATAACAAAACTCTAAGATAACTTAGTGAAATCGAAATTCGTGTCATTTCCGAAGTATCGATTTAAAATGGCCATAACTTGGTCGTTTTAACTTGGAATTTCGTAAATTTTATATCGATTTCTATCTACTTTGAAAGAACTTTCTAAATATGATGTTTAAATCAAGTTTTGAAAATATTTAAGTCTCAGAAATGAAGGATCAGTTCTAGTTAGTAGGCATGTTGATTCCAAAAATGTGATTTTCATGAATGTTCTTGAGGTCTCCAAATGTAGAATTAAAACAAATGCCATGGTAATGAATTTCCCTATCATGCATGTCATGATATGAACTCTTATGTGCCTAAATTCTCATAAATTTTTAGATTAAAAGAATTTAGATAACCTTTATCTTAGGAAACCATTTCATGCCATTGGTTAACTAGTAGATTTGTTACACTTGATCACACTTACTTGTTCTAAGGATTTTTCTTAGGAAAATTCTATTTACTCTAAAGAAAAATCGACCCTTACATTAACTATATCCTAAGGCCTTTATTTCTCTAATTAAATCTTCATTTGTAAACTTATAAGTGGGTCTTATAATACGGTGGATCCAAAAATCCGAATTTTTGCAAAACTCATTCTTAAGTTGATTCTCTTAAGAAAAATGCATTTTATACTTACAACCTTAGATATTTACCTTATCTATACTCTAAGGACTTTATTTATTTGAGAAAATACCATTTTTGAGGTTGGAAAACTAGTGTTTTCTAACCACCTATTGAGTATTACAAATTTTGCTTACAAGAACTTTCAACTCAAAATTTCTATTTGACTTCATCTCTTGCTTTTAATGTTTTCTTTGGTATAAACTCATTTAAACTCATGAAAATTATCATCAAGCATCATCTATCACCTATAGGCTTCATTTTTCTTGTAAAATACATGTTTTGAAGTTGATATAAGGGTTTTTAAGTTAGGTTTTCCATGTCATCCGAATTTACCCTATTTCATTTCTTGAAAAGAGTTTTTCTTTTTGGTTTCCTTGACTCATCTACCTAAAGATCTATATACTAGCAAGATTATTTACTCAAGACAAAGGTCTTGATGACCATTAATGGACAAAAACTCAAAATAGAGATGAGATCTTAAATGCCTACATGAATATGGGTGGTAAAATGATAGATCTACCATCTTAAATGCTTAAATAGGTTTTATAAACATAAAAACTAAATTTTTATGCAAGGTCCTTTGTTCAAAACACTTTTAGATGGATGATCATGAAGCTTATGGCATGAAAGCTTGTTTAAATGCAAGATCTACTTTGTGATGGTTTGGTATTCTTGTATTAATATTTCCTTGCCCCTAGCAAGAGCTCATGGGGATCTTTAAATAAAATACTCAAGAATATCCTAGCCATTACAAGGATCTAAACGTAAAAGAAGTAAAGTTCTTTTACTTAAGGTTAAAATAGAAGACAAAAGGAAGAAAAAAAAATTTGTGTGTGTGCGTGTGTGTGTGTTTGAAGCCATGAAGCTCACGGCAAGAGGAGTGTGGGAGGGAGAGAAAGAGAGCTTTTTCACCTTTAGAAAATTTTGAAATGAGAAGAATGAAGAGAGAGAGAGAGAGAGAAATTGGTTTATATATGAAGTGAAATTAGGTTAAATGGGATAAAAATAAATAAAAAAAATTGCACAAATGAGCTTAAATTGGGAGGATCACGCCGGTAATGCTAGGAGAGAGAGGGTTTGATTTTTGTTTAATTTGTTTTGATAGTTTTGTGTATTAAAAGTTATAATTCGTAATAATTATTTAGAGACAAATAATTCTTGGAAAAGAAAATGTAATGGAGTGTTTGTAAGGATGTAAGAGTAGGTGATGGCTTGTGAGTGTAGTAGGTTGTACTTGTGAATAGTAATGAATAGTAATCAAGACAACTTAATTACCGATAGTAAGAAAAATACGAATAAAATGGCTATAACTGTATTTTTCATAAACCGAAAAATTATGAAATTTATATTTTTGAATTCCTTATTTAATTTCGATTCAAATGAGTATTCATGAGTAAATTTTTGAAATTTGAGTTTCGGGGCATGTTTTTCTGTAACGGGTCTCGGGAAGGCTCGGAATTGAAATTTTCTCAAAATCTGATCTTTTCTTGGTTTGAAATATATTCAAGAACTATATTCAAGATTAAATTTTCTTATAAAAGCTTCTTAATTGGAAACCGAGGAAAAGCCGGATTCAGGTTTCCTAGTTCTTACTCCTATCTTAAGCTATTCCGATTTAGGATTTTGGTTTCCGGTTCTCAAGTCTTCTTGGTTACTAGAAAAACCGGGGTTTACACCACCTACCCAGGAGAGACTAAGTATACAGGAAAGCCACGATCCTCATTGTAGTTATCTCTTTAGACTTTAGCACTCAATTCCTGTTTTAAGCCTTAGAAACTCCAGTGAGTGTTAGTTATTTCACAGCGATATCATGGGCGGCGTCCTTCATTTCCAGTTAGTTCCCATGGAATCGACTGAACAAAGGTAATCTTGCATAGAACTAATAGCTTCTTGCCTAGAAAAACCAAGCATTACTAGAGAACTGAAATACTAACACGTAGTAGGCTGCCACATCTCCACATGCAGTTTATGCAAATCATGCAATGCATGTCCGTTTCATTTATAGTACTAGTAGTTGTTAATCTAGTTTAAGGCGATCATACGATTTACAGACAATCATCAACATGCTTCATACAACATTTGTCATACAATAGAATTATCATATATATTAAGATAATTTGTCATTCAATCATACACCACGCATCATGCATTATCCCAATCCCGCATGCATATCAATTGAATATATATTATTCCAAATGCAACTATACTGCAAGAACAAACAATGTGATAAAGTCAAGTAACTTACCTGTGGTCCTTGCTAAATTGTTGCATAAGCTATCGAAAGTCCGGGAATTGATCTATTTTCCTATGAAAGGAAATAACAGAGATTCATTATTGGACTGTTTCTGTAAGAGAAGTCTTTCTAGAATTAAAGGTGTTGATCTCTATCATCAGATATTAGATTAAGCCCGTTATATTAATTATTGCATTGTTAAATAATTTAATTGAATCCTTATAGGTGTCTACCTATTCCGTATCGGTATTTGATACAGTTTTTATTAAGGTTTTAATCCCTATAGTAAAGAATATTTTTCTGTTATTCATTTTCATTTTGCTTTTCTTGATCTTAATTACTATCTATATATATATATATATATATTTAAGGGGTTTATCTTTTCCTTAAGTCTTACTGCTTTTAGTAGAAGATTTTTATTTATTAATTCTTTGCCCGTCAACCTTATCTGTCTCTCAAATTGGTATTTTTATTTATTTAAGGGTATATTCTAGTATCTATACATTTCAAAAATTATTTTAATAAAATCATATGTTTATGGGGTATAGATATATCAAATTTTCATTATACTTCAATTTTATTTTTATTGCAAAACAAACTAAGTTTAATGATATCATATTATCAGTAATATTAGTTTGAAATGTTAATATCAATATTAGTAATAAATACAAGTATAATAATAGCAACCATTTTCATACTATTAGTAAATAATGTTATTAGTGACAAAAATGATAATAGAATTGATGATAACATAAGTTTAGTGACCTTAACGTAAATAACAACAATATTAATAATTCTAATGATTTTTGATGAAAATATCAATAATACAGAATACTATAATCAATAGTACTAATAATAGTAATAATCAAAATTGTAGTTATAGGAATAATAGTAACATTAAATTGGTTTATTAAGAGTGAAAACTGAGTGGATTTCTATTTGTGATTTCTTATTCATTTTAAATCCAATTTTACTGTACAAAAAGTCGATTTGATAGTACTCTTCGAGTACTTTTTAGTAGTGGAATTATTTTCAAGAAAAGAGGCTTGTACAATTTTTAAATTTATAAAATACATGCATAGGTTTCAAGTGAATTCTAATAACTATAGTCAAAACTTGTTTTGATGATATCTAACTCATTTCTAGTCCGTTTTTGACTAATAAATAGTCGTTTTCATAGTATTTTTCGTGTTCTTCCCATTGGTAGGGTCGTTTTTGGCTTACAATTAACACATCAATACAGTTTATTCAATCTTCCTAGTCATTTACATGAGTTATCTTAGTTTTATTGTAGTTTAGATATGGTTTTGGTTTTTTCTTTTTAAGACTTGAATTTCTACACTTAAAAATCTTCAAGTTGCTGTATTCATATACTAAATAGCTACGTATCATTAATACAACATTTGTTCAACTATATAACTTAAAACCATCATCTAATCCTCTTATCTATTTCTTTAGCTCACTCATAATTTGCAAAATTATCACTATGTATAATTTTTATGAATTGTTCATAATATTTTTCTTGTAATGTAAAGCTCCTAATCATGCTTTTAAAGTTTGTTTTTTCAAGTTTTATACTTATATAAGGTCCTAGGAGCATTAGATGTGAATTTAAACTTGTTTAGATGAAATTTGAGTCTTGTCTTGGCCACTTTATTCCTAGATCCGAATTTGCTATTCCTAAGTTTATAACATCTCTAAGTTAATATTCTTCTTAGCCATCAACATTCAAGCATTCCTAATACATCAAGAACTCATCTACTTGCATTTATCATTGGAATAATTATTTTTTCCTAATCATATAACTTTCCTCCAATGCTAGACATTTCAACTTCATGTCTACACATATTTGTAACAAAAATGTGTTGATAGTTTAGGAGTTACCTTGGCTTAAAGTAGAAAAGGATTCCTAACTCCCTTCCTTAGTAATGAATCAAACCTATATCAAAGGTTGATTAATGAGTTTCTAGCTAAATTATAAGTTAGCTACTTTAACTAAATTTTCTTACCTTGTTGAGCTTGAGTTCTAGCTTAGACCCATGGTAAACTAAGGCTATTTAACTTGGTTTTTGATGTTGTTTGAAAGAGAGAATTGATGTTTTTGGATGTGGTTGATGCTTGGATAGGATATAGAAAATAAGATATGGGTTATATCTTGTTTTAGAGTTCCTTCAATATTGCTTAAATGAAGGAAATGGTGAAGGAAAGTGACTGTTCGTTTTTCCTTTTGTGGCTAGGATTTTAACTCGTTTTTATGGAGATTTTGAGCTACTTTTGTGTCAAAATTAAATCTTTATATAGGTACTAAAGTTAGGCTAAAGTTAGGAGGCTAAAGAGAGTGTTTTGGGCTTGAAAAACACAAGTTTTTGTGGTGTTTCTCGGATGGAATTTCTGATGCGAATTTGAGGATGAATTTTTGATAAAATGGTGTGAAATTTGTGGCTGATTTCAAAGGGCATTAATTATATTTGTTTGCTAGTTAATTAAGGTCATTTATGTGTGTAAATTAAGGGCTCAACTTACAAAAAAATAAGATTAAAAATCGAGCTAAAACTGGGGTTGAATTTGTAATTTATGCTGCAGTTTTTGTAGCTGTTTTTCCCACCTGCTGCAGTTGTTTTGTTTGGTTATTTCAAGACCATTTGTGAGCTGATTTTGTTGCTTTTTAAGCTGAAATTCTTGACATTTAATGTTGATCTTATGTGGAGTTTTTGTATTGGATCATATGTTTCTTTCATTTGGAATTTGTGTGTTGAATTTGGGCAAGTTGGGACGTAAATTATATGAAGAATCAGTAGCCATTTCCTCCATTTGTGCAGCCAAAATTTTTGAAGTTTTGGATCAAATTTGAATTTGTTTTGTGTTGTTGTCTATATGTCATTTTCATTTGGAATTGTGGAGCTTTAAATGATCAATGTTGGAGCGTCATTAACTAGTGCTGTAGCCGAAATTCCTTTGTGCAATGTGAAGAGTTTTGCAACCAATTTTTCCGTTTCCAACATGATGAATTCTAGTGTTTGTGTTCTATTCTGTTTTTCTTTTTCTTTTTACTGTAGTCGAGATCCTCCCATTTCCGCACCATGCTTCAGTTTCTTACGTGAAATGCTACACTATCCTCTGTTTCGTGAGAATTCCTCCAGCGTGAAGATGTGTGGACTACTACAGCATGACCTCTGTTCCATGAAGCAATTCCAACGTAAAGACTTGCAGCTAAATTCCACCTGCAACCGTTGTCACGCCCCATAGGAGTATCCTAAACGTAATAGTCCGCCACATACTATATAAGACTCTCGAGTTTCTATCTAAGCCTTTCGAGAGTCTTGTATAGATGTAAAGCATCCTTTTACGACAATAGAATACTCTATTCAATGGAGTTAAGAAGTTTAATGTGGCATTCGATAGCCATAGATAATAAACCAAAACACATACATAAATTACAAAGTCTAAGGGGCATTCCCCCGCAAAATAATATTAAGTCCATTACAGTCATCCAGAGTCCTTTGGTTTCCTATGGAAGTCTAAACAAAATCAAAGTAAACTTCTAAAGGAAACTCCTAGCTCCGGTACCTGAGCTGTAGCTTACCTTAGCCTAAGCCAAATGAATTCGTGCTGCAACAAATAAAAACTATGGGGGCGTAAGCTAACTGGCTTAGTGAATTCGCAATTAAGACAAATTATTCAAGCAAGTGATTATTCAATCAAGTGAAATGCATCAAACAAGTGAATTTAGCAAACATACGACCAACCGGAAATCATATGTGGATGGACTTGTGCCCTCCATCCCGGGTTAACAGATTAACGAATCCTGCGGTACAAAGCCGCTTAAGCTTACGGTCAATTGAATAATAATTCGTTTTATGGATCATGATTAACTAACATATTCGTTTTATGGATCACGATTAACCAACATATTCGTTTTATGGATCACAAAAAACCAACAAATGCTAATGCTCCATCCCCATCATGATATGAATGAGTTCAAATTATAATCGAAGCCCAATACTCGATTAATCCAATTCTTTTAGGTGGCCAAGCAATATTCGTAGACAATCAATTCTAGATCCTCTCAATACAATCAATAACTTATCACCCGGCTTTGATATTCTTTAATTCCATTTCACATAACAACAACAGACAATATAATTCCCAAATACCCCATCATGCATAGTCATTTTTTAATCTTTGCCTAAGCAACTAATGCAACTATCATTACAATCACAAGCAATAATTGAAATCGGAAGTAATACTCACTCGGCCATGGTACGCCGATCTTTTAATAGTAGTAGTTGGGTGGTAGGGTATCATCATTCTCGAGATAACCTACCAAATAAGAATAACCTAATGAGAATTTCATCACTTAACTAATTCAAGCTATGCATCTAAGCTAGACAAAATCGTACTTCTCACTATTTGCAGAAGTTGCAACTTAAAACCGCCATAACTTGATTATTTTAACTCGGAATTTCGCAAATTTTATATCGATTTCTATCTACTTCGAAAAATCTATCTATTTATATGATTAATTTCAAGTTTTGAAAACATTAAGGTCACAGAATAGAGGGATCAGATCTGCTCTGTAACTTTTTCATTTCTGAAAAATTGTTTTGCGCTTAATCACAATGTTCCTAGTTGATGATTCATGTATAGATGGAATATGAATGAATTCCTAATATGAATGACATGTAATGAGTCCAATATATGCATGGTCTTGATGATTTTCGATAATGAAATTTTTAAGAACTCCTAATTATTACAAGACCCCACAATAGTCATTTCTTAAAAATCCATTTTTCCAAATTTGCATCTCCTAGTGTTTTAGGATTTTATTCTTAAAATTTATTTGCTATCTAAATAAAAATGAGTCTTTATTATCTATACTACCCAAGACTTTCATTTCTACATAGAAATTCACATTTTTCACTTTGCAAATATGTTTTTAAACAAGCTTTTCTCCAAAATCCGAATTTTGGAAAATCTCATTTCTTGCATATTTCCTATGAGAAAACTTGTTTAATGCATCAAAATTTGAAGCTTTACTATATCTATTGTCTAAGGACTTCATTTAACACATGAAACTTGCAATTTGAGCTCAAATACTAAGTGATTACATATGTATCATCTCAAATTACGAATTTGACAAATTGATCACTAACTCAAAATTTTCCATCTTAATTCCACTACTTATTTTACACATTACTCATGCCTAAACTCATTTAAACTTGTAAAATTCATTCCTTAAAGATACCTATTACATATACCTTTCATTTTTCATGTAAAATATGAGTTTCAAAGTGGTTTCAACGGTTTTCAAAATAGGTTTCAAAAATCATCCGAATTTTTCCTTTGAACTTTTCTAACAAAAATCTTTTCTTTTCAAGTTTCTTGCCTTATACTCATGAAGATCTATCAACTAACACATTTATACATACAAGACTAAGCTTTTATGATCATTAATGTAAACCCCCGTTTCTAAGCCCTAAACCTTAAGCCGGAAAGTCTACCGGAGACCTTAGGTCAACCGATCTTAAGTAAAACCCTACAATTTAGGTCCTGTAAACCCGAGTTCGTAAATCGAGGAGTCGAAAAATAATTAAAGTGTTTAGAATAGTCCGTAATAATATTTGAATTATTAAAAATATCAGATTGGTTCATTTTCGGCTTATTTCGAACCCGTTTGGATACTGCTTTGGAAAGCGTGTCCCGGGGCTTGGAAAATTAAAAATATATCTTTAATATTTTTAGACTCGTATTTTTATAAGGATTTCAAAGATATCAAGTTTAGAATTTTTCGGATTCTAAAAATATCAGTTATAGCTCATATAAGCTTATTTTACTCTTACCGGTAACTAAATTGTTAAATTTCTAAAAATAATTTAATTGATTATTTTATTTAAATCATAAAAATTCTGCCACTTAAATTAAAATATTTTTCTTAATTTATTTTATATATTTTTTTATTCAAAAAGCCACTTTACCAACCCATACCTCAAGTACACATACATTATCATTACTACACATTATTATGTCTTCTTTTGTTTTTTTTCTTACACTCCATTTCCCAAAACTTGCAGCTGACCATTCCCCATAATTTAGCCACTTTTCATTATTTTTATTTATTTATTTGATATTTTTAAAGTCTATTTTAGTTAGAAATGGATGCAACTTGTTACACATTCAAAAATACAAATTGGAACTCAACTACACACCTCTCCCCACACTCCAAATCACGCCAGCACCCCCCTCCCTTGCAGCTGCTGTTTTAATTTTTTTTTAAAATTATTTAGCTCACTTTAAACTCTATGTAACATCTCATTCCTTCCCTCTTTCATATTTGTAAACCCTACATTTTTCCTCTCTCTTTTTCCCTCTCTTTTTCTCTTCTTCCTTGCCTTGTCTTCTTGAAAACAAGCTGTCCCCATTTTTCTTTCTTGCTTCCATACATATTTCTTGCAAATATTTGAGGTAATCTTTCCCTTTTTGCTCTTATAAGATGTTCTAGGATGATGCCATGGATGTTTCATGCATCAAAGGACATTCCACAAGCAAGCTTAAAAGGCTATGGATGATGATGCCAAGAAGTGAAACACTCCTCTAGATGATGATCTCTTTTGTTCTTAGTATTTTTGTTATATGGAAGGCTTGTTTATCTTCTTCTTTTTGTGATAGCTTGTAGATCTAGATTTTTATCAAGCTTTATATGTTTATGTGTAGATCTAGAAGTTTAAGGCTTACTACTAAGTTTTCTTATGCTTTCATGGTTATATATTGAGTAGATCTTAGATTTGAGTTTGAATGAAAAAGTGAAATTCGTAACTTGTCAATGCACTAGTTTAAAACCCTCTTTCAAGTCTTAAAATGGAAGTTTTTGTTAAGAAAATGAAGGTTTGATGGATGTATATCATCAAGGCTTCATCTTACAAGAATCAAAGTTGATTTTCAAAGTTTATTTTCAAAAACAAAAATTTCATTTTCGGATCAAAACAAGAACCCAAAATAAAAACATGTTTTTCAACTCACAAATGAGGATTTTATTCAAGAAATGAAGGGTTCTTAGGATATAATATGTAATGGGTTGTTTTTCATGAGTTTTGATGGATTTTCTCAAGAGATATGTCCAAAATAAATTTATGAAAATTCGGATCAAGACCAAGACCTATTTTTGGAACCCATCATTCAACTTTAGAATGAAGATTTAGACAAAAATATAAGGGGCTCTTGGTATAGATATCTTAAGGAATGAAATTTCATAAGTTTAAATGAGTTTTCCTAAAAGGTATTGCATAAATCAAGTGCTTTGTAGAAGACAATATTTAGGTCTTGTTTTCATTGTAAGTTTCAAAGTGGAAATTCGTAATTATGAGAAGACCAATTTTGAAAACCTTCTTTTTGATCTCAAAACAAGAATTTTATATTGAAAATGGAATGCTTTGATGATACAAATATAGGAAAAATTATTTTCATTGAACTAAGTGAGTTTTAGTAAAGGAATTACTCAAAACAAGACAATGAGTTTCAACTTGTGAATTTCGGTTTTATGAAAATGGATTCTTAGAAGTTTCATTTGAACTTTATGTTTGGATTAGATAATGTGTAATCTCTTAATTTTGTTTTGATAATCTCCTTGCAAGTTTAGGACTAAATAAGTTGGTATAAGTAGTTAAATAGAGTAGATATGCAAATTTTTCACAAAGGCTCAAATCTGGAATTTTCGCAACCCTACTGTACAGTACGTTTCCGACCCTAAATGACCTTAAATGTTTGAATTAACTTTAGAAATGATAGCTCTTTCGAAGTAGGTATAAATCGGTATATTATAAGCTAAATTCCGAGTTAAAATGAGTTAGATATGACCTTTTTAAGTTAAGGATTCAACCTAGACGGAAATTGACGAACTTAGTAAATAAAATTGTTAAGTTTAATAGAACTTCATAAGAGATGCTCATTGAGGGTATTCTTTGTACCTAGGTGAATTGGAGGACGGGTTACCACTTCCCGAGGACTATTACGACTAGTGGATTTTCACTACATGGACAAGTGAGTTCATTTCTCAATTAATTATGCTCTTGGATGTGCTTGTAGTAGTAGTGGCATTAGACTTAGGAAAAGATAAAATTGTGATTGAATGGTGATCTAAACTTGCATGAATGAACGATAAGTATATCGAGGCAAGCTTTGTTGTAATAATCTTGTATGAGCTATAGATTTGGAATGTCTGAAAATTGTATGGTCACTTTTAAATTATCTAAGTAATATGTCATGATTATATGAATAAACTGTACATGCATATCACGTAGTGAGTCTTATATCATTGTCGAGTATGTCTTTGGTGGGACAAAGGTGTATACTCGGGAGGCAGCGGGTCTTTAATGAAAGGGGACTAGGGTCGCATGACTTATGGACCACCCCATTCGAATAATGAAACTATGGTTGCATGACTTATGAACCAACATTAAAAATTGTGGTTGCATGTCTTATGGACCACCCCACTTAAGATTGGGACAATGGTTGCATGTCTTATGGACCAACTTTGGAATTGTAGTTGCATGACTTATGAACTACCCCAAACCCCGAATGGAGGGTAAATTCATTCACTTATGACTACCGGAAAGTCATATGCTTGTTTGCTCATATGCTTGTGCATTCATATGGTTGCTTAATTATAACTTGCTTGTATAGATATTTTAGCTTGGTCGGGCATGTTACTTGAAGAAAATGAATCTCACTAAGCATTAGCTTATACCCCAACAGTTTTTGTTGCAGCGTTCCTATTTTTGGATGTTCCGAGAGGACATTTTGTGCATGTTTATCACATGGAATTAAAGAGCTTTTGAGGAAGTCAGGACCTAGTGTAGGCGTGGACTTCTAGGAAAATCTCTTTAATGTGAATTCAAATATATGTAATTGGAGCTAAACAATGTAGACTCCTATTATTTTGGCGGGGGTATGCCCCCTTGGCTTTTGTAAAGTTTAACTATTTATCTTGTTGTGATTTATATTCTATGCTTTCTTAAGACTACACGAATCAAAGTGTGATCCTAAAAGTTATGTGAGTACACCTTACACTCAATATGTAAACTTATGGGATGACTAAGGATGCCATACTTAAGTTTAAATATCGAGTGTGGTGGACTGTCGCGTTTAGGGTACCCTTTGGGGCGTGACAATTAATACATGAAAGGACAAAATATTCACATGAACATAAATGTCAAGAGAAATATGAACGTCTAAACACTATATCTACAACTTATAGTGCATGAACATGAGTCTAAAGACATGAACATAAACTTTTCATGCAAGATCTCTACTTTTATATGCATGAACATAGTACTACTTCAACAAAAACTCATTAAACACAAGATCTACTTCTTGTGATGGCTTGATATTCTTGTATTAGTGTTTTCTCATCCCTAGCATTTGCTCATTGCGATTTAAGGTGGAAAACACACAAGAAAAGTCTTGCCATTACAAGATCATGTAGTAGGAAGGCCAGAAAGCATCACCTAAAGAGAGGTTTGGAGATGAAATGAAGAAGAAATGGACTTGTGAGTGAGTGTATGTGTGTGGAGCTAGATCATGGCAAGAAGAAGAAGAAAAAGAGAGTGTTTTGCAACTTTCAAAATTTTTAGAAGAGTAAAAATGAAGAGAGAGAGAGAAAATAAGTTTATATATTAAGTGAATTAGGGTTTAGTTGTAATAAAAGAAGTAAAAACAAAACAAAATAGAGGGAATTGGGGAGGGGGTGCACCGGTCATGGAAGAGGGAGTGAGAGAGAGATATTTGAATTTGATAAAATTTGTAATTTAAGTAATAAAATGTAATAAATGTAATAATTAATTAGGGAACAAAACTTTCTTGGAAAAGAAAATATAATGAGTAGTTGTAAGAATGTAAGAATAGGGTATGGGTAGTGTGCAGTGTAGGTTGTACTTGTGAATAGTGGTAAATAGTAGACAAGACATCTACTTTATCGGTAGTAAAGAAAATACGGGAAAAAAGCTATAACTGTAATTTTTATAGCTCGGAAAATTATAATATTTATATTTTTGAAATCCTTATAAAATTTCGGTTCTAATGAATATTCCGAAATATTTTTCTGAGTTTCTAATCCCAGGGCACGTTTTTCCGTAATTGAGCTCGGGAAGGCCCTATCATGCCCCAAAGGGTACCCTAAATGTGGCAGCCCACCAAATATAATATCAAGGCTCAAGAATGACCACCTTAGTCATGCGAAAGCCTTAGTATTACATGTAAGGCGTCTAGCACGGTAATAGGAGACGCTTTTGGGAAGCATAGTTTAAGCAAGTAAAAATGAACAAACAAGAATCCAGAAATAAAACATATTATATCATTAATATCCAAAGGTCTATTACATGACTTCTTAGGGGCATACCCCTGCTAATCCCAAGGATCTTGATAATCTTTACATCAACCAAAATACCACATTAAATATTTCAAAGGAATTCTAATCTAAGTTTTCGAGTAGATTTCCTCCAAAAGCTTCAATATACAAAACTTACACGGATACGGAGAGGCTTCGGGCACAAAAATAGGTGTTCCTGAGAATACAAATACCTATAGGGGGTAAGCTTATGGGCTTAGTGAGTAAATCCCAAAATTCATACTCAAAGTAAATTATCAACCAAATTTATTATTCAAACATATGGAATGCAACAACCACGTGAGCATGCAAGACATATGACTTTCCGGGAATCATATGTTGAATGAATTACGCGCTTCATTCGGGGTTGGGTATTCAGGCCAATTATAGCCACAACCAAAAAAACCACTTTTATAGATCTTACCGGCTCCTATACGCCATCAAAAACTTGTAGTTATTACAGGCTCCTACTAGCCACCAATTCTGTAGTTTTTGTAAACCCCGGGAATTTTCCACATTAGTACCCGACCTTATAATAGCATGTATAAACTAGATAATAGATTTAGATCCTAATCGAAGCCTAATAATAGATTAATATTTAGATTTTGGGATAGATGAAGAATTGAGGAACCGAATGATGAAATTCTTTAACCCTAGTTAATACAAAAAAAAAAAAAAAAAAACGAGATTTTGTATCTTGAATAACTAATTCAAGATATGATCTAAAATTTAGACCTGAAACCTGATATACAAATAAATTTAAATAGAACTTAAGACGAATAATTAATGTTAATCAAGGTTAGAATTAGTTAAATATTAGATCTAAACAGATAAAATAGGCAAGAATGGAAATTGAAATAAGCTAATTTCTTGAGTAATGTGACTTCTAAAAATAACAAAACAATTATGCAAGATAAAATAAGAGAAACACGACAACACTAAGTATTAATAATTACCAAATTATCGAATCTAGGACACAAAGCACATATAGGAATTTAGCTAGATTGTATTAATGAATACTTTGTCTTAAATAGGTGACTTTGACTCACTAGAGGATCTATCAGTGGATTACTACGATTGAGGCAGTATGAGCAGGTGAGTAATTCAGTCATATTGTACTGGTTGTGATTGTAAATAGTCAAATATATAATGCAAGATAATTAAATGAATGTTTGCTGAAAGTATGACTTGATTTGAGTGTATGATTGTTAAAATATCTTTATAAAGGCGATAATGCAATGATTGATGTTGTGCAGTAGTATAATGATGATTGTGTGTAATGTATGGTCACTTTGAAATTGATTAAGACTTATTGACTTAACAAAATAATATGAACATGCATTGCACAAATTGCATTATTGCATATATGGTTGTGATAGCCTACTACGTATTAATATTTCGGATCTCTGTTTTCGCTTGGTTGATCTAATGTGTAAGTTCTTCCAAGGTTCTCTTTGGTCTGGCGGTCTTATGAGGAACTAAAAGGCACCGAAGAACGTCGCCCGTAGAATCGCTTTGAAATGATTAATACTTAGGGAGTTTCTAAGGGGATTGCAGGAGATGGTTTGTTTAATCAACTATATTCAAAGTGATAACCTTAAAACGAGAAATCGTTGATTCTCCTGTGTACTTAGTCTCTCCTAGGCAGGTGGGTCATTGAGTACTGGTTCTTCAACCCATTAAAAAGAGGGCGTAAGTCTTTTTCCTGTTTGGATTCTAGATCATTCAAACTTGTATCTGTGCATATGGTTGAGTGCTTGCATTGCATATGGTTTCTTAATGACTTGTGTGGTGTATGATATGTCTGGTTATTCACTGAGCTGTGGTTTCGCTCATACTCCTACAGTCTTTTCGCTCATACTCCTACAGTCTTTTCAGGTTCACTTTACGACCTTGGTTAGTTACATCCAGGAATATGGCTCCGGTAAGAGCTTGGAAGCTAGAAGTCTACAGATATATTTAGTTTGATAGTTATGTACTATTAGATTAGATTATTTAGTTGTGTACTACAAAGGAACTATATGGTTTATAATAGTTTTGTAATGTTTATTCACTAAGTTATTTCTTTCATGTATTTGTTATTTCTTATCAAGCAACTAAAAAGATCCTGTTGTTTTGAAAACCTGTCATTCTCTGAAGGTAATCTAGTGATAGTAATCAAGTGTAACTTGTTTACTACTACTAGGGTACCCTCGGGGTGTGACAGTTTTTACCGGCTTCTACTCGCCACTTACATGATAAACCGGTTCTACCTACCACCACTATTATACACTTGTCCCACCAATTGTATAGTAGTGAATGAAATGTGACTCAACATATGAAGTGCATGAATAATTTATTAATTAAAGTCTAGTAGTTACATTTAACTTCTTTCAAGTGATCAACCAATTTCAAACACTCCAAGATATTAATCCACATACAACTTTATTGCAAACAAATCGAGTTTCGATGTACTTAGTATTCTTTCAACATATTATCATACACTTCCTTTTGATTTTGCCTAAATTCTAGTGCAACTAATTTTACAAGCACAATCAAGAGTATGAGAAAAATAACGGGGAATAAACTCACTCAGCCATGATGACACCTTTCTTGAAACAGATGAGTTGTTCGGGATTTTCACTTAATCGTAGTAATCTTCGGGATACGAACAATCCTCCTCGAGATTATCTAATCAAGAAGAATACCCAAAATGAGTATTTCATGAACTTCTATTTTTGGAGATTCTAAACTTTTCTTAAAATCGCGGTAAAATCGTATAAGGGGAAATTCCAACTTAAAATGACCATAACTTGCTCATTTTAACTCGGAATTTCACATATAATATATCGTTTTCTACCTACTCGAAAAGATATACGTATTTCTAGGCTTATTTTCGTAAAACGAGGTTGTTTGGGTTTCGAAAAGATAGCGACCAGATTTTCCACGAATTTGCAAAAACTTGTTTTCCTTCTTGTAAACAAAGCTCATTTGAAAAGATAAATATTTCAAGTAAATGAAGTTGTCTCAACTTATGAAAAGTAAGGTTTCAAAAGACTTTAAACTTGAGATTTTATTGGAATATTTATTTTACTTTTGAAAGACCTTGAGTTATTTGTGATAAATATTTTTTTTTAAATTTAATCTCTTGTAATTACTTGTAATTACTAAGGTATGGTTTTATTTTCTAAACTTGGATTCAAAAAGTAATAAAAGGATATCTTCGTTTCTTGCAATAATTCCAAAAGTATTTCTATTTCTTGATGAAAGATAAGTTTTCATAAAACCTTTTATTTATTTAAGAAAAATCATTTCCAAGCAAGTTTTTAGGAAATCTATTTCCTATTTTTATTTGTCAAGAACCTTTTTATGAAAACACTTCCCCATTTATTTTTATTGAAACAATAACATTATGTTCATGCATGAATATGAATCATAAACTATATAAATATAGAGGTACATAATAACTTGAAAGATTAAGCAAAGAAGAAAGTAAATCAAGTATTGGGACCTTAGCTTCATCAAGGTATCCCGGGACTAAGAAAAAACTAGTCCCGAAAAGAAAAGAAAAAGAAATCGTTTTGACTTGATGAGGACAAGTCTAAGACTAGAATGACTAGTCTTAAAAACAACTTGAAATAAATAAATTGCAATGAAGTAAATAAATTGCATGAAAGATAAATAAATTGCAAGACATTGAGCTTATATGCTCTAAATTATATATATAGCTATATAGATATTTAGATATTTATGAACATAAAGGAAACATAAAGAAACATAAAGGAACATAAAGAAGTTGAGATTTTGAACAAAAACAAAGTATGACCCTATTGTTGCTTTCTTAACCTTCATGGTTTTAGAAAACACACACTAAGTTCATACTAAGTAGATGAACATAGGAATTTCTTGAAGAAAGTTTACCTAAAAGAAAGACTAAAGAGAGCTTTTCTTGTAAGAACTTCTTGGAGAGAATTCTTGAGAGATTTTGAGAGAGTAACTTTAGTAAAGAAGTGGCGTGAAAGAAGTGAAGGTATGAGGGGGTATTTATAGGAAAATGTGGGAGATAATTTGTGTTAATTAAATAAATGAAAAATAAATAATTTTGAGGCATCATGGTTTGGGGGGGGGGGGGGGCACGCGGCGACGCTACTTTAGGCATAGAAGAGGGGAAAATTTTATTTTTTTGTTATTTTGTTAATTAAAAGTAAGAAATGAAAAATGTAAAGTTGTATTGGAAATGAAAATGTGTAAGAAATAGGTGTATGGTTAGTAAGAGTAGGTTGTAAGAAAAAGTAGAGATAGATAAATAGTGTAAAATAGTAGAAAATAGTGTAATGTAAAAGTAGACATGACAATTTAATGCCGGTAGTAAGAAAATATGCGTAGAAAAGCGATATCTGATATTTTTAGCTACCGAAAAATTACGAAATTGATATTTTTGAAAATTTTATATTTTTACGAGTCTAACGGTATATTCGGAATATTTTTCCTATTCCGAGTTCCCGGACACGTTTTTCAAGAGTCGTGTCCGATTGGGTTCAAAGGACACTCGAATTTCGTAAAACTAATATTTTTATAAAACCTATAGCTATTACGAACTACTGTAGCTAATTATTCCAACTTCATTTTCTAGGGCTAAAGAAAACGGTAATGCCGGACTTAAGCGGTTACGGTAAACTAGGGTTTGGTTGACTTTAGAAATCCGGTTATCTTCCGATTAGGGTTTAAACTATAATTCGAATCTAAAAACTTCGGGGATTTACAGGCCCATAATAGAAAATTTCCTGAATTTGAAACTTTCTAAGGTTTAAAATATACTTTAAAACAATAATTCATATTCATTTATTTTATAAAACTTCTTTTCTTGAAGAAGAACTTACAACCGTGATGGATTTCCAGCGACTTTAGTGTGTGAAAACTCTGCTCTGCGAGTGGAGAATTTGCGACCACCGACTCCTCTGGTCGTGATTGGATTTGCTGTAGCTGTACATGGAGCCATCTTGCAACGTAATCCTCTATTCCTCTATTTCCCAGCATATTGCAATTTCTAGCAAACTCTATTTCATTTTTTTAATTGGTTTACTAATTTACTAAAATATTTCATCCAATATTAGTTTATAATATTTTAACAAAATATTAGTTTATAACGTATGTTTATACTAATTAAATAAGAGTTTTATTGAAATAGATTCCTAAGTTCTTATAACAATTCTAGATTGTTTATGTATACAAATTTTTAGTTTGCATGATTAATTATTTTTAGTATTTTAACTTACGTGATTAAATTTTTCAAGTTCAATAAATTAAATTAATACTTAGTCTTAATGAGTTTAGAATTCCCTAACAAGTATAATAACAGGATTTGAAATTTTCATATCAGATCTAGATTAGTAGTTATTGATCGGTATTGGTATCTATTATGTATTTATGATCCTAGTAATTCATCTTTAGATTATAGTTTTGTACCAATAAGCTCTATTAATAGACTATCTCTTATCGGTTTTCAAATTTAGAGCTACTTCTATTTATATCTTGAATTATCAGTTCAAGATACGAAATGTTTTTTTTTTTTTGTATCTATTAAGGTCAAAGAAATTTTTATTCGGGTTTTTCAAACTAGGAATGAGTTTATTACAACTCATAGATCTATTCTAAGATTTTTTTTGTTGAATCATATATTGGATATTAGGACGTTTACTAATTTGCTCATTTTCTAGTTATGAAAATCATTGAAAATTACATTGACAACTTAGGATTTTGATTTCTAAAATCTCTAAATTTTTTAATTAGAATATTACTGTATCTTAAATATTTATTTAAGATCTAGATTTTTAGATATCAATCTATTTTTGATCTTATCATATCTTTTGTAATTCTAATCATTTATCTTTTAGTCTATATTTTTATAACTTGTAGGTTCTAAAAATTATTTGTCTGTTATTGTGATTCAAAATTGAGGTTAACTATGATTTCTTATTAGACCATTGATCATTTTACCAATATTATGTTTTACTGAATAGGAGTTATTTATACTGATTTGTTAATAACAACATATTTTTGTCTAGTGCTACTTAATATTGTTAATAGATTAATAATAGCTTGAACACTATTATTTAATTATTTAATAAATGTAAAATTTATTTCCTAAGTATTGAACTTAAGGAAAAAGGATTCAGTAATTTATATTAATGATTGGTTTATCATTGTTTTATAAATTATTTGAGATCATAGAAGTTACAGTTGGTAGTTCAAAAAATTTTTATTGGTAGAGATTCTAATCTTTCTAACTATAATCAAATTCATTCATACTTTGACATTTTTAAATCGAGAAAAATTTGGAGTGATTTTTACTACTTGTTTCAAATATTCTATATAATTCTATATTACATTTTTAGTTTTTATTAAAATTAGGTTACGTAAAATTAAGGGGATTACAATTATTGAAAGAAAGAGAAGATCAATATTGAAGATTCAGATTCAAGGATTATTAATAAGATGATTTCTTATTATATGTTTTATTTATTTACTTATTCTTTCTTTAGAGTAAGAAATTCGGTGTATCTAGACTCATGTTAATGTCTTAATAGATTAAAAGGCTAATGAGTCTTTCATGTTTCGGATGATTCAATTATGTGTTTTCATTGGAATTAGATTAATAATTCTAGAGTGTAAAGGGTTAATCTAGTTTGTCTAATATTAGATATAGTGTATGATATTTTGTATATATTATTAGATTTGCATAATTGAACAAAGTTGCATACACTCTTGAGTATGAGATGACATAATTTTGTCAAATTATGGTGAAACCTAATAGAAAAATTCATAGATAAGGAAAAAATATTTAACGAGTATGTTAATGTTTTGAAGTAATGCAATCTAAATTGACTAATTATGAAAGTTCCAATTAATTAATAAAGGACTAATAAATGGAAATCTAAGCAATCTCTATAGAAATTAAAAAAAAAAAAAGGAATTTCTATGATATAAAAAGATAATAATTAATTTAATTATATTTTGTATAAACATTACATATAATTTCTAGCTGTAGCAATGTCTAGATATTAACTATTACACCCTCAAGATACCCTAGTAGTAACACACATCTTATGATATTGCTTAATACCTCAAAACTTTATAATTAAGAAAACTGGAAGACATCAGATAGAATCATTTGTGTATGCTATTTCTAGTCAATCCTTGGAAGATGACTCATTCAACAAATACGATTTTTGGTTGCTTTGATAGGAATGACAGATACATATAAGTCACATCATAATAAATAAAACTACTAAATCATCTGTTTGAAAAATAAATTATTACATACCATATCTAATCATATAAAGTCTCAAGAATATGAATTGATGTCCAAAACATCACATAATACATCACTAGATAATAATATTTTACCCAAATCATATTCCTTCTAGCTTTGAAAACCGTACCAGTGCTAAACTTTAAGAAGATACAAGTCACGGTTGAAGGATAACCCTGAAAATACTCTAAGGATATGAGCATAAACCACAACTCAATAAATGACCAGCACATACCACATATCAAACAAGTTGTCAAACAATTTATTATCTATCATATGCATGCATCAATCAATTATATGCTCATGTACGGGCTTGAATAGCTCGAAATCCAAACATGATGAAGATTTACACAATCTCATTAGGGTTGAAGGAACCTAGTCTCAGTGACCTATCTACCTAGGAGAAACTAATCATATAAGAGCAATAACAATGCTCACATTAATTATCACTTTATCTTAAAGATATCTTAGCACTCATTTCCTGTTTCAAGACTTAGAAACTCCATTGAGTATTAGTCCTTTCATGCTGATACTATGGGCAGTGCCCTTCATTTGCCACTTAGTTCCCATAAGGATGAATAGAACAAAGGTAATCTGTAAACCCCCAAATTTTTGGAATCTGTTTAGCCTAAAAACCCTAAACCGGAAGTCAACCGGAGCTCTAATGGTCAACAAAACCCTAGTTAGACGTAATAGCTCAAAGTCCGGTAATCCCGAATAAGCAACTCGGTGAGAATAAGTAGAAGTTTAGAATGAAAAATAATGCGGAATTATCTAAGATAGCATAAAAAGATCATATTAGTAAAACTGCAAGTCTTCTCGAACCTGATCGGACATGATTCTTGAAAAACGTGTCCCGAAGCCTGGAATAGTAAAAATAGTCCGAATATACCATTAGAATCGTAAAAATATAAGGATTTCAAAAATATCAATTTTGTAATTTTTCGGTAAGTAAAAATAACAGATATCGTATTTATACGCATATTTTCTTACTACTGGTACTTTATTAGTCATATCTACTTTACATTACACTATTCATTACTATTCTACACTATTCTTTTATCTCTACTTTTTCTTACACCTACTCTACGCACACCATAACCTATAACATTTACTTTTTACCTTTTCTCATAACTTTATTTATTACTTCATTTAATCCATAAAATACAAAAAAAATAAAACACTCCCCCTCTCTCCTCACTATGCTGCCCCCCCCCCCCCCCCCAACCTCTTATGCATACTCAAATTGTTTTATTTTTCTTTTATTTTAATCACACAAAAATCATCCACATTTTTCTATAAATACCCCCCCTCTTTCACTTCTTTCACACAATTACTACCCACAAATTTCTTACTAAAACTCTCTCAAAATCTCTTCTCAAAACTCTCTCCAATTATCTTCCCAACACTCTCTCAAATTTATTACAAAACTACTTCTACCTATAGTAAAAACCCATAACCATATAACAACTACGAAAGTCTTCTTTAGATAACCATCTCCTATTATTTTCTTCTTCTCATGTCATGTAACTTTACATGACCATAGTGTGAGTTTTCAAAGACTAAATGTTATGGAAGCTACATTATGTTCATCTATTGTTCTTGTTCATGAAAATCTAATTATGTTTACATTATTACTTTTATTCATATTATTGTTACTATATCTAAGTATAACTATCTATATATACATATTTTTTAGAGCATATAAGCTCATTTGCAATTTATTTACTTATTTATTCCATCGTAATTTATTTATTTATTCCTTGTTATTTTAATACTAATCTCTCGTCTTAGACTTGTCCTCATCAAGTCAAAACAAATTTTTCTTTCTTTCATTTTATTTTGGGACTAGTCTACTTCTTAGTCCCGAGAGCCTTTGTAAGCCTCGGAAAATTTCAGTAAATAATTCTACGATGAACTTCGAAAATAAATCCTAAAAATCACTTCAAATTAAAACCGAATTTCAACTAGTCCTAACTCACGAATGAATTTGGAAACTTCTTAATCTTGAGAAAATGAAAATCCTTAAAAACAAAATAAGAAATCAGCATACTTTAATTCCAAAACCACTATGTACGAAGAATTCCATAATTAACTCCGACTTATAAAATCGGGTAATATAAAGCCCAAAAACAAATTACTAAAAAGTAAATAATGATTAACTTACGGAAATGAAACCCAATTCAAAAATTCCGAAAACGTTGAAAGTTATTAAATACTTACAAAAACGAAATGTAAAATAAATTTCTCAAAGCAAATACGTTGTATAAATATAAAATATCAGTTTCCAAATTGGCAAAGTCCTAAACAGGAAAATCACTCAGAAACCCTAAGTGGAATACAATAGTTTAAGTCCGGCAATCTAGCGCCATTAACCCTAGAGGTCGAGATGTAGTTTAAATATGTAGAATAGCTCATAGTAATATGAATTTGTTTAAAAATATCAGATTGGTAAATTTTTTACCTATTTCGAACCCGTTCGAAATACAAACTTCGAAATGCGTGTCCCGGTGCTCGATATATCAAAAATATATCAATAGTACCGTTAGACTCGTAATTTCATAAGATTTTCAAATATATCAGTTATATAATTTTTCGGGTTATAAAAGTTACAGTTATAACCTTTTTATCGTATTTTCATTACTATCGGTAATTAATTAGTCTTTTGCACTATTCATTTTTATTTCATTACAAAATTTTATTATTCTTATAAAGCCTTATATTTTTAGATAACTATTTTATATATTATAGAAAATTTTGTTTTTCTTAAATTTAGTTAGTTCGGGCTTTTACAGGATCAGATCTATTTAATATCCAATACTAAAAATAAAATAAATTAATTTAATAATTAAAAAATATTTTAAAAATATTTTTATTTTCATAAAATAATTTTTTTGAATTTTTCGGGTTATAAAAATATCATTTATAACCCATATTCGAGTATTTTGATCATACCGGTAACACATTTGTTGAAATACTAAAACAATTCAAATAATTATTTCATTTTATTTATAAAAATTCTGACATTCATTTAAATATATTTTTCTTAATTTTATTTTGTATTTTTCTTAATAAAAAGCACTTTTTCCAAACCATACTTCAAGTACACCTTACACATATCACTTCTTTTTCACTTCAATCTTTCTACACTTTACCCCACATTTCATGGCAAATTTTGACCCTCTTTATGGCTATCTTTTGTCCTTTGAAACCTTCCAAAAATTAATTAAAATAACTCTCTTTCAATCCTTCTTCAAAAAGTCACATATACCATTAATTACATTACAATTTCAAGTCAAAATTCAACAATTTCCTCTCTCTCTCTCTCTTCCCACAAAACACGTGTAGCCCCTCCCCCAATTTTCTACCCTTGTTTTATTTTTTTCTCTCTTTTATTCAATTAATACACTCATTTTCTCTCTCTTCTTCATTTACTCATTCTTTCCTTTTTCATTCTTTGGTTTTTCTCTCTCTTTTTCCTCTCTTTTTTTCTTCATTTCCTCTTGTTCTTACATGAAAAACAAGCTGCCCCCACTTCTAAAAATTACTTCCACACTTTATTCTTGAAGATTTTTAAGCAAATCTTCTTCTCAAAGCCTCCATAGGTGATATAGGTAAAGTGTAATGGAAGTTTCATGCATCAAATGACCTTCCATAAGCTTAAAAGCTTAGGATGATGATGCCAAAAAAATGAGACACTCTTTTTTTCTAAAGTTAATCTCTTGTATCACTATTATTTTCTTGTTTAAAGTTGTTATATTTTTTAGATCTAACTTTTTGTAGCTTTGATTTTTGTTTATGCCATAGATCTTGCTATTTGAGTCATTATTTTTGTTATTGCTTATGATTTATGCATATATTTCTCATTCACATGTGTTCATGCATTTATAACTAGTTTAGAAGACTAGATCTAGTTGTTTTAGGTTCATACATGCATTAGACTTATGTTTTATGTTCATGAACAACTTGTAATAGCATGATGATAGTAGGAATGTTTTAGAAAACTCAAGATCTATTTTATTTTCAACAAAAATCATTTTTGAAAATTCATATGAAAAATGAACCATATTTAGAAAAGTTATTTTTCAACTTTAAAATGCCCACTTTTCATTTAAAATGAAGAGCTTAGGGTATAGATAATATAAATGAAAGATTTTGATGAGTAAAGTTTAGATTTATGAGTTTAAAGTTTATTATCATGGGTTTCATTTAGATGTATGTTCATATTATGTGTAGATCTTAGATTTGAACTTAAACAAAAATTGTGAAATTCGTATTTTGGCAAAACCCCTATTTGAAAACCATTTTCCAAGTGTCAAAATGTAATTTTTATTTAAGAAAATAAAGGCTTAATATATGCATATTATCAAGACTTCTTTCTACAAGAATCAAAGGTGATTTTCAAAAGTTATTCTAAAAATAAAAATCTTATTTTAGGATTTTGGCCAAGACATATTTTAAAAACATGTTTTCCAACTCAAAAATGAAGTTTTTATTTAAGAAATGAAAGGCTCTTAGGATAGGATATGTAAGGAATGGATTTCATAAGTTTAATAAATTTTGTAAATTCGTATCCCAACCAAGACCAATTTGGAAAACCTATTTTTCAACTTCAAAACAAGACTTTTAGTAAAGAAATGGAAGCCTTAAGGGATAGGTTTAATTAGGAAATGGTTTTTGAAAGACTATATGAGTTTTACAAAGAAAATAAGCTCAAATGAATTTCTCAAAATTCGGTTTTGAAAATGACCACAATTCAAACACTTATTTCCAAATGCCAAAATGATAATTTTGATAGGAAAATGGAAGTCCTAGGGTATATATATAATAAAGACCAAGTTTTGATAAGGATAAAAGAAGTTTATCAAAATATAACCTTAAAATAACAAATGGTTTCCAAAAATAGGTTAAACAATGTCTTCATTCTTTAAAATCTTGTAAAATTCGTACTTAAGCAAACCACCTATTTAAACACCTATTTTCTAACCCCAAAATGAAGGTTTTTATTGAAATAATGAAGGTGATGGTTATATAGGTCATCAAGGTTGAATTTTGCTAAAAACAAATATGATTTTATTAGAAGAAAAACTACTTTTCTTAAGTCTAGTAAAATTCAAATTTTTGCAAAGTAAAGATTTTCAAAAAGAATTATTGGTATTATATGTATACATATAGGTAGATCCTTTCATAACCATCATGACAATAGCTTGTAGGTAGTACATATATGCATGATGCATTGTAGAGATAAAGTATGAAAATTGAGTTTATTCAAAACTTGTAAATTCGGATGATTTCAAAACCATGCCTTAAAAACCCATTTATCAACTCCAAAACTTGTGTTTTATATGAAAAATGACGAGTTTAGGTCATAGGTATCATCAAGTGATGATTTTGATAAATTAAGATGGGATTTACTAAGAAAAATATGTGGACCAAGGAGTGGAAATGTAGTAGGAAAAATTTGAGTTGTAGTCAACTTAGGAAATTCGTAATTTTGGAGTGAGGTCATGAAAACACATACTTTCAAAACTCAAAATGAAATTTTTATTAAAGAAATGAAGTCCTTAGTAGTAAGGCATGATTGAGCCTTATTTTTCTAAGTATCAAATGACTTATACTTAAAGAAATCACCACAAAAACAAGTTTTGCAAAATTCGGATTTTGGGATGAGCCAATTTTAAAAACATGTTTACAAAGTGTAAAATAGAAATTTTTATGTAGAAATGAAGGACTTAAGTAATAGATAGAATGAATATTCAATTCTAACTTAGATAACTAGAAATTCTTAAGAATTAATCCCAAAACACAAGTGAATTATCAAAGTTAGGAACCTAGTATTCTTAAAAGTAGTTATCCTTGAAGTCTTGCAAAATAAAGAGTTATAAAATTTCCTTTTAGCAAAAATCATCAAGATCATGCATACATTAAGCTCATGTCATGTCACTCATGCTAGGAAATCATTCATATTGCATGTATGGCTAATTTATATAGTATTTTTCGGGATTGGAACTTGTTACTACCCTAATCTGATCCGAACTTTTCAAAGCTTCAAAGTTTTCAAAACTAAAATATAATATTATAATTAGATAGATCTTTCGAAGTAGATAGAAATTGATATATAATTTGCAAAATTCCGAGTTAAAATGACCAAGTTATGGCCGTTTTAAGTTGGAATTCCCGCTTAGGATAAGAATTACGAATTTGATAGTTTGTATAAGATAATTTGGATTAGTTAAGTGATGAAATACTTATTAAAGTATTTCTTCCTTTTTAGGTGATCCCGAATTCAACGATTCCTTACCACCGGGTTACTTGTACTAGAAGACTGGTGATCCAATGTTGAGTGAGTTTTCTCCTTATTTTGTTACCTTGTTTATACTTGTAGCTAGTTGCATTAGAATTATAGGAACAAGATAAAAATCGATATGAATGGGGATGGGATATATGATGAGACTGTGATAGATGTATGCCAAAGAATACTAAAGCATATCGAAACCACGATTTGATTGGATAACTGCACTGTTTACATTATTTCCGTTATATGTATGGTATTGGTTGGTCACTCTAAAGAATGTATGAATATTTTGACCTAAGCAAAAATAAATTGGTCATGCGTCGCATCGAACATATTGCATTTGGTAGCATGCTACTCCTACGTAGGTCGATCGGTATGGTCCGAGGACTCATTGGGATGACGAGGCCGGTACCAGAGCTCATTCAGGGGTACTAAGGCGCATGTGGATGCATTCCTTAGATGAGCCTAGCCGAGTCGAGTGCTAAGAGCCGAGGGCTTAGGGACTAGATACGGTCGTGTAGACTTCAATACCATTCCTAACCCAAGATACGGACGGCGTAAATCCGTTCTGTGTGTGGGTTTCAGATACCCATGCATGATTGCTTGCTCACGTGTTTGTTCATGCATAGCATATGATTGATTATAACTTGCTTGTTATGGTGCGGAATTAAGGGAATTCTCACTAAGCTAGTGTAGCTTATACCCCAATAGTTGTTTAAATGAACAGGTTATCTCAAGAATGCTAAGTGGGGATTGTGATGGTTGGAGCCGAGAATAACTTCGGGATTTCGGCAAAGAATAAAATGTTTGAAGTTATCAGCTAGTTTTATTATTTACCTTGTAATAGTTTATATAGGGAAGTCTGTGGATGAATGTAATTGAAGTTGAATGACTTGTATTTTGAAGTATAGCAATTCGTATATGAAGTATAGTGATTTGTATATGAAGTACAGTAAATTGTATTTCCTTTACATTGTTACTCAAGTATATCAATATAAAATGTATCTCTTCGATGTGTTTTCTCTATGTGTTAGACGCCTAGTATATAGTATGGAAGCCTTCGCATGACTGAGGCGGTCATTCATAGGCTTTAATATTGTGTACGGTGGACTGCCACGTTTAGGATACCCTTTGGGGCGTGACAGCCTTGAAAAAGCTGACTTTATTATTTATGTTACTTTGCTTGCTATTATTTTCTTATAATTCATGTTCATTTAAAGTATTGTCCAAAGTTTCAAGTTCTAGAAATAATTGACGAAAAGGAGATTTTGACACTTAAAAATAAGTTTATGTAAAGTATAAGATCTATGGTTTAAACAAAAATAAAAGTTATCTCTTTTTAAGTTACAAAAAAAACCTACTAAGATTTTAGAAACTACTTTTACTATAAAAAGCTTCTTGAAACACTTATTATCCAACTTTGTTTTTATAAAGAAAATAAATTTTTATGAAAAACATAATATGAGGAAAGGATGATGAATTTTCAAATAAAAGATTTTTGCAAATAAATAGACAAAGAAATTTGTATAGGAAAAATAAATAGGAAAAATAGTATTAATATAGAAAACATAGAAAGAAGAAAAGTTGTTTTCAAAAGGTTACTTCGAAATATATATACATAAGTCAACATAAAACATCTTTGGAAAACAAAGGAAACAAAATATTCCTTTTAAGAGACCTACAAAAATGAATTCTTGTAAACTATATTTTTCTAAAAACTCCAAAACCGACAT
The DNA here is from genome assembly GCA_024138025.1 of Combretum micranthum. Lineage (NCBI taxonomy): Eukaryota > Viridiplantae > Streptophyta > Magnoliopsida > Myrtales > Combretaceae > Combretum > Combretum micranthum. The sequence goes on from JAMXBD010000458.1 coordinate 361,686, forward strand.
GATTTTACTTGAGCAACATGAATGGACAACAAACACTTGAGCATGAATAAATATGAGCTAAGTAACCATAAAAAGAGAATTTTTCAACTATATAGATAACTAAGTATTTATCAAACAAATTTTGATTCATTGAACCAAAGATGTTTTTAAATTGGAAAATCCGTGGTGAATTTTGTCGCCACTTTTTTAGAGCCTATATGACCTTGTTTGTTAAAAATAATTTTAGAAATGAGTAGATCTTTTTGAGTAGGTAGAAATCGGTATATTATATGCGCGATTCCTAGTTAAAATGACCAAGTTATGGCCATTTTAAGTTGGAACTTTCCCTTATACGAACTTTAACGTTTTTTTGACATTGTTTTGTCAAAATTCAAGAAAATCATCAAGAAATACTCATTGTGGGTATTTTCTTTGGCTAGGTGACTTCGAGGAAGGATACCTATATTCCGAAGATTATTTCGATTGAGTAGAGTGTGTGAACGACTCATCCGTAGAGAAGAATAGTCGTCATGGCATCGTGAGTTTATTTCTTTTAAATGCTATACTTGTTGTGCCTGTAAATTAGTTGCATTAGAGTTAGGAAAAGATAAATGGATATGTATGTAAATTAATACTTTGAAATAATCCTAAGAATATCGAGGCCGAAATTGATTTAAATAATTGTTTTAGTATAATACTTGCTTTGTATGAAATTCTTTGATCGCCTTAAATTTGATAATAATAATATTATGATGTCATAAATAAATGGATTCATGCATACCACAAAGTGAGTCACATTGCATTTGAGTTATTATCCTTGGGCGAGAAGGATAGTAAGCTTATGTCGAAAGCAACACTTGGCGGAGGATCCGAAAGCGATTGCTTGGTGGCGTTATGAAAAAAGAAATGCTTGGCGGAAGATCTGAAAGCAAGGCTCGATTCAAGTAGACTTCACATGCTTGGCGACATTGGTCGAAAGCAAAAATCTTTTTAACTAGAACTACTTGTTTCGAGGTTATGAATCACTGAACCCCAAATGGAGGGCGCAAATCCATTCAACATATAGTTCCCAAAAAACTATATGCCTTGTTTGCCCACGTGTATGTTGCATCTCATTTGTTTGATTAAATAACTTGTTTGAAATTTTGTTACAAGAAGTTATTTACGGAAATAATTCTCACTAAGCCTATTAGCTTATACCTCCATAGATATCTTTTGCAGTTTCCCTATTTATGGTTAAGGCCACGAGGACCCTGCGGTCAGGTAATTTCTTTTTGAATTATTTTAGTATTTTAACAAATATGTTACCGGTATGATCAAAATAAGCGAATAGGGACTATAAATGATATTTTTATAACCCGAAAAATTCTAAAAAATTATTTTATGAAAATATAAATATTTTTCAATTATTAAATTAATTTATTTTATTTTTAGTATCGGGTCTTAAACAGAATCTGATTACGTAAAAGCCCGAACTAACTAAATTTTAGAAAAATAAAATTTTCTATAATACATAAAATATGTATCTAAAAATATAAGACTTTATAAGAATAATAAAATTATGTAATGAAATAAAAATGAATAGTGCAAAAGACTAATCAATTACCGGTAGTAATTAAAATACGATAAAAAGGTTATAATTGTAACTTTTATAACCCGAAAAATTATATAACTGATATATTTGAAAATCTTATGAAATTACTAGTCTAACGGTACTATTGGTATATTTTTGATATCTCAAGCCCCGGGACACGCTTTTCGAAGTCTGTATCCGAACGGGTTCCAAATAGGTCAAAAATTTATCAATCTAATATTTTTAAATAAACTTATATTACTATGAGCTATTCTATATATTTAAACTACATCTCGGCCTCTAGGGTTAGGGGCGCTAGATTGCCGGACTTGAACTATTGTATACCACTTAGAGTTTTCGGGTGATTTTTCGGTTTAGATCTTTGCCAAATTTGGAAACTTATATTTTATGTTTATATAACATATTTAATTAGAGAAATTTATTTTAAATTTTATTTTTGTAAGTATTTAATATCTCTTAATGTTTCCGAATTCTTGAATTGAGTTATATTTTCGAAAGTCAATCGTTATTTACTTTTTAATAATTTGTTTTTAGGCTTTATATTACCTGATTTTATAAGTCGATGTTAATTATGGAATTCTTCGTGCGTAGTGGATTTGGAATTGAAGTACGTTGAGTTCTTATTTTGTTTTTAAGGATTTTCGTTTTCTCAAGATTAAAAAGTTTCCGAATTCATTCGTGATTTAAGACTAGTTGAAATTCGGTTTTAATTTGGAGTGATTTTTAGGGTTTGTTTTCGAAGGTCATCTTGAAATTACTTACTGAAATTTTCCAGAGCTTACATCCTCCCCACCTTAAAGAAAGTTTTGTCTGCAAAACTTGTTACGTGTATATCATTTATCGAGAAAAGATTGTGAATTTCGTGTTATGTCTCTAGCACCGATTTATGCTTTGGTTTGTATCATTCCTAAATTTCGCATGATAGATATTTTACGAAATATAGCTGTTACGCCCCGAAGGGTACCCTAAACGTGGCAGCTCGCCACATATAATATCAAGGCTTAGGAATGACTACCTTAGTCATGCGAAAGCCTTAGTATTACATGTAAAGCGTCTAGCACGGTAATAGGAGACGCTTTTGGGAAGCATAGTTTAAACGAGCAAAAATGAACATACAAGAATCCATAAATAAAACATATTATATCATTAATATCTAAAGGTCTATTACATGATTTCTTAGGGGCATACCCCCGCTAATCCCAAGGATCGTGATAATCATTACAACATCCAAAATACTACATTAAAGATTTCAAAGGAATTCTAATATAAGTCTTCGAGTAGATTTCCTCCAAAAACTTCAATATATAAAACTTACACGGATACGGGGAGACCTCGGGCACAAAAATAGGTGTTCTTGAGAATCCAAATACCTATAGGGGTGTAACCTAATGGGCTTAGTGAGTAAATCCCAAAATTCATACTCAAAGAAAATTATCAACTAAGTTTATTATTAAAACATATGGAATACAACAACCACTTGAGCGTACAAAACATATGACTTTCCGGGAATCATATGTTGAATGAATTACGCCCTTCATTCGGGGTTGGGTATTCAGGCCAATTACAGCCACAACTTAAAAAAAAAAAAACACTTTTATAGATCTTACCGGCTCCTATATGCCATCAAAAACTTGTAGTTATTATAGGTTCCTACTAGCTACCAATTTTGTAGTTTTTACCGGCTCCTACTCGCCACTTACATGATATACCGGTTCTGCCTGCCATCACTATTATACACTTGTCCCACCAATTGTATAGTAGTGAATGAAATGAGACTCAACATATGAAGTGCATGAATAATTTCTTAATTAAAGTCTAGTAGTTACATTTAACTTCTTTCAAGTGATCAACCAATTTCAAACACTTCAAGATATTAATGCACATACAACTTTATTACAAACAAATCGAGTTTTGATATACTTAGTATTCTTTCATCATATTATCATACACTTCCTTTGATTTTGCCTAAATTCTAGTGCAACTAATTTTACAAGCACAATCAACAGTATGAGAAAATTAACGGGAAGTAAACTCACTCAGCTATGATGACACCTTTCTTGAGATGGATGAGTCGTTCGGGATTTCCACTTAATCGTAGTAATCTTGGGGATACGAACAATCCTCCTCGAGATTATCTAATCAAGAAGAATACCCAAAATGAGTATTTCCTGAACTTCTATTCTTGGAGATCCTAAACTTTTCTTAAAATCGCGGTAAAATCGTATAAGAGGAAATTCCAACTTAAAATGGCCATAACTTGCTCATTTTAACTCAGAATTTCGCGTATAATATATCGTTTTCTATCTACTCGAAAAGATCTACGCATTTCTAAGCTTATTTTCGTAAAACTAAGTCGTTTGGGTTCCGAAGAAGCAGCGACCAGATTTGCCACAAATTTGTAAAAACTTGTTTTCCTTCTTATAAATAAAGCTCATTTGAAAAGATGAATATTTCAAGTATTTTGTAAACTTTTTGAAAGGTATATACATATATGTAATGACTCATAACAAATGTATGAAGTAAATGAAGTTGTCTCAACTTATGAAAAGTAAGGTTTTAAAAGAACTTGAGATTTTGTTGGAATATTCATTTTACTTTTGAAAAGATCTTGAGTTATTTAAGATGAATATTCCTTTTTCTAAATTTAGTCTCTTGTAATTACTTTTAAATTTCTAGGGAGTGGTTTTATTTTCTAAACTTAGATCTCAATATCTTTTAAAAGTAATAACAATGATATTTTGTTTCTTGTAATAATTCCAAAAGAATTTTTATTTCTTTGATGAAAGATAAGTTTTCATAAAACCTTTTGTTTATTTAAGAAAAATCATTCCCATGCATGTTCATAGGTTTTTAAGAAATCCATTTTCCATATTTATTTAAGAAAGAACCTTTAGTTTAAGAAATACTTCCTCATTTATTTTGTTGAGACAAAAACATTATGTTCATGTATGAATATGAATCATAAACTATAGAAATATAAAGGAACATAATAACTTGAAAGCTTAAGTAAATAATAAAGTAAATCAAGTATTGGGACCTTAGCTTCATCAAGGTTCCTTGGGACTAAGAAAAGACCAGTCCCGAAAAGAAAAGAAAAAGAAATTGTTTTGACTTGATTAGGACAAGTCTAAGACTAGAATGACTAGTCTTAAAAACAACTTGAAATAAATATATTGCAATAAAGTAAATAAATTACATGAAAGATAAATAAATTGCAAGACAATGAGCTTATATGCTCTAAATAGTATATATAGCTATATAGATATATTAGATAGTAATAAACATAAAGGAAACATAAAGGAACATGAAGGAGTTGAGATTACGAACAAAAACAAAATATGAACCTATTGTTGCTTTCTTAACCTTCATGGTTTTAGAAAACACATACTAAGTAGATGAACATAGGGAATTCTTGAAGGCATATTACCTAAAAGAAAGAAGAAGAAGAGAACTTCTTGTAAGAGACTTCTGGAGAATTTTTGAGTGAGATTTTGGTATAGTAACTTTAGTGTAAAAAGTGTGAAAGAAGTGAAATGTGAAGGGGTATTTATAGGAAAATTGGGAGATAATTTGTTAATAAAAAAATGAAAAATAAAACAATTTTGAGGCATTTGGTGTGGGGGGGGGGGGGGTGGTGCCAGCGCTACTTTAGGCATAAGGAGGGGAAAAAATTATTTTTTGTTATTTTGTTAATTAAAAGTAAGAAATGAAAGATGTGAAATTGTATTGGAAATGAAAATGTGTAAGAAATAGGTGTATGGGTTGTAAGAATAGGTTGTAAGAAAAAGTAGAGATAGATGAATAGTGTAGAATAGTAGAAAATAGTGTAATGTAAAAGTAGACATGACAATTAAATACCTTAAAGAAAATACGCGTATAAAAGCGATATCTGATATTTTTAGCTACCGAAAAATTACGAAATTGATATTTTTGGAAATCTCATATTTTTACGAGTCTAACGGTATATTCGGAATATTTTTCCTATTCCGGCTTCCGGACACGTTTTCAAGAGTCGTCCGATCGGGTTCAAAGGACACTCGAATTTTGAAAAACATATTTTTATAAAACCTATAGCTATTACGAACTATTATAGCTAATTTTTCCAACTTCGTTTTCTAGGGCTTGAGAAAACGGCAATGCCGGACTTAAGCGGTTACGGTAAACTAGGGTTTGGTTGACTCTGGAAATCCGGTTGACTTCCGATTAGGTTTAAACTATAATTCGAATCCAAAAATTTCGGGGATTTACAACCTACCCCCCTTAAAGAAAGTTTTGTCCTCAAAACTTGAAATTCAACTTGAAATTCGTACCTGATTCTTCAAAGAGATTTGGATATTTCTTTCGGATCTCATCCTCGGCTTCCCAAGTAGCCTCTTCTCGCGAATGATTCCTCCATAACACCTTGACATATCGGATTTCCTTGTTTCTCAGCTTTTGAACCTTTTGATCCAGAATTTGAACTGGGTGCTCCTCATAAGTCAAGTTCTCTTTCAGCCTGACTGGTTCAAGTCCACAATCCGATCAGGGTCGGGGATATGCTTTCTTAGTACTGAGACATGGAAGACATTATGTACTCCCGACAGGTTTGGTGGTAATGCCAAGCGATAAGCCAAATCTCCTACTCGTTCGAGGATTTCGAAAGGTCCGATATACCTTGGGCTTAGCTTTCCTCGAGCCCGTACACGATGAATACTCTTTATCGGATTCACTTTCAGATACACATGATCACCAACGTTAAACTCAAGGATTCGTCGTTTTTTATCTGCCCAACTTTTCTGTCTATCTTGGGCCTCTTTCATCCTTTGCTGAATAATCCTGACTTTATCTGAGGCGTCTTGGATGAGATCTGGTCCAATTGTTAACTTTTCCACATCATCCCAAAATAGAGGCGATCTACACCTTCTTCCATACAAAGCTTCGTACGGTGGCATCTTAATTGTTGAATGATAGCTGTTGTTGTAAGCAAACTCTACCAAAGGTAGGTGTACTTCCCAGCTTCCTTTGAATTCCATAACACAAGCTCTTAACATGTCTTCCAAGGTCTGGATAGTTCGCTCTGATTGTCCATCAGTTTGTGGATGATAAGCTGTACTGAAATGTAACTTGGTTCCCATACACTTCTGAAGGCTCATCCAGAATTTTGACACGAATCGAGGATCGATCCGATACAATCCCTGCTGGAACTCCATGCAGTCTCACAATCTCCCTTACATATAGCCGGGCCAACTTTTCCATCGAGTAGGTCATGTTGATGGGGATGAAGTGTGCTGACTTGGTAAGTCGATCCACAATTACCCATATAGCATCATATCCGGCTGATGTTCGGGGCAATCCACATACGAAATCCATGGTAATTTGGTCCCATTTCCATTCTGGTATGGCCAATGGTTTCAAAAGTCCTCCTGGCCTTTGGTGTTCAATCTTTACTTGTTGACATATGGGACACTTCATTACGAATTCAGCTACGTCCTTTTTCATACCATTCCACCAAAAGCGACTCTTAAGGTCTTGGTACATCTTGGTACCACCGGGGTGCATGGTATATCCCGAGTTATGTGCCTCACCATATTTCCTTTTTCATCTCCTCATCATTTGGTACACATAATCTTCCCTTTCATTCTTACTACATCCTCCTCATCTATCTCAAAATCATCATACCTTCCTCCTTGTATCTCACTTTTCAACTTTTGTATGACTTCATCATATCGTGAGATTCTTTGATTCTTTCTATCAGAGTTGGCTCCATTACCAAATGGGAAATTTCTATTTCCGCACTTTGCCCCACAAATTCGATGCTCAATCTCTCGAATTCCTTTATAAGTTCTTTTTGAGTTGTGAGCATGGCTGCAACTTCTCCATGGTTCTTCCGACTCAAAGCGTCTGCTACCGCATTCACTCTTCCAGGGCAATAATTTATTCCAAGATCATAGTCTTTGATCAACTCCAACCATCTCCTTTGCCTCATATTCAATTCCTTTTGTGTAAATAAATACTTGAGGCTCTTATGGTCCGTATAAATCTCGCATCTCTGTCCATATAGGTAGTGCCTCCAAAGCTTGAGAGCAAGACAACTGCGGCTAACTCAAGATCATGCGTCGGGTAATTTTGTTCATGCGGCCTCAACTGCCGTGAAGCATAAGCAATTACTTCCCTTCTTGCATAAGCACGCATCCTAAGCCATTTCTTGACGCATCACTATGGACGGTATATGGCTTTTCCGGATCAGGTAAGGTTAAAATTGGAGCAGATACCAACCGTTGCTTTAACTCTTGGAAACTTTGTTCTCTTCTCATTCCAAATGAATCTTTCATTCTTCTGGGTCAACTGAGTTAGTGGCTTAGCTATTTTTGAGAAATCTTGCACAAACTTCCTGTAATAGCCAGCTAATCCAAGAAAACTTCTAATCTCAGTCACCGTCCTTGGTTGTTTCCATTCCATTACGGCCTTAATCTTTTCAGGATCTACTGATATTCCTTTCCCTGAGATAACATGTCCTAGAAAAGATATTTGGTCCAACCAAAAGTCACACTTGGATAATTTGGCATATAACTTGTGCTCCCTTAAGGTTTGTAATGCCATTCTCAGATGTTCTTGTGTTGCTCCCGTGTTTTAGAATAGACCAAAATATCATCAATGAAGACAATCACGCATTTATCCAAGAGCGGCTTATACACCCGATTCATCAAGTCCATGAAAGCAGCTGGTGCATTAGTCAATCCAAATGGCATGACCATGAACTCATAGTGTCCATACCGAGTTCTAAAAGCGGTCTTTGACACATCCTCTGGTTTTATCCTCAGCTGGTGGTATCCAGATCTCAAATCAATGCGTGAGAATACACTTGCTCCTTGTAGTTGGTCAAAGAGATCGTCAATCCTTGGCAATGGATACTTATTCTTTATAGTGACCTTATTGAGTTCTCGATAATCAATACACAACCTCATCGATCCATCTTTCTTCTTTACGAATAATACCGGAGCTCCCCAAGGCGAGACACTTGGTCTAACAAATCCTTGGTCAAGCAATTCTTGTAATTGCTTCTTAAGTTCCTTGAGCTCAACAGGTGCCATTCGGTATGGTGCCTTGGATATGGTTCTGTTTTTGGCATCAAATCGATCTCAAAATCGATTTCTCGTTTTGGGGTAACCCAGGCAATTCTTCTGGAAAAACATCGAGAATTCATTAACGATGGGGATGTCGTCAATGTTGGGTCTTTCCTTATCCTCCTCCGTACTTCCCACATAACTTTCAACTCCTTCCTCAACTCTTCAATTACTCGAACGAACTTAACTCCAAACTTTTAGAAGTTGCGGATTCTCCCAAAAATAGCTTTCTTCCCGTCTTGTCCCATGAATTCCACCTTTTTATTTCTACAATCTACCTTTGCTTCCACCATGGACAACCAACTCATTCCGAGAATCACTTCGTACTTGCTGATTTCTATTACTATAAGATCGGTAGTTGCTTCATGGCCTTGTATCTTCATGGGGCAATTCCTTATTACTTCTTTGGTAGTCACCACACTACCGGTGGGGGTTTTTATACGAAAACTTGTTGTGGTTGTGGTGATAGGTAAACCGGTCTTCAAGGCTATACTAGCACAATAAAGGAATGTGTTGCACCGGTATCGAAGAGGGTATAAGCGGTTAGGTCCCCTATTTGTATGGTTCCTGCAAGACGCGCGTGTTACTATTCTTATTGTCCTTATAAGGTTCCCTAGACATCTATTATTTCCAACATACATCATAACTTTATACTCAACAGATATCAAAACAGACATATATTTTAAAGGTTGAGGCTAACCTGTAACCAAGCTATAGTCATACTCCTCTCCATGGTCCAGGGCAGCCAACTCTACTCCTTCTTCGGCATCCTCCTCAGACCCATTGCCCTTCAAGGTTGTAAATTCTCAGCCCATGCATAGATGATGCCGAGCGACTTCCGCTTCCATTCCCACTCCTTGTCGGGGCAAGTCCTCCTGAAGATCCAACAGGTCGATTTGTTGTGAGATTTCTTTGGGGACACTCGTTGGCAAAATGTCCCATTTGCTTGCATACGAAACAAGTCGTAGAAGCTTTCTTTGGGCAATCCGGAATCTTATGGCTCGGGTCACCACAGAAATAACACTTGTTCTGGAGAAGGGGGCATCTCTTCGGATAGTGCGCCCCTTTGCATTTCCAACAACTTACTGCTGCCTTGGAATTATCCTTTTGTCCACTGAAATTTCCCTTAAAGTGGCTAATTGGTTTAAACCTCTTAGAAGGGAAATTGGAGCTTGTTCCTGGTTGAAATTTCCTTCCAAACACATGCACTTTCTTCTCAGAAGTCCCAGCTTTCCTTTTCTTGGCCCCTTCAACAATTCTTGCTCTTTCAACCAATTCCTGAAGGTGCGGATGTCAAACTCTTCTAACCGCATCCTTAAGTCCTCATCTAACCCATTCAGGAACACTTGTCGTTTCAGCTCCTCACTATACTTATAAGAATCCGGAGCATACTGCAGGAGTCGGCTGAATTCCGTCTCATATTGTTCTATGGATTTTCCTTTCTGGGATATGTGCAAGAAATCCGCACTATACCTTACTCTTAAACTTCCAGGGAAATAATTTTCCAGAAACTCATTCCGAAACATATCCCAGGTGATAGGTGGCGGCAATTCCCTACTCTTGGACTCCCACCAGACGCGGGCATTAAACCTCAACATATAGTACCATAGCTTATTCGAAGATGATGAGGAACTTCATAGGCGGCAAAAGATCGTTCTATCTGCGCGAGCCAATCTTCAGCTTCATCTGGTTTCCCAAAAGCTCCGTCAAAGTAACGGTTACTTTTGATAAAATCTGGGAGTGAAGTTCTGTATGGTCGAGGTGGTGGCGGAGGCGGCAAGGGTGTGTATGTGATTGAGCATCAGGTGCTGCTGGTCCATGTACAGATGCTTGGGTGCTGCTGGGGTGGTGCTTGAGCTGGTGCCGTGGTGGCATATTCCTCTGTTGTTGTTGAACTAACACATTAAGAAGCTGTGTTAATTGACCCAGAGTGGCTTGGAGATCCTTGCTGGTTGGGGCAGGAGCCACAGGGGGCACTTCTGGTTGGTTAACTTCTTCAGGCGGGTTATTCGATGCCTGCCTCATCCTTGGTCGTCCCCTTCTAGGTCGGCTGTTTTAATCGTTTACGTAAATACTAGATTATTAAGTCTTTTACATTAAGTTACGGAAATTGCGGAAGCTTTTCAAAGAAATAAACATGTAAAGAGAAATATCACAAGAGAAGTTTAAGCAACTAAATCAAGAGATGAAATTTGTTTAAACCAAAATATTTAATTAAAAAGCATAGAAGGGAATAAAATCTTATAAAGAAATCAAGGTACAAAGAAATTCAAAATACAACAAATATTAAACACTTTTTCGAAAACATAAATTAAACTACTATCGATCCTATATCCTAAGTCGATTGGTTACAAATTCTTGTTGGACACATGGGATTGCTCATGTGGATCCTTCCTTCCTTCTTTGATCTTTCTTCATGGTGAGGGAGTTGCATTATGGTGGTTGGGTCTAGAAGTCGTCCTTGGCCTCTTAGTTTCGAATAGCTTCAAGTAGCTTTAGACCATCATTCTTTTTCCTTTACGGGAGGGTTGATTCTTAGACGTGCTTGGCTCTCGTTGATCAAACTCTGTTTGCGATGCATATTCTTCATCGGATACTTCCATCACTTCATTCTTGGTCAGGTCTCCTATTTGAGATCGTTTTTTATTCGGGATGTTCTTATCAGGCCATTCGAAATCTTGACTGGCTTGGAAATATCCTCATCCTGTTCTTGATCTCTGGCTCATCGTGGGCATAGATATATAATCAGCCTATGGAATTCCAAATTCAAAAATCGGGAAAACTGGACATCTATCTTTTCGAGAAACGAACGTAGCTTTGTGGAGCATAGGGATGTGGTTGTAATGGCACATGAGCCGTTCCATATCGTAAGAAACTTCTAAGCCAGTTTAATAGGGCAAACTCCTTACATGGGCTTCCTACTGTTAACCCGGTAGTCCACAAGGGTTTCATCCTTTCTTAAGTTCACACATAGGGCCTTAACTCTAACTTATTCAAGGGTAAGCTAGAGAAGACAAAGAAGGTCCTTAATTTTCCTTTTTGAGAATTTATAGACTTATCTAAGTTCTTTTCTAACGACATATCTATCATTTTCTATTCTAGAATCATTCCTATTACCTTTATTCCTATAAACTTGTTGCTTTGATACCAACTTAAACTGTCACTCCCCAAAGGGTACCCTAGACGTGGCAGCTCGCCACATATAATATCAAGGCTTAGGATTGACTACCTTAGTCTTGTGACAGCCTTAGTATTACATGTAAGGCGTCTAGCACGGTAATAGGAGATGCTTTTGGGAAGCATAATTTAAGCGAGTAAAAATGAACATACAAGAATCCAGAAATAAAACATATTATATCATTAATATCCAAAGATTTATTACATGATTTCTTAGGGGCATACCCCTGCTAATCCCAAGGATCATGATAATCATTACAACATCCAAAATACTACATTAAAGATTTCAAAGGAATTCTAATCTAAGTCTTCGAGTAGATTTCCTCCAAAAGCTTCAATATATAAAACTTACACGATACGGGAGACCTCGGCACAAAAATAGGTGTTCTGAGAATACAAATACCTATAGGGGTGTAAGCTATGGGCTTAGTGAGTAAATCCCAAAATTCATACTCAAAGAAAATTATCAACAAGTTTATTATTCAAACATATGGAATGCAACAACCACGTGAGCATACAAAATATGACTTTCCGGGAATCATATGTTGAATGAATTACGCCCTTCATTCGGGGTTGGTATTCAGGCCAATTACAGCCACAACTTAAAAAAACACTTTTATAGATCTTACGGCTCCTATACGCATCAAAAACTTGTAGTTATTACAGGTCCTACTAGCTACCAATTTTGTAGTTTTTACCGGCTCCTACTCGTCACTTACATGATATACTGGTTCTGCCTGCCACCACTATTATACACTTGTCCCACCAATTGTATAGTAGTGAATGAAATGTGACTCAACATATGAAGTGCATGAATAATTTCTTAATTAAAGTCTAGTAGTTACATTTAACTTCTTTCAAGTGATCAACCAATTTCAAACACTTCAAGATATTAATGCACATACAACTTTATTACAAACAAATCGAGTTTTGATATACTTAGTATTCTTTCAACATATTATCATACACTTCTTTTGATTTTTCCTAAATTCTAGTGCAACTAATTTTACAAGCACAATCAAGTATGAGAAAATAACGGGAAGTAAACTCACTCAGCCATGATGACACCTTTCTTGAGATGGATGAGTCGTTCGGGATTTCCACTTAATCGTAGTAATCTTTGGGATACGAACAATCCTCCTCGAGATTATCTAATCAAGAAGAATACCCAAAATGAGTATTTCTGAACTTCTATTCTTGAGATCTAAACTTTTCTTAAAATCGCGGTAAAATCGTATAAGAGGAAATTCCAACTTAAAATGGCCATAACTTGCTCATTTTAACTCAAATTTCACGTATAATATATCGTTTTCTATCTACTCGAAAAGATCTACGCATTTCTAAGCTTATTTTCGTAAAACTAAGTCGTTTGGGTTCCGAAAAGCAGCGACCAGATTTGCCACGAATTTGTAAAAACTTGTTTTCCTTCTTGTAAATAAAGCTCATTTGAAAAGATGAATATTTCAAGTATTTTGTAAACTTTTTGAAAGGTATATACATATATGTAATGACTCATAACAAATGTATGAAGTAAATGAAGTTGTCTCAACTTATGAAAAGTAAGGTTTTAAAAGAACTTGAGATTTTGTTGGAATATTCATTTTACTTTTGAAAAGATCTTGAGTTATTTAGATGAATATTCCTTTTTCTAAATTTAATCTCTTGTAATTACTTTAAATTTCTAGGAGTGGTTTTATTTTCTAAACTTAGATCTCAATATCTTTAAAAGTAATAAATGATATTTTGTTTCTTGTAATAATTCCAAAAGAATTTCTATTTCTTGATGAAAGATAAGTTTTCATAAAACCTTTTGTTTATTTAAGAAAAATCATTCCCATGCATGTTCATAGGTTTTTAAGAAATCCATTTTCCATATTTATTTAAGAAAGAACCTTTAGTTTAAGAAATACTTCCTCATTTATTTTTGTTGAGACAAAAACATTATGTTCATGTATGAATATGAATCATAAACTATAGAAATATAAAGGAACATAATAACTTGAAAGCTTAAGTAAATAATAAAGTAAATCAAGTATTGGGACCTTAGCTTCATCAAGGTTCCTCGGGACTAAGAAAAGACTAGTCATAAAAAGAAAAGAAAAAGAAATTGTTTTGACTTGATTAGGACAAGTCTAAGACTAGAATGACTAGTCTTAAAAACAACTTGAAATAAATATATTGCAATAAAGTAAATAAATTACATGAAAGATAAATAAATTGCAAGACAATGAGCTTATATGCTCTAAATAGTATATATAGCTATATAGATATATTAGATAGTAATAAACATAAAGGAAACATAAGTAAACATAAAGGAGTTGAGATTACGAACAAAAACAAAATATGAACCTATTGTTGCTTTCTTAACGTTCATGGTTTTAGAAAACACATACTAAGTTCATACTAAGTAGATGAACATAGGGAATTCTTGAAGGCATATTACCTAAAAGAAAGAAGAAGAAGAGAACTTCTTGTAAAAGACTTCTTGGAGAATTTTTGAGAGAGATTTTAGTATAGTAACTTTAGTGTAGAAGAAGTGTGAAAGAAGTGGAAGTATGACGGGGTATTTATAGGAAAATGTGAAAGATAATTTGTGTTAATTAAATAAATGAAAAATAAAACAATTTTGAGGCATCATGTGTGTGTGTTTGTGTGTGTTGTGTGTGTGGTGGGGGGGGGGGGGGGGGGGAAGGGGTTTTTGCCGGCGCTACTTAGGCATAGAAGAGGGGAAAATTTTTTTTTTTTCTGTTATTTTGTTAATTAAAAGTAAGAAATGAAAGATGTGAAATTGTATTGGAAATGAAAATGTGTAAGAAATAGGTGTATGGGTTGTAAGAATAGGTTGTAAGAAAAAGTAGAGATAGATGAATAGTGTAGAATAGTAGAAAATAGTGTAATGTAAAAGTAGACATAACAATTAAATACAGGCAGTAAGAAAATACGTGTATAAAAACGATATCTGATATTTTTAGCCACCGAAAAATTACGAAATTGATATTTTTGGAAATCTTATATTTTTACAAGTAACGGTATATTCGGAATATTTTTCCTATTCTAAGCTCCCGGACACGTTTTTCAAGAGTCGTGTCCGATCGGATTCAAAGGACACTCGAATTTTGAAAAAAAATATTTTTATAAAACCTATAGCTATTACGAACTATTATAGCTAATTTTTCCAACTTCGTTTTCTAGGACTTGAGAAAACGGTAATGCCGGACTTAAGCAGTTATGGTAAACTAGGGTTTGGTTGACTCTGGAAATCCAGTTGACTTCCGATTAGGTTTTAAACTATAATTCAAATAAAAAAATTTCAAGGATTTACAATAGCACATACAAATTAATAAGATTTGGCTTAGCGATTCCAACCTTCACTTACACGACTCTTTTGGAAAATGACACGGACTTGACTCGAGACCACAGACAACTTGACTCGACCGATACTAGACGACTCATGACAACACGACCTTTCATGACTCAATTACTTGACTAACGAAGGTTGTGGATGTAAATCCTCGAAATTTTTGGATCCGAATTAGAGTTTAAACCCTAACCGGAAGTCAACCGGAGTTCCAGAGTCAACCAAACCCTAGTTTGCCGTAACCGCTTAAGTCCGGCATTGCCGTTTTCTCAAGCCCTAGAAAACGAAGTTAGGATGATTAGCTCGAATAGTTCGTAATAACCATAGGCTTTATAAAAGTTTCAGTTTCGCGAATTTCGAATGACCTTCGAACCCGAACGGACACAGTTCTTGAAAAATGAGTCCGGAAGCCCGGAATAGGAAAAATATTCCGAATACACCGTTAGACTCGTAAAAATATAAGATTTCCAAAAATATCAATTTCGTAATTTTTCGGTAGTTAAAAATATCAGATATCGCTTTTATACTCGTATTTTCTTACTACCGGTATTAAATTGTCATGTCTACTTTTACATTACACTATTTTCTACTATTCTACACTATTCATCTATCTCTACTTTTTCTTACAACCTATTCTTACAAACCATACACCTACTTCTTACACATTTTCATTTCCAATACAATTTCACATCTTTCATTTCTTATTTTAATTAATCAAAAGACAAAAAATTTTATTTTCTCTCCTCCCCATGCATGAATTGGCGCCGGCCCTCTCTCTCCATACATCCATTTAATTTGTTTTTCAAATTATTTAATTAAACACAAATTATCTCCCACATTTTCCTATAAATACCCCTTCATACCTTCACTTCTTTCACACCACTTCTATACTAAAGTTACTCTCTCAAAATCTCTCTCAAATTCTCTCAAGAGTTCTTACAAGAAGTCCTCTTAGTTTAGCTTCTTTAGGTAAGAAATTTCTCAAGAATTCTTCATGTTCATCTACTTAGTATGAGCTTAGTGTATGTTTTCTAAAATCATGAAGGTTAAGAAAGCAACATTAGATTCATACTTTGTTTTTGTTCATAACATCAATTCCTTTATGTTCCTTTATGTTTCTCTATATTTCCCTTATGTTTATTACTATCTAATATATCTATATAGCTATATATACTATTTAGAGCATATAAGCTCATAGTCTTGCAATTTATTTACCTTTTATGCAATTTATTTATTCCAATGCAATTTATTTAATTTCAAGTTGATTTTAAGACTAGTCATTCTAGTCTTAGACTTGTCCTCATCAAGTCAAAACGATTTCTCATTCTTTTCTTTTTCGGGACTAGTCTTTTCTTAGTCCCGGGGTATCTTGATGAAGCTAAGGTCCCAATACTTGATTTACTTTATTATTTACTTAAGCTTTCACGTTATTATTTTACATTTCTAAAGCTTATGATTCATATTTATGCATGAACATAATGTATTTGTCTCAACAAAAATAAATGAGAAAGTGTTTTCTTGAATTAAAGATTCTTTTTAAGAAATAAATATGGAAAATGGATTTCTTAAAAACCCATGAACATGTATGGGAATGATTTTTCTTACGTAAACAAAAGGTTTTATGAAAACTTATCTTTTATCAAGAAGTAGAAATTCTTTTGAAACATTACAAGAAATAAAAATGTCATTTTGCTACTTTTGAAATCCAAGTTTAGAAAACAAAACCACACTTTAGGAAATTAAAGTAATTTCAAGAGATTTCATTTAGAAATAGAATATTCACCTTAATGAGAGATCTTTCAAAAGTAAAATAGAATCTCAAGTTCAAAATCTTTTAAAAACCTTACTTTTTAAGTTGAGACAACTTCATTTACTTCATTTGTTATGAGTCATTACAAATATATATATATATACCTTTCAAAAGTTTACAAATTAATTGAAATGTTTATCTTTTCAAAATGAGCTTTGTTTACAAGAAGGAAAACAAGTGTTTACAAATTCGTGGCAAATCTGATCGCTACCTTTTCGGGACCCAAACGACTTAGTTTTATGGAAATAAGCTTAGAAATGAGTAGATCTTTTCGAGTAGGTAGAAAACGATATATTATACGCGAAATTCCGAGTTAAAATGAGCAAGTTATGACCATTTTAAGTTGGAATTTCCCTTTCTACGATTTTTAAGAAAATATTAGAATTTTCAAGGATAGAATTTCATGAAATACTCATTTTGGGTATTCTTCTTGAATTAGATAATCACGAGGAGGATTGTTCGTATCCCGAGGATTACTACGATTAAGTGGAATTTTCGAACAACCCATCCAATTCGAGAACGGTGTCGTCATGGCCGAGTGAGTTATTTCCCCGTTATTTTTCATACTCTTGATTGTGCTTGTAAAATTAGTTGCACTAGAATTTAAGAAAAATAAAACGGAAGTATATGATAATATGTTGAAAGAATACTAATATATCAAAACTCGATTTGTTTGTAATAAGATTGTATGTGCATTAATATCTGAAGTGTTTGAAATGGTTGATCACTTGAAAGAAGTTAAATGTAACTACTAGACTGTAATTAAAGAAATTATTCACACTTCATATGTTGAGTCACATTGCATTCGCTACTAACAATTGGTGGGACAATGTATAATAGATGGTAATACCTAACCGGTATATCATGTGAGTGCGAGTAGGAGCCTAAGAACTACAAAATTGGTGGCAGTAGGAGCCTGTTAACTACAAGTTTTATGGCGTATAGGAGCCGGTAACTATAAAAGTGTTTTTTTTTTTTTAAAAAGTTGTGGCTGTAATTGGCCTGAATCCCCAACCCCGAATGAAGGGTGTAAATTCATTCAACATATGATTCCCAGAAAGTCATATGTCTTGTATGCTCACGTGGTTGTTGCATTTCATATGGTTGAATAATAAACTTGATTGATAAATTTCTTCGAGTATGAATTTTGGGATTTACTCACTAAGCCCATAAGCTTACACCCCTATAGATATTTGTATTCCCAGGAACACACATTTTTGTGCCCGAGGCCATCCCGTATCCATATACGTTTTATGTTGAAGCTTTTGGAGGAAATCTACTCGAAAACTTAGATTAGAATTCCTTTGAAATCTTTAAGGTGGTATTTTGGATGTTATGAAGTTATCTTGATCCTTGGTATTAGCGGGGGTATGCTCCTAAGAATTATGTAGCAGACCTTTGGTTATTTATGATATGATATACTTTATTTATGGATTCTTGTATGTTTATCTTTACTTGCTTAAACTATGCTTCTCAAAAGCGTCTCCTATTACCGTGTTAGACGCCTTACATATAATACTAAGGCTTTCGCATGACTAAGGTAGCCATTCTTAAGCCTTGATATTATATGTGGCAGACTGCCACGTTTAGGGTACCCTTCGTGGCGTGACAGTGGATTCGCTTCTCCATTCTTATGTAGCTGTATATACAATATTGTGCTTTATGATTCATATTCCTTAAACAGTATGGTCATCATCGTTTTAAATTCTTATCTTCGTGATCATCTTGATGGGATTGAAATCAAGAGATCTCATTGCTTTATTTTGTACTTATTACTTGTGAAGATCTTATGGAGTTCGGAAATTGAGATTTGATTTCTAAATTTTAACTTTTGTGTAATGATCGTCGTAGATTTCGATCTTTCCAAAGTGTTTTATTTACAAGAAGTTGTATGAGGGGTATCTTGGAATTTGTTAAATTAATTGAGGTTTGTTTTAGTTTCCATCATTGGCTCATTCTAGCTTTTAATGGTCTCAGGCTTTCCTATTTTTAGTCTAGCCATTTAATCCAAGGGTATTTCTAATAACCTATCTCGTTGATTCTATAGACAGGAAAGAATATGCGGTATTCTAAGGGTATAGCACTAACCTGATACCGAGTTACATATTTGATCCTCGCCTCCTTCCATGGCAAAGGACTCCAACTTCTCATCACTAGCTTCTCCATGTACTACATAGGGTGAGGGTTGTAGACAAGATTTCCGAATGAAGATGTTGTCACGCCCCATAGGGGTATCCTAAACGTAACAGTCTGCCACATACTATATAAGACTCTCGAAATTCTATCCGAGCCCTTCGGGAGTCTTGTATAGATGTAAAGCATCCCTTTACGACAATAGAATACTCAATCGATAGAGTTAGGAAGTTTAATGTGGCATTCATTAGCCATAGATAATAAACCAAAACACATATATAAATTACAAAGTCTAAGGGGCATTCCCCGCAAAATAATATTAAGTCCATTACAGTCATCTAGAGTCTCTTAGTTTCCAACAGAAGTCTAAACAAAATCGAAATAAACTTCTAAAGGAAACTCCTAGCTCCAGTACTTGAGTTGTAGCCTTCCTTGGCCTAAGCCAAATGAATTCATGCTGCAACAAGTAAAAGCTATAGGGGCGTAAGCTAACTAGCTTAGTGAGTGAAAACTTCCATATCACAATTAAGACAATTCATTCAAGCAAGTGGTTACTCAAGCAAATGATATGCATCAAACAAATGAGTTTAGCAAACATATGACCAGCCGGAAATCATATGTGGATAGACTTGCACCCTCCATCCCGGGTTAGCAGATTAACGAATCCTGCAGTACGACGCCGTTTAAGCTTACGGTCAACTGAACAATAATTCATTTTATGGATCACGATTAACCAACAATTTCGTTTTATGGATCATGATTAACCAACGTATTCGTTTTATGGGTCACGAAAAACCAACAAATGCTAATGCTTCATCCCCGTCGTGATATGAATGAGTTCAATTATAATTGAGGTCCAATAATAGATTACTCCAATTCTTTTAGGTGACCAACAATTATTCACAGACAATCAATCATAACTCCTAGCTATACAAGTAGTAGCTTAACACCCGGTTTCGATATTTCTTAAGTTCAACTTCACATATCAACAGCAGACAAGTATATAATTTCCATATACCCCATCATGCATATTCATTTTATCTTTGCCTAAAAAACTAATGCCACTATAATTACAATCACAAGCAATAATTGAGAGTGGAAGTAATACTCACTCGGCCATGGTAAGTGGGTCAAAAATAGTAGTAGTCGGGTAGTAGGGTATCGTCGTGCTCGGGATCACCTACCAAATAAGAACAACCTAATAAGAATCTCATCACTTAACTAATTCAAGCTATGTATCTAAACTAAACAAAATCGGAATTCTCTCTATTTGCGGAAGTTCCAACTTAAAACGGCCATAACTTGGCCATTTTAACTCGGAATTTCGCAAATTTTATATCGATTTCTATCTACTTCGAAGGATATATTTATTTCTAATATTATTTTCAAGTTTTGAAAACATTAAGGTCATGGAATAGTGGGATCAGATCTGTTCTGTAACTTTCCTTCTTCCAAAAAATTGTTTCGCAATTGGTAAAAGTGTTTCGAGTTGATGGTTCATGTATAGATGGTATATGAATGAATTCCTAGTATGAATGTCATGTAATGAGCTCAATATATGCATGGTCTTGATGATTTTTGATGATGAACTCTTATGAACTCCTAATTATTATAAAACTCTATGATGGTCATTTCTAAAAATCTATTCTTTCCAACTTTGCATTCTCTAGGGTTTTTAGGATTCTATTCTTAGAATTTACTTATTAACTAAATAAAAATGAGTCCTTAACACCTATACTATCCATGACCTTCATTTATGCATAAAAATCCACATTTTTCACTTGGTAACTATGTTTTCAAACAAGCTTTTCACAAAAATCCGAATTTTAGAAATTTTCTTTTCTTGCATTTTTCCTATGAGAAAACTTGTTTAATGCACCAAAATTTAAAGCTTTATTATATCTATTGTCTAAGGACTTCATTTAACTCATAAAACATTCAATTTAAGCTTGGATACTAAGTGTTTATGTAGGCATTATTCCAAATTACGAATTTAACAAACTAATCACTATCTCAAGATTTTCCATTCTAACTCCACTACTTGTTTTACATATTACTCATGCCTAAACTCATTCAAACTTGTAAAATTTATTCCTTAGAGATACCTATTACATATACCCTTCATTTTTCATGTAAAATATGAGTTTCAAAGTGGTTTTGGTGGTTTTTAAAATAGGGTTCCAAAATCATCCGAATTTCCATAAGACATTTCTAGCAAAAATCTTTTCTTTTTCAAGTATATTACCTCATATACATGAAGATCTATCATCTAACACATCTATACACATGCAAGGCTAAGCTTTTATGATCATTAATGCATGAAAGCTCAAAATAACCATATGAACATAAATGTAGATGAAGGTATGAGTGTCTAAACACTAGATCTACCACATATAGTGCATGAATCATGAGTTTCATGGCATGAACATAACTTTCTATGCTAGATCTCTACTTTACATGCATGAACAAGATGATATTCCAACAAAAACTCTTCTAAACACTAGATCCACTTCTTGTGATGGCTTGATATTCTTGTATTAGTATTTTCATGTCCCTAGCATATGCTCATTAGGATTAAAAGTGGAAAACACACAAGAATGGCCTTGCCATTACAAGATTTAGGACTAACAAAGCTTGGAATCATCATCTAATGGATGATTTGAAGAAGAAAAGAAGATGAAATAAATTTGTGGAGGTGTGTGTATGTGTGTGTGTGTCACGGGAACTTAGAGAGGAGAGGGAGAGGGTTTTCAACCTTTGTTAAAATTTGAAAGAGTGAAAATGAGGAGAGAGAGAGAGGAAAAGGAGCTTATATAATGAATATATTAAGGTTTTAATTGATTAAAAATAGTAAAAATAAAACAAAAAGGAGGGGAAATTGGGGAGGGGGGCGCCGGCCAAGTGAGTAAGGGAGAGAGAGATATTTGATTTTTTGATAAAATTTGTAATTTATGTAATAAAATGTAATAAATGTAATAATTAATTAAGAAACAAAATTTCTTGGAAAAGAAAATTGTAATGAGTAGTTTTAAGGATGTAAGAATAGGGTATGGGTAGTGTGTAGTGTAGGTTGTACTTGTGAATAGTAGACAAGACATCTACTTTACCGGTTGTAACGAAAATACGAGAAAAAGGCTATAACTGTAATTTTTATAGCCCGGAAAATTATAAAATTTATATTTTTGAAATCCTTATAAAATTTCAGTTCTAATGAATATTCCAGAATATTTTTTTGAGTTTGTGGTCTTAGGGCACGTTTTTCCGTAATTGAGCTTGGGAAGGCCCGGAATTAAAAAATTCCCGAATTTAAAACTTTTTAAGGTTTAGAATGTACTTTAAAACAATACTTCATATTCATTTGCTTTATAAAACTTCTTTTATTATGAAACTGAAGGAAAGCCGGATTTAGGGTTTCTAAGCTTCTCTCACTAGACTTAAACTGGACTGGATTAGGGTTTCGCTTTTCAACTCCCGGGGTTTACTTGACTACTGAGAATACCGGGGTTTACAGATGTTCCTAAGGAACTCCGATTCCTTTTTCCTTTGTTGCTTTTATTCCTATTACATCTCCTCCTCTTCTTCCTTAGTAGATCCAGCGAAGCAACATGCAAGTCATCCTATTCAGGGCATGTTTTAGCCAAATGTCCCGTTTTTGCGCAAAGAAAGCATACTTGGTCATCTTTTTGGGACACTTCTCAACTTTGTGACTGGGGTCCCCACAAAGGTAACCTTTGCATTGAAGTCGTGAGCACTGTATAGGGTAATGTTTTCTCTTACATTTCCAACATTGTATCTTATCCAATTTCGTGTCTTCTTCCTTGTTTGGGTCATCGTCCAAGTGAAGTGTTCCAACTTTCCGACTTGGGGTCATGACGGGTTCTTGTTATGGTTGGGTATATCTCTTACAATTTTATTAAGCTCAGGTGAAAATTCTAAATCTTTTATTACGTCTTAAGGGGGTAAAAGAAGCTTAAAGAAACTTATTGGAAATATAGAACACAAAAATGAGGAAATAGAAACATATATAAGAAGTATTGAAATTTTACTGAACTCAAAATCGATAACAAAAACTTCATAATATTCAAAACGAAATACAGAAAATCAAGAGAAGATGTAAATCTTTCATTACAAAAGTTCAAAAAAAGGATGCAAAACATACATTAGAATTAATTCATGAACTAGATGATAAACCACAACATTGGTTTACCTTTTCAAATCATCTTTGTTATTTTTACTCAAAAAGTTATTTGTTCCTGACGCTTTACAAAAGATATATTTTTATTCCTAGGAGATTGACTTCTTCTAAACAAGGGTAGCTATCCACTAGCTAAATCTATTATGGGCATCTACCGTTTCTATTATTGGCTTAAACCAAAAGTCGGGTAAGGTCACTTACTCCTGTTTTTTATAGTTGCTAGAATAGATTCGATCGTCTCATCAAGTATTTTCAATCTTTCTTCCTCATATGTTTGTTCTTGTGTTCTCCAGAAGTCTCCAAGATAGAATTCAAATCCTTAACAATCGAAAATTACATCTTAAGGGTCAGGCAGCTAAATCTAGTTTCTTCTTTACTTAAGGGTTATCTAACACTCACCTATCAATTCCTCAGATCGTATCTTAACATTCTATTCCCCTAAAGTCTTCCCACTTAATTCCCAAAGCCTTGTCGCTGTGATACCAACTAAACTGTCACACCCCGAAGGGTACCCTAAACGTGGTAGTCCGCCGTATACAATATTAAAGCTTAAGAATGACCACCCATGTCACGCGAAGGCTTCCATACTATGTGCAAGGTGTCTAACACATAGAGGAGACACATCGAAATGATACATTTCATGTTGATATAACTTGAGCAACAATGTAAAGGAAATTCAATTTACTATATTCCAAATATCAGAACATAATATACTTCAATTACATTAATCCAAAGACTTCCTTACATAAAACTATTACAAGGCAAATCATAAAACTAGCTAATAACTCCAAACATTCTTATTCATTGCCAAAATCCCGAAGTCATTCTCGGTTTCAACCATCTCGGTCCCCACTTAGCATTCTTGAGATAACCTGCTCATTTAAACAACTATTGGGGTATAAGCTATACTAGCTTAGTGAGAATTCCCTTAACTCAATATCATAATAGACAAGTTATAATCAATCATATGATATGCATGAACAAACACATGAGCAAACAATTATGTATGGGTATCTGGAACCCACACACAGAACGGATTTACGCCCTTCGTATCTTGGGTTAGGAATGGTATTGAACTCTACACAACCGCATCTAGTCCTCAAGCCCTCGGCTCTTAGCACTCGACTCGGCTAGGCTCATCCAAGGAAAGCATCCACATGTGCCTTAGTACCCCTGAATGAGCTCTGATACCGGGTTTGTCATCCCAACGAATCCTCGGACCATACCGATCGACCTGCGTAGGAGTAGCATGGTACCAATGCAATATGTCCAATGCGATGCATGACTAATTTAATTTTTGCTTAGGTCAAACTATTCATATATTCTTTAGAGTGACCAACCAATATCACACACATAATAGAAATAATATGAACAGCGCAGTTATCCAATCGAATCGTGGTTTCGATATGCTTTATTATTCTTTAGCATACATTCATCACAATCTCATCATATATCCCATCCCCATTTATATCAATTTTTATCTTGTTCCTATAATTCTAATGTGACAACTACAAGCATAAACAAGGTAACAAAATAAGGAGAACACTCACTCGGCCATTGGATCACCAGTCTCTTAGTAATAGCAATTCGGTGGTAGGGAATCGTCTGATTCGGGATCATCTAAAAAGGAAGAAATACTCTAATAAGTATTTCAACTCAAACTAATGCAGACGATTTTATACAAACTATCAAATTCGTAATTCTCATCCTAAGTGGGAATTCCAATTAAAACGACCATAATTTGGTCATTTTAACTCGGAATCTCGCAAATTATATTTCGATTTCTATCTACTTCAAAAGATCTATCTATTTGTAATATTATTTTTAAGTTTTGAAAACATTTAGGTCTCGGAACAGAGGGATCATATATGATCAGTAACGGTTTCCGATTCTGAAAAATATTTTTGTAAATGTTCGTAATGTTTCTATTTGATGAATCAAGTATACATGAAATGTGAATGATTTCCTAACATGAATAACATGAGATGAGCTTGGTGTATGCATGCTTTTGTCAATATTTATTAAAAGGAATTTTAGTAACTTTTTATTTGCGGAACTCTATGGCTATTTACTTTCAAGAAAACTAATTTCCTAACTTTGGTCATCTCTATTTGTTTTGGATTTATTTCTCATGAAAATATACTTATCCTTATTAAAATTGAGTCTTCATTATATTTATTACTTATGACCTTCATTTCTACATAAGAATTCCCATTTTATACATTGTAAACATGTTCTTAAAATTGGCTCATCCCAAATTCCGAATTTTGCAAAACTTGTTTTTGTAGTGATTCCTTTATGGAAAAATCATTGGATACTTAGAAAATTAAGGCTCAATCATGCCTTACCACTAAGGACTTCATTTCTTTAATAAAACTTTCATTTTGAGTTTGGAAAGTATGTATTCTTATGACCTCACTCTAAAATTACGAATTTTCGAAGTTGACTACAACTCAAATTTTTCCTACTACATTTCTACTCTTTGTTCCACATATTTTTCTTAGCAAATCCTATCTTAATTTACCAAAATCATCACTTGATGATACCTATGACCTAAACTCCTCATTTTTCATATAAAACACAAGTTTTGGAGTTGATAAATGAGTTTTTAAGACATGGCATTGAAATCATCCGAATTTACAAGTTTTGGATAAACTCAATTTTCATACTTTATTTCTACAATGCATCATACATATATGTATTTCCTACAAGCTATTGTCATGATGGTTATGAGAGGATCTACCTATATGTATACATATAATACCAATAATTCTTTTTGAAAATCTTTACTTTGTAAAACTTTGAATTTTACTAGACTTAAGAAAAATAGTTTTTCTTCTTGTAAAATCATATTTGTTTTTAGCAAAATTCAACCTTGATGACCTATATAACCATCACCTTCATTATTTCAACAAAAACCTTCATTTTGGGGTTAGAAAATAGGTGTTTAAATAGGTGGTTTGTTTAAGTACGAATTTTACAAGATTTTAAAGAATGAAAACATGGTTTAACCTATTTTTGGAAACCATTTGTTATTCTAAGATTATATTTTGATAAACTTCTTTTATCCTTATCAAAACTTGGTCTTTATTACATTTATACCCTAGGAATTCCATTTTCTGATCAAAATTATCATTTTGGCATTTGGAAATAAGTGTTTGAATTGTGGCTATTTTCAAATCCGAATTTTGAGAAATTCATTTGAGCTTATTTTCTTTGTAAAACTCATTTAGTCTTTCAAAAACCATTTCCTAATCAAACCTATCCCTTAAGGTTTCCATTTCTTTACTAAAAGTCTTGTTTTGAAGTTGAAAAATAGGTTTTCAAAATTGGTCTTGGTTGGGATCCGAATTTACAAAATTTATTCTTGGACATATCTTTTGATAAAATCTATCTAAACTTATGAAAATTCATTCCTTATATATCCTATCCTAAGAGCCTTTCATTTCTTAAATAAAAACTTCATTTTTGAGTTGGAAAACATGCTTTTAAAATATTCATTGGCCAAAATCAGAAAATAAAATTTTTATTTTGAAAATAACTTTTGAAAAGCACCTTTGATTCTTATAAAAAGAAGTCTGCATGATATATATACATTGAGATTTCATTATCTTAAGTAAAAATTACATTTTGACATTTGGAAAGTGGTTTTTAAATGGGGCTTTTGCCAAAATACGAATTTCACAATTTTGTTTGAGTTCAAAACTAAGATCTATACTTAATATGAACATAAACATAAAACAAATGCATGGTAGTAATCTATAAACTCATAGATCTAAACTTTACTCATCAAAATCCTTCATTTATGTTATCTATATCCTAAGCCTTCATTTTAAATGAAAAATACACATTTTGAAGTTGAAAAACAACTTTTCTAAATATGATTCCACTTTCATCCGAATTTTCAAAAATTATTTTGGTTGAAAATAAAATAGATCTTGAGTTTCCTACAACTTTTCTACCATCATCATGCTATTACAAGTTGCTCTTGAACATAAAACAAAGTCTAATGCATGTAGGAACCTAAAAACAACTAGATCTAGTTATAAATGCATGAATCACTATAATAGTTATGTGAGTGGTGAACATATGCATAAATCATAAGGAATAACAAAAATAAAAACTTCAGTAACAAGATTTATGGCATAAACAAAAAATCAAAGCTACAAAAAGTTAGATTTACAAAATATAACAACTTTAAACAAAAAAATAATAAAGATACTAGATAGTAATAATGGAGAAGAGGAGAGTTTCATTTTTGGCATCATCATCCTAAGGTTTTAAGCTTATGAAAGGTCATTTGATGCATGAAACCTTCATTACACTTTACCTATATCACCTATGGAGTTTTGGGAAGAAGATTTGCTTAGAAATCTTTAAAAATATGTGTGGGAGCTCATGGAAGACGAAGGGGGCAGCTTGTTTATTGAAGAACAAGAGTAAGAAGAAGAAGAAAAGAGAGGAAAAAGAGAGAGAAAAGGCTAAGGAATGAAAAAGGAAAAATGAGTAAATGAAGGAGAGAGAGAAAATGAGTGTATTAAATGAATGAAAGAGAGAAAAAATAAAACAAGGCAGAAATTTTGGGGGGGGGGGAGGTGCTGGCGTGAATTGAGTGAAGAGAGAGAGAGTCAATTTGTTTGAATTTTGACTTGAAATTGTAATGTAATTAATGGTATGTGTAGCTTTTTGAAGAAGGATTGAAAAAGAGTTGTTTTAATTAATTTTTGGAGGATTTCAAAGGACAAAAGACAGCCATAAAGAGGGTCAAAATCTGCCATGAAGTGTGGGTTAATGTGTAGAAAGATTGAAGTGATAAGGAAGTGATATGTATAAGGTATACTTGAAGGTATGGATTGTAAAAGTACTTTCTTAATAAAATAAAATAAAATCATAAAATTTATTCCAAATATTTGTAGCAGATTTCTCATAATTAAAATTAAATAATTATTTGAATTATTTTAGTATTTTAACAAATATGTTACCGGTATGATCAAAATACGCGAATAGGGGCTATAAATGATATTTTTATAACCCGAAAAATTCTAAAAAATTATTTTATGAAAATATAAATATTTTTTAATTATTAAATTAATTTATTTTATTTTTAGTATCGGGTGTTAAACAGAATCTGATCCCGTAAAAGCCCAAACTAACTAAATTTTAGAAAAACAAAATTTTCTATAATACATAAAATATGTATCTAAAAATATAAGACTTTATAAGAATAATAAAATTATGTAATAAAATAAAAATGAATAGTGCAAAAGACTAATCAATTATAGGTAGTAATTAAAATACGATAAAAAGGTTATAACTGTAACTTTTATAATCCGAAAAATTATATAACTGATATATTTGGAAATCTTATGAAATTACGAGTCTAACGGTACTATTGGTATAATTTTGATATCTCGAGCCCCGGGACACGCTTTTCGAAGTCTGTATCCGAACGGATTCGAAATAGGTCAAAAGTTTACCAATTTCATATTTTTAAACAAACTTATATTACTATGAGCTATTCTACATATTTAAACTACATCTCGGCCTCTAGGGGTAGGGGCGCTAGATTGTCGGACTTAAACTATTGTATACCACTTAGGGTTTCCGGGTGATTTTTCGGTTTAGATCTTTGCCAAATTTGGAAACTGATATTTTATGTTTATACAACATATTTAATTAGAGAAATTTATTTTAAATTTTATTTTTGTAAGTATTTAATATCTTTTAATGTTTCAGGAATTCTTGAATTGAGTTATATTTTCGAAAGTCAATCGTTATTTACTTTTTAATAATTTGTTTTTGGGCTTTATATTACCCGATTTTATAAGTCGGAGTTAATTATGGAATTCTTCGTGCGTAGTGGTTTTGGAATTGAAGTATGTTGAGTTCTTATTTTGTTTTTAAGGATTTTCATTTTCTCCAGATTAAGAAGTTTTCGAATTCATTCGTGATTTAAGACTAGTTGAAATTCGTTTTTAATTTGGAGTGATTTTTAGGGTTTATTTTCGAAGCTCATCTTGAAATTACTTACTAAAATTTTCCGGGGCTTACGGCGTAAATATTCATAGGTTTGAATTTCGGTTATCCAAAATATGCATGCTTCATATGGTTGATTGATACATTACATATTCTTGATGATTAAACATGTATGATTTAATTGAATGGTGAAATGTTTCAGTACTCACTAAGCTTGTTGTGGTCATGCTACTTTCGACTATTATTTTACATGACTATAAGCAAAAAGACCGAAACCAAGACTAGGTGTGGGTGTTATTATAGGATTTGGACCTATGTATTCTTGGAATGAATGTAAGCCCTGGTTTTCTTTATAAACCAAACATGACTTCAATAGCCGAATCGGAAACCGAAACCTTAAACCGGAATAGCTACAGTTAGAACGAAACCTAGAAACCCTAAGTCCGGCTCTGCCGAGAATAAAACCGTAGAACTTTTGAGAGTTAAATAATATAGATTATAGTTCTAAAGAATATATCGGAACTGTAAACCCCCGAATATTTAATAATTCTTAAAAATAATCATAGAAGTTTAAGTATCAAAAATTAAATCCCGAAAATCGACTTAAGATAAAAAAAAAAAAAACCAAATTCTAGACCAAGTCAAAACACTGGAAACGAAACCCTAAAAATCGAACCAAGTAAAAACTTAATTCCAAATAAGAACAAAAACGAGTTTTCTCAATCTTGAGAAAACAAGAACCCTTGAAACGAAATATAAAGTCCAATTACCGATATAATCAATGCCCGTACGTCGATTAAATAATCTACCCAATTCTTAAAACGCGAATCGAAACGATAAATCCAAATACCGCTTAACAATGAGATGATAAAATCCTAAATCCTTCAGTAAAATTTTAGAATCACAAAATCCAAATTTTCAACAAAAGTCAAACTGAGTCAACTCATAAACCTAGACTCGGTTAAACGATCCCGAGAACTAAAAACAAATAAATAATTACGAATAAAATAAGATAAACCATAGACGTCGAGCTAGAAATATAAAACGATCAAAACTTAAAAATTATACGATCTTACGAATAACTTAGTAAAAAAAAAAAAAAAATCGGAAATCAAAACGGAATCCTAAAAGTCAACAAGCCTACAATGAACCCTAGTGTTTAAGATCCGGCAATCCTGCGTTTTCAAATCCTAGAAAACGAAATTAAGTTAATGGCCTAGAATAGTTCGTAATAACGTAGGGTAACATAAAAATATCAGATTCGCGAATTTCGAGTGTCCTTCAAACTCAAACGAGATCGATTCTCGAAAATCGTGTTCCGGAACTCGGAATATTAAAAATATTTCGTTTATACCGATAGACTCGTAAAAATATAAGGATTCCAAAAATATCAGTTTTAGAATTTTTCGGTAGCTAAAAATTACAGATATTGCCTTATACGCGTATTTTTATTACTACCGGTACTTTAACTGTCTAGTCTACTATTCATAGTACTTTTCTACTATTCATTACTATTTCACTATCTCTACTTTTTCTTTACCTATTTCTTACATCTACATACCTATTTCTTACTTTTTTCATTTCCAATACAACTTTATTCACATTAACTTTACACATTACTTCTTTATTACACAAACAAATAAAACAAATCAATTTCTCTCTCTTCACATGCCCAAAACCGGCGCCTCCCCCTCTCTATTGATCTTTGTTTTATTTCTTTTTCAATTTATTTTATTACATCTAAAATTCACTCCAAAAATTCTATAAATACCCCCTTCCTCTTTCATTCTTTCACAACTCTTACACTACCAAAACTCTCTCAAAAACTCTCCACAAATTCTCTCTTCAAGAATTCTCTCTACCAAAACTCTCTCAAACCAATTCCTCACAAAATCATCTCTCATACATAAACTATCTACCACATATCACTACTCACATAATACTCATTTCATTTACCATCTCCATACCTCTTACATACTTTAGGTAATATTTCTTCCATCTATTATTCATCCATGTCATATAACTTAACATGACTATGGTGTTGTTTTGAAACTCATATGAGTAGTAAAAGCAACAACATATTCATGTTTTGTTCTTGTACATAAGCTTCCTATTTTATTATGTTGTTATTATTATTGTGATTATTTGCTTTAATCTAACTTATATATAGTATTATGTATATATTTATTTAGAGCATATAAGCTCATTGTTATTTATTTTCAAGTTATGCAATTTATTTATTTTATACAATTATTAAGACTAGTCTTTCTAGTCTTAGACTTGTCCATATCAAGTCAAAACAATCTTTTATTTATTTTCTCTTTCAAGACTAGTCCATTCTTAGTTCCGGGATGCCTTGATGAAGCTAAGGCTTCAATACTTGACCGGGATTCCTTGATGAAGCTAAGGTTCCCAATGCTTGATATTTTATTTTCTTACTTATTATTTGTTTCTAGTACTTTCTTATGTTCTTATTATTTTATATGCTCATGATACTTGCATCTACATAATGTTAATGTCTCAACTAATTCAAAAATAGAATTTTATTTTATCAAAAGAACTTAAAGCTAAATTTTCTATTTGTGTGACTTGTCACAAAGTAATAAAGTTATTATCAAACAACATAAGTATTAATCAAATTTTTCTTATATAACAAGGATAGTATTACCAAGAAAACATGAGAAATAAATATTTTCTTTGTATTTTATGATAATCTAAGTTTTGAGAAAAATAAATCGTTAATATTGAAAGTAGAAGACCTAAACTCTTTTCTAAGCTAAGAAACAAATTAGTTTTCAAAGTTAAGATAAAAAAAAATCAACCCATATAGTTATAAATCCACTTAGGAAAAATAATGATTTTTAAATTTCTAAAAGAAGAAACTCATTTTCAAAAGAATATAAATAAAGTAAGATTAACAATAATGGATTTTATAAAAATGATTCTTTTCAAAAGAAATGAAAGAGCAAGTTTTGGGAAGCAAAAGCTTATATTTTAGAAATAAGAATAAGAAAACAAGATTCATTTTCTAAAACCATCCTAAATATAAAATTATAAAAAGGTTTTCAACAACCTAAATATACTTTTTAATAAAATTGATCTTTTATCACTAGGAGTGAAATTTATGAAAGACCAAAGATCAGAGGAAAATTTACTTGTTTTGCAAAAAGGAATGAAGGAAATAAAATAAGAATATATTCATTTATAATAAAAATATAAAGTTTCTTCCAAATACTTGAAAAGAAATTATCAAAGTTAAAAGTTTTACGCTCAAAATGAATTGTTTTATGAAATAAATTGAGACACTACCATTAGAATTATGCATATAAAGTGAACTTACCTATATACTCAAAGTATTTATCAAATATATATGTTCATATTTATATATATGTATTTTGTTACAAAGGAATTTTCCTTAAATAAAGTTGAGTTAGAAAACGGATTTGCAAAAGTTTGGTAATATTCGTTTTAAATCTGTACCTGATTTTTTCAGAACCCAAATGACCTTTTATGACCAAGATAAGTTTAGAAATGGATAGATCTTTTCGAATAGGTAGAAAACGGTATATTATCTGCGAAATTCCGAGTTAAAATGAGCAAGTTATGGCCATTTTTAATTGGAATTTCTTCTTGTACGATTTTATAGCGATTTTAAGAAAAGTTTAGAATCTCCAAGAATAAAAATTCATGAAAGACTTATCCCGGGTATTTCTTTTGTTTAGGTGACGAAGGATACGAGAATACCCTGCCCGAGGATTACCACGACTAAGAAGATAGTGAAATGGATGAGTGAGTTACTCCTTCCAATTTCGTTACCTTGCTTGTGCTTGTAACGTAGTAGCATTAGTATACTAAGAAAAGATAAAAACGAATATATTTGGGGATTTCGGGATTATGTGTATATATATGATTCTATGTTTATGCGTGAATTGAGAATTAAGAATATCGCAACTTCGATCTGCTTGTTTAAATAATTTTGTTTACTTACTTGTATGATTGTTTATTGTTGCTAAATTGATTGATCGCCCCTAATAAACCTTAATAAGGTTTGACCTAAGAACAATAAAACGTTCATGCATAGCATCCGTCGAGTCACATCTATTTCGGAAGGTTGCTACTCCTACGCGTAGAGTTGGATCGGCTGTGATCGTGCGGTGCCACGGGCCATGTTCCTTCCTGGAGAATCCAAATCGCTCGGGGAAAGCGACTCTAGGTTCGGAGCCGAGCCAACCGAACGCTGTGGGTGAGGACCTGGGGACTAGCAGTAGAAGGTCGAGGACCTTCAACCCGATTCCCTAACCTTTGATACGGAGGGGTAAATCCATTCTATATATGGTTTTCGGATAACTGTATATATTTGCGTAATCACGTGGTTGTTACATTGTATGCATAGCATATGTGTGATTAAATAAATAAACTTGTTTGAAAATATGGTGCGAATGAAAAGGAATATCTCACTAAGCTAAGTTGTAGCTTATACCCCTATAGATTTGATTGAAACAGGTATATTCGTGGATTTAATTTGAGGATCATGACATTAAGGAAGACATGGACGGATGATTAAAGATATGGAATCATACGATTTTGTAAGGTTCTTTATATGTGCTAACCTATATGATTAGTGATGTACATTTATTTGAAGATAATAGAAGAATATGCCCTTCAGAATTGAAATGTGATATGTTTATGTTTTATATTCTCTTTGTCTTGTTACTTATTTATTATCAATATAAATTGCGCTACTTCGATGCGTTCCCTTGGTTGTGATGTACGCCTTGTACATGATATGGAAGCCTTTGAAGGACTAAGGTAGTCATTCCTAGGCTTTAGTATCGTGTATGGCGAACTGCCACGTTTAAGGTACCCCTCGGGGCGTGACAGGAACATAAAAAGATCAGTTTTTGGTAAACTATCTGTTCTAAACCCAATCGGGATCCGTTCCGGAAACCCAGCCCCCGGGACTCAAAATTAGAAAATATTTCAGAATACTCTTTAAGACCGAAATGTAGTAAGGAATTCAAAAATATATTTATTATAATTTTTTGGTTTATAAAAATTACAGTTATAGCCTTTTATCGTATTTTCTTTACTAACAAGTAATTTAATTGTCTAATCTACTATTTATTACTATTCACAAGTACAAGCCCATATCCTACTCTTACATCCTCACAATCAAGTCTTACCTTATTGCATCACATTCTTACATTTGCTTTTCGAACACATTTTATTACGCATTAAATTTGAAAAATTGTACAAGATTTATTTTCTCTCCCTTTCTCCCCCTCTATGGCCGGCGCATACCCCCCTCCATTCCCTCTCAAATTGTGTTATTTTTCTTCTTTTATTTAATCATACAAAACCCTAATAACCCTCACTATATATATTCTTTTATGCCTTTATTCTCTTTCTTCATTTTCACTTTTACAAATTTTACAAACTCCCTCTCCTCTCTCTCATTGTTGCCGTGACACTCCCTTTCCCCACACACACTCACACAACAAATTTTTTTCTTCAAGCTTCCTTGTTTCAAACACTAAATAGGTATAGATCTAAACTTTACTACCACAAAGAAATGTAATGGCTAGATCATTCATGTGTAGATTCATAAAAAAATCCCTATGAGCTTCATGCTAGGGACATGAAACCACTAGAACATGATGATCAAGCTGTCATAAGTTGTGGATCTTGTGATTAAAGCTTATATTTTTATCATGATCATAACATATATTCATATAGTGATGATTTTATGTAGGAATCGTGCTACTACGTTATTGTCATAAGTAGCATACTTCATTTCATGCATTTAACATGATCATTACACTTAGATCTAGCTTTTAAACATTTATTCTTTTACATGATATTGGAGATCACATGCATTTATTATGTTTAAGATGAATGAATGGTCATAAAGATTTTTGTATTATGTACATGAATGATTTATTATTTCTAAAAGTTAGGATAATTATGAAGATGAGGCAAAAAGCTCAAGAATAATTTGGTCTCATAAAAACAAACTTTTGTAAATTCGGATGGAAAAATAATTATATTTTGAAAACCTATTTTTCAACTCCAAAATATGATTTTTATGTGAAAAATGAAGAGCTTATGGAATAGATAACAATAGGAAATGATTTTAGTAAGTTAATGGTAGATCTACTAAGAGAAATTTGTCAAACAAGAAATATTTACAAGATAAAAAATTTAGATCTTAGGATGGTTACATAAAATTCGTAACTAGGAAAAGAGGATATGTAAACATCTATTTTTCAAACTTAAAATGGAAGTTTTGTTAAGAAAATGAATTCCTTAGGGGATAGGAATAGTGGAGCCTTGAATTTTAAATTATTAAATGGGTTTTTCTCAAAGAAATAACTTAAAAACTATTTTTGCAAAATTTGGATATAGGAATAGCCAATATTTAAACACTTGTTCACAAAGAGTAAAATGAGGATTTATGTTGAAAAATGAAGACCTTAAGGAATAGATATGGTAAATACTTAATTATAACAAGAATGAATAAGTTCTATTAAGGAAAATATCTAAAACAAGTGTGGTTTTGTCAAAAGCACAAAACTAGGCTTACTAAGTTAAGTATTCATGATAACTTGTAAAGTAGAAGTTTTCAAAAGTATTCTCTAATAGAATATCATTATGAACATACATATAAGAAGCTCATAACATATCATTCAGGATAGTAATTTGTTAATATTGCATGCATATTTGGTATGGATAGTAGAAATATCATAATTCCTCACAAAAACAATTTCAAAAATGGATCTTTATTACCGAACAAAACTGATCCAAAATTTTCGAGACTTAAAAGTTTCAAAATTGAATTATTATATTAGAATTAGATAGATCTTTTGAAGTAGATAGGAATCGGTATATAATTTGAGAAATTCCGAGTTAAAATGACCAAGTTATGATCGTTTTAAATTGGAATTTCCATTAATAACGAGAATTATGAACTTAATAGTTTTTATGAAATAAAATGGATTACATATGAGTTAAAATACTCATTTGGGTATTTCTTTCGTTTAGTTGACTTGGATCCCGATGATTCATTACCACCGGATTACTATTACTGAGAGACAGGCGACCAATGGCCGAGTGAGTATTACTCCCTAAATTCATTTCATGCTTGTGATTGTAGCAATTAGTTGCACTAGATTATAAGGCAAAAGATAAAATGAAATTGCATGATGGGAATTATGGGGGATCATGTATGCTTATTGATGAGTTGAGAAATGGTATTAAGAATATCGGAATCGAGTGATTAATTCATGCTTGTTTAAAGTACTATAAAAGTGATTATCTATGGAATTTGTTGATCACCTAAGAATCGGTTTTAAAGATTATTCGGATGGATAAATTAATATGGACATAATCACTTCATGATGGGGATAAGCATTAGCATATGTTGGTTACCCGTGATCCTTAAATGGCTAAAAGTTGGTTGATCGTGATCCATAAACGACATAAGTTAGTTACCTGTGATCCATAAACGACTTATTAATTCAATGGTAGTACCATAGTATTCGTTAATCTGCTAACCCCAAATGGAGGGTGTAAATCCATTCACTTATGATTTTCGGCTGATCATATGATTTTTTGTTCATGTGGCTGATGCATTCCATACGATTGAATAATTAACTTGATTGAATGATTTGTTATAAATGTCTTTATGGAAGTATTTACTCACTAAGCTAGTGTAGCTTACGACCCCACATCTTTTTCTTATTGCAATATACATATATATGGTTAAGGTCGAGGCATCCTACCGAGCAGGTACAGGAATTAGGAGTTTGCATCAGAAGTTTATGTTCAATTTTATACAGAATTCCATAGGAAACCTTAATATTTATTAGATGACTGTAAAAGATTATTTTTAAACTCGATATTGTTTTACGGGGAAATGCCCCTAAAACTTTTGTAACTAATTATATGGACTCATGGTTTATATTATGATGCTGGTAGTATGGCAAATTAAACTATTTATCTCCATTGGTTCATGTATTCTATTGTCGTAAATGTATGCCTTGCATCTGTACAAGACTTTGGAAAGGTTATGGTAGCAGTTCCTAAGTCTTATATAGTATGCGACGAACTGTTACGTTTAGAGTACCCTATGAGGCATGACAATGAAGGAAGACCCTATTTTGTAATAGAGACTTAGATTTTGATGCTTGTAGTAATTTAAGTTATGTTTTGTTTTTTTAAGTCCTTTGGTTAGAAATTTTTAGGTGAAACCTAAGACCAAGGATGAAATGTTTATGTAATGACTTTAGATTTTGCATACTTATTCTTATGTATGTCTTATATGTATGCAATATCTCTCTTTTTCTAAAAACAACTTCAATCTTGTAATATATGTCCACATCACGGGGCATGTTAGTTATATAATGATTATATAACTTGCTGGAGGCCTCGGTTTGCTACATAGTGTATTGTTGCAACTAGCGTACCCTATGGGGGTATGACAAATATGGTAGGTAATCTTCAAGAATTGAAAGGAATTCAAACTGAGATGCTATTCAACCTTGCTTTGTTTTCCAAATATGAAGCTAGAGAAATTTACACAAATTGAATACATTCTAGAAGGATTTCTAACAATAAAAAATACTGATCATGGAAGCATTTCAAATTATCCTTGCTGGAGATGTTCAAATAAGAATATTACAATGGCTAGCAAATATTTTCTATCCACATCCCATACACAAGCTTTAACCCATGATGTGATGAGAGTTTCAAGCGAAAGGTTTTGAGGATTTTAATGAAGGGCTTTTACGATTAGGGTCATGGCTTCCTTTTTTTCCTCTTAATTTTTGATTTTATAATCGATGTTTTTATTTTAGAGTTGAATAGTTTTTTTTTTCCCAATGTTTGGTTTGGATCAGATTGGTATTCCGTCTAGTTGATAGAGAATATTTGACCATAATTTATTGGGAAAAATGGTGGATGATCAAGCTAGCAAGCCTATAAGAAATTTCTTAAGTGCATCTGCCTAGATGGACTCTAGCCCGTGAAAAACCTCAACCTCTCTACAAAGACCTCAGCCGCACAAGGACCTTAATGTAGTGCTCAAACTCCATGAAGGCCCCAGTCCCCATGAGGACTCTATAAACCCCTC
The DNA here is from genome assembly GCA_024138025.1 of Combretum micranthum. Lineage (NCBI taxonomy): Eukaryota > Viridiplantae > Streptophyta > Magnoliopsida > Myrtales > Combretaceae > Combretum > Combretum micranthum. The sequence goes on from JAMXBD010000458.1 coordinate 400,141, forward strand.
ATTTTTAGGATAATTTTAAGCTTAAACCTTAAGTCGGAAAGTCAACCGTAAACCCTAGGTCAACAAATCCTTAGGAAACCCTAGTAGTTTAGATCCAGCAATCCTGTGTTCTTAAACTGAGAAGTCAAAATATGAGTGAAGATTGTAGATTAGCTCGTAATAATATTATGATGTTTAAAAATATCATATTGATAAATTTTTGGCCTATTTTGAATCTGATCGGATACAGACTTTGAAAAGCGTATCCCGGGGCTCAAGATACCAAGAATATACTATTAGTACCATTAGACTCGTAATTTCATAAGATTTCCAATAATAATAGTTATGTAATTTTTGGGTTTATAAAAATTACTGTTATAGCATTTTTATCGTATTTTCTTTACTATTGGTAATTTAATGGTCTAATGTACTTTTTGAATTTCTAATCACACTATTCACAAGTACAACCAACCCATACCCTATTCTTATATCCTTACAACCTATTCTTACAATCTCACAGCATTTTCCTTACAAATTTATTTTTCCAATACATTTTATTACTTAAACTACTTATTAAATTTGAATTTTATCACATAAATAATATAATATATCTCTCTCCCCCCTAAACCCCTTAGAATCGGTGCCCCTCCCCTTTACTCTCTCTCTCAATCTATTTTATTTTCCTTCTTTTATTCCACACAAACCCTAATCTAATCCTCTATATAAACTCTTTATTACCTTTCACTTTTTACTTTTCTCTCTTTTCTCTTAAGTGAAACTCTTGCAAAAAAAAAAAAAATTCTCTCCTTCTCTAATGCCTTGACCCCCTCCCTCTTTCACACACACACACACTTTTTCCTTCAAGTTTTCTTATTCCAAACTTTCAATAAGCAATAGATCTACACCCCACAACAATAAAACATGTAATGGTAAGATCATACATATGTGGGTCCAGTAAAATCCCTATGAGCTTTATGCTAGGAATGTGGAAACGCTTAAGCATGAGATTCTTGCCATCACAATGTTGTGGATCTTGAAATTTAGGTTGTTTTACTATTATTTTGCTATATTATTGTCTTATGTTGTTATTATTGATATTTTGTGCATGTATTCATCTATTAACCTCATCTACATAATGTTGATGTTGCATTTGCATTCATGACTTGCACGATATACTAGATCTAGTTGTTTTGAGTACATAAATGCCATACATTTTTGTCTTATGTATATAAAAGACTTGTAGTAGCATAATAGTAATGAGAATATGTTAAAAACTTCAAGATCTATCTTTCTTTCAGCAAAAATGATTTTTGGAAATTCGGATGGAAAAAGAGCCCTATTTAGAAAACCTATTTTCCAACTCCAAAATGAAGTTTCTACACTAAATATGGAGAGATTATGGAATATGTATCATAAAGAAATGATTTTGGTGAGTTAAGCTTACTTTAACTGAGAGAATTTTCAAAATAAGAAAAAGGTTTTAAAAGATAAGTTAGAACTTGATTAAACCCCAATAAAACCTTGAAATTCGTAACTAGGGTGAAATGCCAAGTAAACGCCTATTTTCCAACCCTAAAACAAGAGTTTCATTGAAGAAATGGAAGCCTTAAGGAGTAGGTATGATTAGGATTTAATTTTAGAAAGATTAAATGAGTTTTATACAAGAAACAATCTCAAACATAAATTTCAAAATTCGGATTTAGAAACGACCCCCATTTAAACACCTATTTCCAAATGCCAAAATGAGGATTTTAATAGAGAAATAGAAACCTTAGGGAATAGATGTAATAAAGACTTAATTTTGACAAGAATGAGTGGATTTCATCAAGGTATAATCCTAAAACAAGAAAAGGTTTCAAAATATAGATCAAACAATGTTTTCATTCCTTAAAATTTTGTAAAATTCGTAACTAAGTAAAACCCCTATTTAAACATCCATTTTCCAACTCCAAAATAAAGAATTTTATTAAAATAATAAAGGTGTTAGGCATATAGGTAATTAAGGTTATATTTTAATAAAAATAAGTATGAATTTGTAAGAAATAAAACTAGTTTTCTTAAGTCAAGTAATTTAAAAGGTTTTGCAAAGCAAAAGTTTTCTAAAAGAATTCTTGTAATCAAATATCATTAATGATATACGCATAGATAGCTCATATCATGGCATTCATGATAATAACTTATAGATATTGCATGTACATATAATATACTTGGTAAAAACAAAGCTTCCGAAAATAGTGTCTTTCAAACCCCATGAAGCATTGTCTAAGTATATGAGAAAATAGATTGATCAAAACCCATGAATCATGTCATGCCCCAATTGGTATCCTAAATGTAATAGTCCACCGCATGCTAAACGAGGCTTAAGAATCACTACCACAGTTATTTAGAAGACTTGTATTAGATGCAAGGCATTCCCTTACGACAATAGAATACATATGCAGTTGGAGATAGACAGTTCAATTTGATAGAATAAGCTAAAAACATAAACCATAGATATCTTAGGATCAGATACAAAAGTACTAAGGGGCATTTCCCTCGCTAAAAAGTCTAGATATTACTTTTCAATAATAACCCGAGCATTTAAGGTTTACTATGAAAGTTTATACAATTTTAATTATAACTTCCAAGGGAAAAATTCCTAACTTCGCATTACCTTATTTGGCCAAGTCCGGGGATGCAGCCATACGTACAGGAACTACATTAAAAAGAAGCTATGGGGGTATAAGATACACTATCTTAGTGAGTTTCACTTCCAAATTAAATACTCTATCAAACAATAGGGTAAGCAAGTTATACTAAACAATCGTATGAAATGCACAAGCACGTGAGTATACAATACATAAGACATTCCAGGAGTCCTATGTTGGATGGATTTATGCCTTCCATTTAGGGTTAGGTGTTTTAGGCTCATATGACCATAGATTTTAATTCTTTCCTTATTTATTTAGTGGTTGTTTCAGGTGCCCACCCACTCATTAATTATGTAGTTGATTCAAGTGCCTACTCCATTTCCATTTTAATTTGGGCGACCCCGTGCTGATCATCCAAGTTTTCAAGCCCACCCGTTACTTAGCTATTATGCCTTCTTCCCACAAAGGTATAATAACAAATGTAATGTGACTCGACATATGTTATGCATGGACAATTTAGTTATGAGATCATGGCATATCATTTAAGTGAATTATAGGTGATCATAGATATTTCAGACACTTCAATTCTATACTAAATCATACAAATATTTATAACACTTCCCATTTCGATATTTTTATCATCAATTCAACCCAGTAGAAATCACATGCACATTCAAATTTTATCTTGTTCTTGTTCTAGTTCTAATGTCACTATCATTGCAAGCACAATCATAAGTATGTAATTTAAGGAAAGTGAACTCACTCGGCCATGGACACGGGTCTTAATAGTAGCAATCTGGAAACAAGAATTTCCCCCGATTTCAAGGTCACCTAAACGAAAGAAATACCCAAATGAGTATTTCACACCATAGCTAATTCCAACTTATTAAATAAAAACTCTTAAGTTCGTAATTTTCGTGGTAGATGAAAATTCCAACTTAAAAGGGCCATAACTTGGCCATTTTAACTCGGAATTTTGCAAATAAGCTATCGATTTCTATTTACTTCGAAAGATGTATCTATTTATGATGTTATTCTTAAGTTTTGAAAACTTTTAGGTCTTGAAAAGCTCGGATCAGATCTTATCAATTGCTAAAAATTGTATTTTCGAAATTGTTTTGTGAAAATTGAGTTATTCCTACCAGGTATATTATATGTGCATACAATATCTACAAGTCATTATCATGAATGACATGATATGAGCTATCTATATGTAAATCCTTAACGATTTTTTATTAAAAAGAATTTTTGGAAAACTTTTACTTTGCAACAATTTGAAAAACACTCGGTTGAGAAACCTAGCTTTATCTCTTTGAAAATTATCCATATTTTTACTAAGATAAAGCCTTGATGACCTATATACCTAGTACCATCATTATCTTAATAAAATTCTTCATTTAAAAGTTGGAAAAGTGGATGTTTAAATATGGGTTTTGCCTAGTGACGAATTTTACACAATTTTAGGAAATAAAAATATTGATTGATCCATATTTGGAAATCTTTCATTTGTTTTAGGTTTATACTTTGATAAAACACATTTACTCTTATCAAAATCAAGTCTTTATCACATCTATTCCCTAAGGCTTCTATTTTTCTATTAAAATCCTCAATTCGGCATTTGGAAATAAGTGTTTAAATAAGGGTCATTTTTTGATCCGAATTTTGAAATTTGTTTTTGAGATTATTTCTTGTGTAAAACTCATTTAATCTTTCTAAGATTAAGTCATAATCAAACATACTCCCTAAGGCTTATATTTCTTCAGTAAAACTCTTGTTTTAAGGTTGGAAAATAGGTGTTTAATTAGCATTTCACCCTAGTTACGAATTTTAAGTTTTTGTTGGTGTTGAGACATAGCTCTAACTTAACTTTTGTAATCCTTTTCTTGTTTTGAAAATTTCTCTTAGTAAAACTAAGCTCATCTTATAAAAATCACTCCTTTAAGATACCTATCACCTAAGCTCTTCATTTTACATGTAAGATCTTCATTTTGGAGTTAGAAAATAGGTTTTTTTAATGGTTATTTCTCAAGATTCTAATTTCAAAAGTCATTTTTTTGATAGAAACAAAATAGATCTTAACCTTTGGCAACACCTTCATTAAGACTATCATATTGTAAATCTTTTATGTATATAAGACAAATATCTATGGCATTTATGTACTCCAAACAATTAGATCTACTATATTACTCATGTCATGGATGCAAATGCAACAAAAACAATATGTAGATGATAGTAATAATAAAAATATATGCACAAAATATCCATAAGAGCAATATATAACAATAATATAGCAAAATACTAGTAAATATGTAAATCCCTGAATTTTTGGATCCAAATTAAAAGCTTAAACCCTAATCGGAAGTCAACTGGATTTCTAGAGTCGACCAAACCCTAGTTTACCGTAACCGCCTAAGTCCGGCATTACCGTTTTCTCAAGCCCTAGAAAACGAAGTTGGAAAAGTTAGCTATAATAGTTCGTAATAACTATAGGTTATATAAAAATATCAGATTGAAGGAATTCGAGTGTTCTTTGAACCCGATCGGACATAGTTATTGAAAAATGTGTCCGGACGCTCGGAATAGGAAAAATATTTCGAATATACCGTTAGACTCGTAAAAATATGAGATTTCCAAAAATATCAATTTCGTAATTTTTCGGTAGCTAAAAATATCAGATATCGCTTTTATACGCGTATTTTCTTACTACCAGCATTAAATTATCATGTCTACTTTTACATTACACTATTTTCTACTATTCCACACTATTCACCTATCTCTACTTTTTCTTACAACCTACTCTTACAAACCATACACATATTTCTTACACATTTTCATTTACAGTACAATTTCACATCTTTCATTTCTTATTTTTAATTAACAAAATAACAAAAAAAAAATAAATTTCTCCTCCCCCAATACACCAAAATTGTGCCGGCCACACCCCTCCATGCCTCAATTTGTTTTATTTTTCATTTATTTAATTAACACAAATTATCTCCGATATTTTCCTATAAATACCCTGTAAACCCCTAAAATTTTCGGAATCGGTTTAGCACAAAACCCTAACCGAAAGTCAAACGAAACCCTAAAGGTCAATAAAACCCTAGTTTACCGTATCAATTTAAATCCTGCATTGCCGTTTTCTTTGGCCCGGAAAAACGAAGTTGGGATAATTAGCTAGAATAGTTCGTAATAACCATAGGTTTTATAAAAGTTTGGGTTTCACGAATTTCGGATGTCCTTTGAACCCGATTGGACACAGTTCTCGAAAAACGTGTCCAGAGGCCCAGAATAGTAAAAATATTCCGAATACACCGTTAGACTCGTAAAAATATAAGTTTTTCCAAAAATATCAATGTCATAATTTTTCGGTAAGTAAAAATAACAGATATAGCTATTATACGCGTATTTTCTTACTACAGGTACTTTAATTGTCATATCTACTTTACATTACACTATTCATTACTATTCTACACTATTCTTTTATCTCTACTTTTTCTTACACCTACTCTTACACTCTACATAACCTATTATCTTAACTTTTTACCTTTTCCATAACTTTATATCACATCTACCTTACATATTACATCTCTTATCTTTCCAAAAAGTCAAAAATTAAATCAAATGCCCTCCCCCATGCAATCCGGTGCCCCTCTCTCTCTTGCCCTCAATTTGTTCCAATTTTGCATTTATTTAAATCACACAAAAATCACTCCTCAAAATCCTATAAATACCCCCCTTCTCTTTCACTTCTTTCACACCACTTCTACACTAAAATTACTCTCTCAAAATCTCTCTAGAATTTCTCTCCAAGAAGCTCTTCAAGAAGTTCTCTTAAGCTCATCTTCTTTAGGTAAAAGTTCTTCAAGAAGTCTCCATGTTCATCTACTTAGTATGAGCTTAGTGTATGTTTTCTAAAACCATGAAGTTAAGAAAGCAACAATAGGTTTCATACCTTGTTTTTTCATACCACAATTCCTTTATGTTCATTTCCTCTAATATTCATTATGTTTTTCTTATGTTCATTATGTCTCTTTTATGTTCATAACTATCTACTATATCTAGATAACTATATACATATTCTTTAGAGCATATAAGCTCACTTGCAATTTATTTAGTTCATGCAAAGCAATTTATTTACCTTTCCATTGCAATTTATTTATTCATTCCTTGAATTAAGACTAGTTTATCCTCATCAAGTCAAAACAACTTTTCTTCTTTCATTTTTATTCATTATGGACTAGTTTATTTCTTAGTCCCGGGAGCCTTGAAAACTAAGACTCCAATACTGATTTTATTATTTATGCTTTATGTTATTTTGTTTATTATTATTCTCATAATCATGTTCATTTAGATTGTTGTCCAAAAGTTTTATTTTCTAAAGATAATGAAATAAAAGAAGACTTTTTGTCACTTAGGAATAAGTTTATGTGAAACATAAAAATATAAGATAACAAAAATAAACTCCTTCATTTTCAAGTTACAAAAAGAATTCACTATGAATTTAGAAACTATTTTTACTTAAAAGCTAGTTAAATCTTTGTTACTCTACTTTGCTTTTCAAAAGAAAATATTTTGTTGACAAAAATGGTTCTTTTCATAAAGAAAGAAAATAAGATGGATGACTAAGGAAATTTTTAAGTAAAGACCTTGCAAATAGGCAAAGAAAATTTATGGTTTGAAAAGAATAAAATTTTCACTTTTCAAGTTACAAGAAAAAGTTAATAAGATTATAGAAATTAGTTTTTCTACAAAAAGTCCTTAATTGTTCCACTTTGTTTTTATAAGGAAACCAAATTTTCATGCATGGGTAATTGTTTTTGGAAATGGGAGACATGAGAAAAAGAATGAGAAATATCAAGTAAAGATTTTTGCCAAAACAAGTAAACAAAGGAATTTACGCAAGAAAATGAAGAAAAGAATATTTTCTAGAAAACTTCAAAAATATTATTAGTGTAACTTAGAAAGTAGAAAATTTTATTTTCAAAAGTCACTTAGAAAAAGATAAATGAAACCAACATAAAACGTTTTTAGAAAATAAAGAAAACAAGGTATTCATTTCAAAAGAAATTTACAAAAACAAATTCCGAAAAGCTTCAATCCGACATTGTTTTACCGAAGAAAAATAATTGGACAACAAGACACTTGAACATGCTTAAATATGAGTTATATAGTTATAAAAAGAGAATTTTTCAACTATATAGATAACTAAGTATTTATCAAAAGAATTTTGATTTCTTGAACCAAAGTTGTTTTTACTTGGAAATCCGTGGTGAATTTTGTCGCCACTTTTTCGAAGCCTATATGGCTTTGTTTGTGGGAAATAATTTTAGAAATGGGTAGATCTTTTCGAGTAGATAGAAATCGGTATATTATATGCGCGATTCCGAGCTAAAATGACCAAGTTATGGCCGTTTTAAGTTGGAACATTCTTTTATACGAACTTTGACGTTCTTTGACATTGTTTTGTCAAAAATTCAAGAAAATCTTCAAGAAAAACTCATTATGGGTATTTTCTTTGGTTAGGTGATCCCGAGGAAGGATTTCTTCACCCCGAGGACTATTACGATTTAGTGGAGTGTGTGAACGACTCATCCGCTTAAGAGAAATAGACGGCAATGGCATCGTGAGTTATTTCCCCGTTATTTTTCATACTCTTGCTTGTGCTTGTAAAATTAGTTGCACTAGAATCTAAGCAAACTCAAAAAGAAGTGTATGATAATATGTTGAAGGAATACTAAGTATATCGAAAATCAAATTGTTTGTAATAAAGTTGTATGTACATTAATATCTTGAATTGTTTGAAATTGGTTGATCACTTGAAAGAAGTTAAATGTAACTACTAGATTTTAATTAAAGAAATTGTTCATGCACTTCATATGTTGAGTCACATTGCATTCACTACTATACAATTGGTGGGACAAGTGTATAATAGTGGTGGTAGACATAACCGGTATATCATGTAAGTGGCCAGTAGGAGCTGGTAAGAACTACTTAAATTGATGGCTAGTAGGAGCCTGTACTAACTACAAGTTTTTCGTGGCTAGTAGGAGCCTATAATAACTACAAAATCTTTTTGGTGGCTAGTAGGAGCCTGTAATAACTACAAAATTTTTTATGGCGTATAGGAGCCGGTAAGACCTATAAAAGTGTTTTAAAAGTGGTGGCTGTAATTGGCCTGAATACCCAACCCCGAATAAAGGGCGTAAATTCATTCAACATATGATTCCCGGAAAGTCATATGTCTTGTATGCTCACGTGGTTGTTGCATTTCATACGTTTGAATAACCAACTTGATTGATAATTTACTTCGAGTATGAATTTTGGGATTTACTCACTAAGCCTAGTAGCTTATACCCCAATAGATATCTTTTGCAGTTCCCGTACCTATGGTTAAGGCCATGTGGACCCTGTAGCCAGGTAATCCCTCTTGTATATTAGAATTCTGAATAAAGAGTAGCTGAGCATTAGCATGTTAATATGTATATAATAGATTAGTAAGCTGTCCCTAAGTTGGTAAAATTTATGCCATGGACAAATAATTGTTGTGATTCTTCTTTTCTTAACATGTTTCTATATCTCCTTAAGCTACATAATTCCATATATGGTCCTCTAAAAATTGTGAAAGTAAGCCTTACACTTAATATAAAAGCTTTTGGAATGACTAAGGTTGTCATACTTAAACTTTAATATTGAGTGTGGCGGACTGCCACGTTTAGGGTACCCATTGGGGCGTGACATACCTCCTCATACCTTCACTTCTTTCACACCACTTCTTCTCTAAAGTTACTATACCAAAATCTCTCAAGAATCCTCTCAAGAAGTTCTTCCTAGACTAGCTTCTTTTAGGTAAAAATTTCTCCAAGCTTTCTTTATGTTCATCTACTTAGTATGAGCTTAGTGTGTGTTTTCTAAAACCATGAAGGTTAAGAAAGCAACAATAGGTTCATACTTTGTTTTTGTTCATAATCACAAATTCTTTTATGTTCCATTATGTTTCCTTTATGTTTATTACTATCTAAATATCTATGTAGCTATATATTATATATATATATATATTATTTAGAGCATATAAGCTCATTGTCTTGCAATTTATTTACCTTTCGTGCAATTTATTTACTTCATTGCAATTTATTTATTTTAAGTTGTTTTTAAGACTAGTCATTCTAGTCTTAGACTTGTCCTCATCAAATCAAAACTTTTTCTTTTCTTTTCGGGACTAGTCTTTTCTTAGTCCCGGGGTACCTTGATGAAGCTAAGGTCCCAATACTTGATTTACTTTCTTATTTGCTTAATCTTTCAAGTTATTATGTTCCTTTATATTTCTATAGTTTATGATTCATATTCATGCATGAACATAATATTTTTGTCTCAACAAAAATAAATGAGGAAGTGTCTTCTAAAACTAAAGGTTCTTTCTTAAATAAATATGGAAAGTGGATTTCTTAAAAACCTATGAACATGCATGGAAATGATTTTTCTTAAATAAACAAAAGGTTTTTGAAAACTTATTTTTCATCAAGATATAGAAATTCTTTTAAATATCATTACAAGAAACAAGAATATCATTTTATTACCTTTAAAATTGTTGGAATTTAAGTTTAGAAAATAAAACCACTCCTTAGGAAATTAAAGTAGTTGCGAGAAATTAATTTTTGAAAAAGAAATATTCATCTCAAATAACCCAAGAATCCTTTCAAAAGTAAAATAAATATTCCAATAAAATCTCAAGTTCAAAGTCTTTTAAAACCTTACTTTTTATAAGTTGAGACAACTTCATTTACTTCATACATTTGTTATGAGTCATTACATATATATATATATATACGTTTAAAAAAAATTTTATAAAATATTTGAAATATTTATCTTTTCAAATGAGCTTTGTTTACAAGAAGGAAAATAAGTGTTTGCAAATTCGAGGCAAATCTGGTTGCTGTCTTTTCGGAACCCAAACGATCTAGTTTTATGAAAATAAGCTTAGAAATGCGTAGATCTTTTTGAGTAGGTAGAAAATGGTATATTATATGCGAAATTCCTAGTTAAAATGAGCAAGTTATGGCCATTTTAAGTTGGAATTTCCCCTTATATGATTTTACCGTGATTTTAAGAAAAGATTAGAATCTTCAAGAATAAGTTTTATGAAAGACTCATTTTAGGTATTTCATCTTGTTTAGGTGATGAGGGACCGAGATCGTCTATCCGGAGGACTATTTCGATTAGACCTACCAATTATGGAGTGAGTTAATTCTTTTTCTAAGTTACATTTCCTTATTTGTGCTTGTAATTAGTGGCACTAGAAATTTAGGAAAAGATAAATGAACAAATGTTATGAAATAATTTTTGAATAAAAATTAAGTATATCGAAAGATGATATGTTAAATAAAAGTGTGGCTCTTGTATTGATATGATGAAATTATGGTTGATCACCTTTAACATGAATTCAACTTATATGGTTAAATGTTTAATCGAAATTTATTCATGCATATCATACTTGTGAGTCACATTTATTTCACTACTATTCTTCGTGTGGGAAAACGAGGAAGTGGTAGTGGTGGCTAGTAGGAGCCGGTAAGTCTATAGGCCAGTAGGAGCCAAGAAGTCTACAGAGCGAGCAGAAGCCGGCAAATCTGCAAATATTGATGGTCGTATGGGCCTGTAACCACCTAACCCTTGTCATGGAGGGCGTTAAATCCATGCTGCACTTGATTTCCAGTTAATCTTGTGTATTTGGTTGATCATGTGATTGGTGCATTTCATATGCTTGAATTAAATAACTTGGTTGTCATAAGGAAATGTTATATAGTTAGGAATTATCTCACTAAGCTAGATTTGCTTATACCCTTATAGTTTTCTATTACAATATGATTATCTATGGTTGGCCCCGAGGAGCCCAGTGTGCCAGGTATGAGCTTATGATACTAGGAGTTTTTGGAAGAAGTTTATGTATTTTTAGTTTTGAATATAGACTTCTAGGAAAAATCTCTATAGTAGACTTATGTGGTAGTTATGTTTATTTTGTTATTAGTATAGTTGATCAAAGACTTTAAGGCGAGGGAATGCCCCTAAGATGATGTACGAACTTATTATCGAATGAAGATCTTATGTTTATCTATTTAAGTTCATGCTTGCTTTTGCTATCTATTTAAACGTAATACCCCTGTGAGTCTTCTACTATCTTGGAAGCACGCCTTGCATATGATATCGAAGCTCCTGTGTGACTATGGATTGTCATTCATTAGCTTTAATATTATATGCGGCGGACTGCCACGTTTAGGATACCCTATGGGGCGTGACAAAATCAACTTAAATAAAAAGATCTACTCATTGTGGTAGCAAGAATATCATGCTTTAGTGTTTCCACATCCCTTGCATAAAGCTTATGGGGATTTTTGATAGAGCCACACATGTATGATCTTACCATTACATGCTTTTATTGTGGTAGGGTCAAGATCTATTACCTATTTAGTGTTCGTAGCAAGAAAACTTGAAGAAAAAAATTGTGTGTGTATGTGATGAAGAGGAAGCTCACGGCAGGAATGGGGAGAGAGAGGACAGAAAAACTTTTCAAAAGTTTGATTTTGTAAAGAAATGAGAGAAAGTGAAAAAGTGAAACGTGAAAAAGAGATTATATAGGAAAATAATTGGGGTTTTTGTGTGATTATTTAATAGAAGAAAAATAAAACAAATTGTGGGCATATGGAGGGGGGTTCATGCCGGTTCTAGGAGAGGGGAGAGAGAGAGTGTTGTGCAATTTGTGTTGTGTAATAAAATTCAAATTTAATAAGTAATTTAAGTAGTAAAAATTGTATTGCAAAAGAAAATATAAGGAAAATAATGTAAGATTGTAAGAATAGGTTGCCAGGATGTAAGTATAGGGTATGGGTGGTTGTACTTGGTGAATAGTATGAAAGAAATAAAAAAAAGTTGATTAGACAATTAAATTATCGGTAGTAATGAAAATACGATAAAAGGCTATAACTGTAATTTTTATAACCAAAAAATTTATTATATTTATATTTTTGAATTCCTTATTAAATTTTGGTTCTAACGAGTCCTATATATTTTTTTTTCTATTTTCGAGTCTTGGAGATCGGTTTTCTAGAATAGATCCTGTTTAGGTTCGAAACAAATGAATTGTTCTGAAATCTAATCTTTTTGTGTTTTGATAAATTATTTAGGGCTATATTCTGGAGTTAACTCATTTCTATTGTTTCGGGGTTTTGTTCTTGGGATTGCCAGACTTAGGGTTTCCAAGTTTAACTAGTCCTAGAGTATTCTTTTAAGGTTTCGGTTCTCGACTCCAATTTCCGAAACCGAATTCAGGTTGCTAAGAGAACGAGGGCTTACAAATCATGCATGATATTGAGTTATATATATATATATATAAGAGTCTTTCAAGATATAATGATAGCTAAGTATCTATCAAAACTTATGAATGATGCTTGGATTGAAATTAGAATTTGATTTGTGGGTTGGAAATCTCGTATAACATTCTGTGCCCTACTGTTTATGAACCAAATAACCTTGTTTGATGAAAATAAATTTAGAAATAGATAGGTCTTGTCAAATAGGTAGAAATTGGTATATAATATGGAAATTTCGAGTTAAAATGACTAAATTATGGCCATTTTAAGTTGGAATTTCCTTTTAGGTGAACTTTGATGAACTTGTTAGAATAGAATTAATAAGTTTCATTTAAACTCCATAGAAATACTCATCATAGGTATTTCTTCTATTAAGAGACTTGGGAGACAAACTAGACCTTTCCTAGGATTATTATGGTTAAGAGGAGTTCCGTGCCATGGCAAAGTGAGTTCATTTTCTTTAAATTACATGCTTATGATTGTGCTTGTAATGATAGTGGCATTAGAATTAGGATAAGATAAAATTGAAATGTGCATGTGAATTCTAGTTGGTTGAATTGATGATAAGAATATCGAAATGGGAATTGTTATAAATATGTGTATGATGGTCTGAAATCTCTATGACCGCTTATAATTCACTTAAATAATATGCCATGACCATATAACTAAATTGTCTATGCATAATATATACTGAGTCACATTATATTCATTGTTATACCTTTGTGGGAAAAAGGTATAATAGCTAGGCAATGGGTGGGCCTAAAAACTAGGATTATCGGTGTGGGGTCTCCTAAGTTAAAATGGAAATGGAGTAGGCACTTGAATCAACTACATAATTAATGAGTGAGTGGGCACCTGAAACAACTACTAAATAAATGAGGGAAGAATTGAAATCTATGGTCGTATGGGTCTGAAACACCTAACCCTGAATGGAGGGCGTAAATCCATTTAACATAAGACTCCTGGAAAGTCTTATGTATTGATGCTCACGTGCTTGTGCATTTCATATGATTTTTTAATATAACTTGCTTGCCCTATTGTTTAATGGAGTATATAATTTTTAAGTGAAACTCACTAAGCCCATAAGCTTATATCCTTATAGTTTCCTATTGCAGTATGATTATCTATGGCTATCCCCAAGGGGACATTTCTCTCAGGTACAACTTTTCGAATTTAAGGAGCTTTTTGAAGAAGTCGGAACCTAGATGTTAGGCATAGACTTCTAGTTAAATCTCCTTAATTATATGTGTATATATATGTGGTTGTAAGAGACTTTTGTGGGCCCTAAAGACTCTTATTGTTTTGACGGGGGTATGCCCCTTAGATCCTTGTAATAGATAAATCTTAGTCATAACTATTAGGATTTATATTCTTATTGCTTATGTATGTATTCTTAAGCTATTTCGATTCAAAGTAAGGTCCCCTACATAGTGAAAGTAAGCCTTACACCCAATACCTAAACTCATGGGATGACTAAGGTAGTCATACTGGAGTTTAAATATCGAATGTGGCAGACTATCGCGTTTAGGGTACCCTTTAGCTTATGACAGACTCACTTGACCTTGGTTACAATACCATGAATAGATGCCCATGGTGACATAGTATTGAAGGTCATGACTCCACATCGAAAGCACATGATGACCAGTTTGGTGCTCCTATTTGCTTAGGGGAACAAAAACATGTCTGGCCGCCCTCTACACTTAACACCATCACACTCCTAAGGTCCAAGTCAACTAATAGATTTAGGAATCTTCCTCATATGATATAAATATCATGTGGTTCCCCATTCCATTTTTATCACCATCTATAAATAGACCATCACACCAACGATATGCAGGTAATGAATTAGCCAACTAAATGAATCATATATCTTCTCTATTATCCCTTGTTCTCTCTCTCTTGGAACCTAAAGCTGACTTAAACATTGAAGTAGCCTTAAATCAACCCCTAATGTGCCATTAACTAAGTTTCTATGTTTGCAAGTCTACGATGCTACTGCACCCAACTCTTTTAGTAACTTGACACCTACGACACATGGTATTTTAAATTATAAATTTTACTCGCATCATCATCAACGTGGCATAATGATGATTTACAAATAGTGTTGAACAACCTGACCATTATAGACACTTAAATTGACTCACTTCTAAAAATATTGATACCTCTTTTTAACCACTGAAAACATATCATTCGCAAATATTGAGACCTTAAGACACAATTTACCCATGTTGGAAATTATGAAATAGCATGTGGAAAATAAATACCTAGAGGTGCTATGGAACAATGAAGAGCTACAGGATCAACTTGTGGTAACTTGAAAGAAGGTCGATCCTTCGATGGTTCCAAGAAGAGACGAAGAGTAAGGCTTTCTAAACTAACACACTAGTCACCAACCTAACTATACGCCAAATGAAACTCGGTCAGCACCAGTTGCCTAACTTACAAGGTCGAGAGTATAAATGGATGCACAATCAAACTTGCCCAGCTCCGAAAAGCTTTTACGAGAAATGGCTAATGTAGAATTAGAAGTATATATCAATAGTAAAATCTTTAAAGTATAGGATACCCAAAAGGGTGCAAAATTCATGAAGGATCTAACCATACCATTCTGGAAGGTCATATACGAAGAACTCTTCCTGACCAAGTTACATCTCCTATCCCTAAATAATAAAATGGCACAATTGATCCAATATATCATATCAAGCACTTTGAAACCCACATGGTTTTGGAGGGGTTCAATGATGTGATCATTTACAAGGCCTTCTTCTACAAGGCTGTGAGCACATGGTTTAACCAACTTACCCTAGATACTATCCATAGCTTCATAGAATTTGCAAAGATGTTCTAAACCTACAATGTTGCAACAAACCCCCAAAGAAGGACGTTTCATCCCTCTAAGAAATAAAACAAGGAAAAAATGAACCTCTTTAGGACTACGTCATTTGTTTCACTGAGATAGTCTTCAAGATCCCCAATGTTAATGAAGCTATTACCCTAAAGGCCACTACTCAAGCAGTAGATTCATCAAACCACTTCTTCAAGTCTCTGGTGAGAGATGGACATACCGCTTTTGAATAATTTAAAGGAGAAGACCAAGGATTAAATTGTGAAGGATTACACCATGAAAGCTCCTTAGGAAGTAGAATTCCCTAAATAAGAAAAAAAAAAACAACCATAGAAGCACAACACAATGAGAGCTTACGTAGAAGCAAAACACCAAAATAAGAAACATAAAATTCCAACCATAGAAGAGATTGCACCCCATTTAAGGACCAACTCAGGATCATAAAGCCTTTGCAACCATTTCATGAAAGAGACAACAAGAAGAATAGGTTGTTCCTAACCTACTCAGAGTTTATCCCCTAATTCAAATAGCTTAGGAAAATATTCCTCAAAGTTTGCTTCATGAATATTTTACCTCCATCACCTAACATGAGACCAAAGCTTGGCCAAAGGAACTCTAGGATGTACCATGAATATCATGTGAAGCTCAAGAATGCCTTGCAAGATGCAGTCCAATGAAGTTACCTTAAGTAATAAACCTTTGACCAAAGCACTAGTGAGCATTGGCTTATCCAATGACAACATAAAAAGACCAATTTTCATAGTAGAAATGACAAACAAAATGACAAGAATAACCATGATCATGCCTTTAACAAGGTTGTAAACACAATTATTAGAGGACCTCACAAAGGGGGACCTATGAATAAGCCCACTAGAAGTGAAGAGGTGTTAAATTTGCAAGCTAAGAAGTGGAAGATTAATAACTCCACCTCTTTCCCTGAAAAGGACCATGAATCAAATACCACATTAGGACACCTTTATTGTGTCATCAAAGATCGGCGGTTTTGATGTTAAGAAGGTAATAATCGACATCAATAATCACACTAACATCACCTTAGATAGAGTCTATGAAAAGATGACATCCAAGTTGCGATAGCACTTAAATCCACACAACCGTAACCTCTATAACTTCAAGAACTAACCTATTAAAGTTAACAATGGAACTTAATGGCAAATCTAACATCGGCACTCATGATGTCGAGTTCATTGTAGTAAAGTGCTAGTCCCCTTACAATGAAATCATTGGTTGACCAAGCTAATCAATATTTGGAATGATAGCCTTAATAGTGCACTTAAAGGCAAATTTCTTGATGCCTAATGAGATTGGAATCTACAAGGGGGACCAAACCCTCTCTAATGACCTTTACCTAAAAGCTTTAGTACAAGAGGAAGTCAATGAATTCAACACAACAAGAGGATGAAAAGAGTTAAGAGGTGAGTCGGTAAAAAAGAAATCCCATTAGGTGATGACTCCAAGTAGAAGAAAAGGATGCACTCTAACTTCAAGGAAAGGCCCCTCACGTTCCTCAAAGACTATTTCAATTTATTCACTTGCTCGCCCACCAACATGCCTAACATATCCTATAGAGTTTTTACCCATTGCCTTAACATTGACCTTATGGCCATGTTAGTTTAACAAAAGAGATGACACTTAGCCCCTAAAATGTAGACTACCATTAGAGAGGTGGTACAAAAGCTCCTCAAGACTGGCTTCATCAAAGTAGAAAGATATCCCAGATTGATGGCCAACTTGGTCTCAGTCAAGAAGGCAAGAGAAAAATGGAGGATATGAGTTTACTACACTTATCTCAATAAGGTTTACTTGATACTCTTTTTCATTGAATCCCTTTTTATATTAGCATAAAAATCATCGACTAAAGTACTGAGTGCATATACAATAATAAAATATTAGTGAGTCCTGAATCATGTTCATAGGGATAGAGTGCTTCTCCCATTTATATTGTCCTATTTATAGCTAAGAAAACTGATAAATTTAGGTTTTGAGATTTATAAAGAAAAGAAAAGTTAAACTATTCTATAAAAATTGATGTTTTCAACACCTAGAATTGGATTCGATTTAAAGCTAAATGATTGATAAATTAATTAAGTGCTTGCTATTTATCAAAATTATGCTACAATTTCCAAATTGATAATAGGTCTAAGTGTTCGGTCAATACAATCCCAAGTAAAATCCTTTTTCTTAAAACAAGTAATCACTCTAAAGTAACCGATTAATATTTCTTGTTTCAACCAAATTGATTAATCAATTAATCACCCTATCACAGAGATTTCATGCTTATAATCCATGTACAAATGACATGATCTACTTGCTTATGCTATGGAATCCATAAGAAAACTAAAGAAATGAAAGAGAAGAGAAAGAATTGCTAGCTACTGTGTATTCTCCATGTTCTATTTTCATCTGATTATGTCTCTTCCCTTGTGTGTAAAAGTGTGTTGCAATATGGAATGAGAAGAGTTTCCACGTATGTCTTGTATGGTGTTATGGACCTTAAATCAAAAGATAAAATAAAACTCCTTGATATGTAAACAAATGAGCTTTTGAAAGTCAACTTAATACTTAAAAAGACAAAAGAAAATAAGATAACTCATTGCCAAGGTTTGTAATTTGGAGATCGACTCAAAATGCTATAGCCGAACTTACTCTTATGATTTAATTCGCTTGGATTGATATCATCTTGTTCTATTAACATGGGAAAGAGATTGGTTGAGTTACTCTCTAAAGTCTATTGTGTAGCATGGACATCCTATAACTAGCAATCACATTGAATCCACTGTAACAAGTCAACTCAATTTGCATCTCTATTCATGGCAGTATAGTTGTTAGTTCACTTAGGAAATTTCTCAGTGAAGGAGACCAAGTTGGCATGGAACAAGTCGACATTCAACACTTAGGTTTGTTCATTACTGTAGTAGCTTGGATTAGCTCTACCTTGCTCACTTAGTGTTTTTTTTTTTTATCGAATGCACTATAGGGACATTCGAAAATTATCAAATTTTGAAACAATTCCTTGCTACTGAGACATGGATAGTGTTAGGTGGTCGGCCGGGACATGTAATAGTGATAAGTTGTTTATACTATGTTTAATATATAGGAATTCATGCTTCATGCGATTTATTATTATATAAACTCCTATAAATTTGTGCTTTTATTGTTTAATTGTTTTTTTTTCATCTCTTAAGATCAAGAAAAGAAGAAACAAAATGATTTGAATAAGAATTTAAGCAAAACAACAAGAATATTGAAGATAGAATCCAACAACACCTTCAAGGAATGAATCGATGAAAAAAATATAAGGCAAAAATGGAAATCAAGCTCGCAGTTATACCCAAAGTTCAAGCTGAGACAAACCACGCTCAAATGATTTGGACATAGCTTCTACCATGCATCTTTTGAGGCCGGTATTCGGATTGTGAAAAGTGACCCTGTTCTAAAATAACACGCGTCAAGATCTATACAAAGTTTATTAAAAAGAATCTTCCACATAAGTAAAAAAAATCTTTATGATTTCTTTGTCTAATGCATATAAATAAACATGCAAAGATATTAGAAGCAAATTGTCCTATATGTAATAAATCTCTTATGTAGAATAAAGTAGAGTAAGAATTTCTAGGGAGAGAAATTTTCTTTTGCAAGAAATTCGAGTTTTCTAGGTAAATCCAAATTAACATAACATTTGTCTTTGTAAGATTTTTTGCTTAATAAGTGATATTTATCTTTATTTCATATCTCCTGAATATGTGTTTAATGTTCATACCCATGGAGAAATAATCATTTTAACTTAGGGTTTATGAATCTAAGACTTGATTCATGTGATTTTAATGTGTTTTTAATTGAATATTTTTTATATTTATAATTGAATATTTTTGGATATTTATAATTAGTAGCTCAAATCTTAATTCATGAGTTTATGTGAGTACACCATGTAGATTCATGTTCGATTTTCAACCAAGCAAATTGAGAAATCGTTTTTCTAAATAGATTTAGGCTGCTAATGAAGTTACTCATAATCACCTAGAGATAAAGATAGTGAAACTTTCTATCACTTGATTTTAAATTCATTAAAATAGGTTTTAATGAAAAGATTCCTAATTTTTATGCGAATCTAGGTTGTTGATAACTTATAAAGAGATTCCGATGGCCTAATCTAGATGTAGAGTTCCTGAACTTGGGAAAGGTTTTAACTTACCTTAGTAAATGTGATAGTACAAGTATACCCAGCAACAACGTGTTGAGTTTGTTAAGAAATCATATGATAAGGACTTGGTAAAGCAAATCCTAAGCTCATTCTTGCATTAACAAACTTATTGTATCAAGTTTACCTTAAAAACGAGTATATAATTAGAATTAACCTTCACTTAGTTTTTCTATTCATAATGCTTTGCTTGGTTTTTCTTTAGTCAATAATAAATTAAAAGTGAACAAGGTATATGCTAACAATCTCCAAACATTACGACATAATATTTTCTATGTTACTTTGGTAGGTACACTTGCCTAAATGGTAGCTGTCTAACCAAAGTTGAACAAAATATATTAGCATTATTTTATAAATTTTTGAAAGCTTCACTTTGTGTTTTACACTCAAAATTGACATAAAAAAACCCAAGTTTTTTGTTGCTGTTGCTAAGGATTGATGTTAAATTCATATTTATGAAGCTTAATGAAGCACTACCTGAAAACTTTGACTCTATGATTCTAGCCACTCTTGCATAATATATGTAAAGTACAAATAAATAATTAATAATGAAGAGTAGAATTGTAATATAGTGATATATAAAAGAGTATTTTTGTCCTTAAACAGATGAATTTGGTCACGAGGAAGTCACGTGCAAATGATCAGATAAATTTGGCTTAGGCCAACATCTAAGCTGCCAGCTTTGAATTATAAGCCGCCGGCCTAAAGATAATGGAATACAACCTAAGCTTTGGTGTTGAAGTGTCAAAACTTTGCTAAGGAAATTGATTCTATGCCGAACTAATGGTCGCCGGCGTAAGTGGCTAAGCTGCCGGTGTAAAGGTCGGCCTATGTCCGCATTTTTCCTAAGCTAGGGTTGCGTTTATCCAAGGCCAACCCTCTATAAATAGACCCTAGACCCCACGACCTTGTCACACCTTTTCCCTAGCAAAACTCAAGGTATGTGGGTTTAATCTTGGTCCTTTTCAATTCCTTTCCTTAGATAGATAAATCTAATTCTAGTTTTATATACGATTAAAAGAGATTCGGGAATCTATTGGAGAAAACACTAAAGTGGATTTTGAGAATTTCGGTTTCAAATCAAAGTAAAGGTAAGATCTCTATTAAAGTCTCGTAGTTTCTAAGATTAATAGATTATAGGAATATGATTCTAGCGATAGTAAATTACTTGTGATAGGAGATTGATTGAACGAATTAGGCTTTGTTGTAAGCAAGATCTGTGAATTCTAGGTAAGTATGAACTCGTTCTATCTCTGTGAATATAAAGTTATGAACTTTTGTAGTCGTTTTGCTCATAGAGGATTGTATATATATATATGTGTGTGTGTGTGTGTGTGTGTGTGTGTGAGTGTGTGAGTGTTGTGAAGGGAATTTTAAAGATCGTTAAGAACTCTAGAGAAATTGTAAAAAGGGTTTCTATGAAGTGCAAACGGGATAAACAGGTGTGTTGATCTTCGATTAGGTTTATGGAATTAGGTTAGGGTTTGATATTGTTATTACAATTGGAATTGATTGCAAAATATATATTGTTAAACAGGAATATTGTTAAACAGGAGTATTGTGAGATTGGATTCCTTTTCAATTAAAAGTTTCTGTTGGATAAATTGGGATTAAAAGCAAATCTAGGTATGACCTTACCTTGCTTATTGCTTGTGCGTATAGGTTTAAAAAATAAGTTGATTGAATCTTACACGACATATAAATTGTAAATGTGCTATTTACGTATGGCTTTGGTTAGTAAAGACCACACAGAGTGTGATACTAACAAGACGCCCTGATGATCCTTGTATGGCGTTGTCCCTAGTGGAGTTGCACTTGGAAAAGATTTCGGTAGATTAGGAGTCGTTCGGTCCGTATGGTGAAACGCAACGATGCGTGAGGAGTACCCAAAATCAATATATTGTATATAAACTATTTTATAAGGATTATGAATTTGAGTCATGAGTTACTCCGGTTTTAGGACTAGATGCATATGGTTATAAACTGTGTCGTTTGTTTCACTAATTAAAGATAATAATTTGTGTCTGTTGCATTAGTTTTAGGAATATATGTGATGTATGCTGGCATGTTCATACGTATTCGTTTGTGGTATGGCGTATTGGGCGTTTTCACTCATTCCTTTAATTTTTCAGGCATAGGTAAAGATGATATTGTTTATGATCTATCTGGGTATGATCTATATGTAGATCATGGGGATGGCGATAGTGGACTTGACTATCCAGCAAAGGACTCGTAGATCTAGAGCGTTTGATATAATGGTGAAATGTGGAAGACTTTATGGAGTTTATTTCCGAATGTTATTAGTGGTTGGAAATTCTTATAAGACTAGTTTGTCAGGTTTTTAAGTTGTTTTGATGGCTTTTAGTTCCAGATTTTTGTGAGTTTATGATTTCAAAAGGATTATATTTTCGTTTTATGGAATGTCTTAAATCAATTCAATTGTGGGCTTTTGGTGATTAAAACTGTTATGTTTGTGGTTGTCACACTCCGAAGGGTACCCTAAACGTGGCAGTCCGCCGTACACAATATTAAAGCCTAAGAATGACCACCTCAGTCACGCGAAGGCTTCCATACTATGTACAAGGCGTCTAACACATAAAGGAGACACATCGGAATGATACATTTTATGTTGATACAATTGAGTAACAACGTAAAGGAAATACAATTTACTATACTTCAGATACAAATCACTATACTTCAAAATACAATCATTCAACTTCGATTACATTCATCCACAGACTTCCCTACATAAACTATTACAAGACAAATCGTAAACTAGCTGATAACTTCAACATTCGCATTCTTTGCCGAAATCCCGGAGTCATTCCCGGTTCCAATCAATTCAGTCCCCACTTTGCATTCTTGAGATAACCTGTTCATTTAAACAACTATAGGGGTATAAGCTACGCTAGCTTAGTGAGAATTCCCTTAATCCCGTACCATAACAATCAAGTTATAATCAATTATATGCTATGCATGAACAAACACGTGAACAAGCAATTATGCATGGTTATCTGGAACCCACACACAGAACGGATTTACGCCCTCCGTATCTTGGGTTAGGAATGGTATTGAGTCTACACGACCGCATCTAGTCCCCAAGCCCTCAGCTCTTAGCACTCGACTCAGCTAGGCTCATCCAAGAATGCATCCACATGCGCCTTAGTACCCTTGAATGAGCTCTGGCACCGGGCTCGTTATCCAAACGAGGCAACAACGGACCATACCGATCGACCTGCGTAGGAGTAGCATGCTACCAAATGCAATATGTCCGATGCGATCCATGACCAATTTAATTTTTGCTTAGGTCAGAAATATTTATACATTCTTTAGAGTGACCAACCAATATCACACATATAACAGGAATAATATGAATGGTGCAGTTATCTAATCAAATCGTGGTTTCGATATACTTTAGTATTCTTTAGCATACATTCATCACAGTCTTATCATATCTCCCTTCCCCATTCATATCGATTTTTATCTTGTTCCTATAATTCTAATGCAACTAACTACAAGCACAATCAAGGTAACAAAACAAGGAGAAAACTCACTCGGCCATTGGATCACCGGTCTTCTAGTAATAGTAATCCGGTGGTAGGGAATCGTCGATTTCGGGATCTCCTAAAAAGGAAGAAATACTTTAATAAGTATTTCAACTCACACTAATCCAAATAATTTCATACGAACTATCAAATTCGTAATTCTCGTCCTAAGCAGGAATTCCAACTTAAAACGGCCATAACTTGGTCATTCTAACTCGGAATCTCGCAAATTATATATCGATTTCTATCTACTTCGAAAGATCTATCTAATTATAATATTATATTTAAGTTTTGAAAATATTTAGGTCTCGGAACAGAGGGATCAGATCTGATCAGTAACGGTTTCCGATTTCCGAAAAATAGTTTTGTAAATGTTTGTAATGTTTTTATTATATACTTAGCTATACATGCAATATGAATGATTTCCTAACATGAATGACATGAGATGAGCTTAATGTATGCATGGTCTTGATGATTCTTGCTAAAAGAAAATTTGGAACTCCATATTTTGCAAGACTTCAATTATAACTATTTTTTGAAAATCTAGTTTTCTAACTTTGATCATTTCCATTTGTTTTGGATTTATTACTTAAGAAAATATAATTATTTTTGTTAAAATTGACTCTTCATTATATATATTACTTATGACCTTCATTTCTATATAAAAATTCCCATTTTACACTTTGTAAATATGTTTTCCAATATGATTTACCCAAAAATCCGAATTTTAGAAAATCCACTTTTTGAATGATTCATTTGGAGAAAACTTGTTTAAAGCATTAAAATTTAAGGCTTTACTATATCAATTACTTAAGGACTCATTTAACACATAAAACTTGCAATTTGAGCTCAAATACTAAGTGATTACTTATGTATCATCTCAAATTACGAATTTGACAATTGATCACTAACTCAAAATTTTTCATTTTAATTCCATTACTTGTTTAACACCTTACTCATGCCTAAACTCATTTTAACTTGTAAAAATCATTGCTTAATGATATCTATTACCTATATACTTCATTTTTCACATAAAACATGAGTTTTGGAGTTGATACATGGGTTCTAAAAATTGGTTTTGATTGGGATCCGAATTTACAAAATTCATTTTTGGACATATCTCTTGATAAAATCTATCTAAACTTATGAAAATCCATTCCTTTCATATCCTATCCTAAGAGCCCTTCATTTCTTGAATAAAAACTTTATTTTTGAGTTGGAAAATATGTTTTTGCACTAGGCCTTGGCCAAAATCCGAGAATAGAACTTTGTTTTGAAAATTAATCTTTGAAAATCATCTTTGAACCATATAAATGAAGTCTTGATGCTATATATATATTAAGCCTTCATTTTCTTATGTAAAAATTACATTTTGACACTTAAAAAGTAGTTTTTAAATATGGGTCTTGCCAAAATACGAATTTCACAATTTTGTTTGAGTTCATAACTAAGATCTATACTTAATATGAACATAAACATAAAACAAATGCATGGTAATAAGCTATAAACATCATGGATCTAAACTTCACTTATCAAAATCTTTCATTTATGGTATCTATACTCTAAGCCCTTCATTTCAAATGAAAAATATACATTTTAAAGTTGAAAAACCACTTTTCTAAATAGGGTTCCATTTTCATCCGAATTTTCAAAATTGATTTTTGTTGAAAACAAAATAGATCTTGGGTTTCCTACAACTTTCCTACCATCATCAAGCTATAGCAAGTTGTTCATGAGCATAAACAAAGATCTAATGCATCTATGAACTCAAAACTTTAGATCTAGTTTTCTAAACTAGTTTTACATGCATGAATCACTAAGATAGACATGTGAATGCTAGATCTATGCATAAATCATAAGGAATAACAAAAATGACAATTAAATAACAAGATCTATGGCATAAACAAAAATCAAAGCCATAAAAAGTTAGATCTACAAAATATAATAACTTTAAACAAGAAAATAATTATAATACAAGGTAATAAAAGTGGAGAAGAGAAAGATTTCATTTTTGGCATCATCATCCTAAGCTTTTAAGCTTATGGAAGTTCATTTGATGCATGAAACCTTCATTATACTTTACCTATATCACCTATGGAGCTTTGGAATGAAGATTTGCTTAGAAAATCTTTAAAAATGAAGTGTGGAAGCCATGGAAGAAGAAGGGGGCAGCTTTGTTTATTGGAGAAACATGAACAAGAAGAAGAAGAAAAGAGAGGAAATAGAGAGAGAAAAGGTTAAAGAATGAAAGAGGGAAAGTGAATAAATGAAGGAGTGAGAGAAAATGAGTGTTTTAATTGTAATAAATGAGAGAAAAAAATAAAACATGGGCAGCCAAGGGGGAGGGGCTGCTGCACGTTGAAATGGGGAGAGGAAGAGAGAGGAATTGTTGAAATTTGACTTGAATTAAATTGTGTAATTAATGTGTAATGTAACTTTTTGAAAAAGGATTGAAATATAATTAATTTTAGTCAAAATATGAGTGGATAAAGGACAATGGCAGCCATAAATAGGGTCAAAAATCTGCCATCAATTGTGGGATAATGTGTAGAAAGATTGAAGTGAAAATGAAGTGATATGTGTAAGGTGTACTTGAAGGTATGGGTTGTAAAAGTACTTTATTAATAAAATAAATTAAAATAAAAAAAATTAAAAATTTATTCCAAATATTGTAGCAGATTTTTCATAATTAAATTTAAATAATTATTTGAATTATTTTAGTATTTTAACAAATATGTTACCGGTATGATCAAAATACGCGATTATGGGCTATAAATAATATTTTTATAACCCGAAAAATTCTAAAAAATTATTTTATGAAAGTATAAATATTTTTCAAATATTTTCAATTATTAAATTAATTTATTTTATTTTTAGTATCGGATCTTAAACAGAATCTGATCCCGTAAAGACCCGAAACGAACTAAATTTTAGAAAAACAAAATTTTCTATAACATATAAAATATTTATCTAAAAATATAAGACTTTATAAGAATAATAAAATTTTTAATAAAATAAAAATGAATAGTGCAAAAGACTAATCAATTACCGGTAATAATGGAAATACGATAAAAAGTTATAACTGTAACTTTTATAACCCGAAAAATTATAAAACTGATATATTTAGAAATCTTATGAAATTACGAGTCTAACGGTACTATTGGTATATTTTTGATATCTCGAGCCTCGGGACACGCTTTTCGAAGTCTGTATCCGAACGGGTTCGAAATAGGTCAAAAATTTACCAATCTGATATTTTTAAACAAACTTATATTACTATGAGCTATTCTATATATTTAAACTACATCTCGGCCTCTAGGGTTAGGGGCGCTAGATTGCCGGACTTAAGTTATTGTATTCCGCTTAGGGTTTCCGGGTGATTTTCCGGTTTAGACCTTTGCCAATTTGGAAACTGATATTTATGTTTATACAACATATTTAATTTGAGAAAATTATTTTAAATTTTATTATTATATTTTTTTTGTATTTAATATCTTTTAACGTTTTCGAAATTTTTTGAATTGAGTTATATTTTCGAAAGTTAATCGTTATTTACTTTTTAATAATTTGTTTTTGAGCTTTCTATTACCTGTTTTTATAAGTCGGAGTTAAATATGGAGTTTTTCGTACGTCGTGGTTTTGAATTTGAAGACCACTAAGTTCTTATTTTATTGTTTAAAGATTTTCATTTTCTCAAGATTAAGAAGTTTCTGAATTCGTTCGTGATTTAGGACTTATCGAAATTCGGTTTTAATTTGGAGTGATTTTTAGAGTTTATTTTCGAAGTTCATCTTGAAATTATTTACTGAAATTTTCTGGAGCTTACAGTGGTATAGTATTTTAATAGCTTTAGCATGTTCTTAACAAGAGAAGGACATGTGGTGAGTTATAATGCCTTTATCTTAAGGCGTTACGATATATTAAGTTAGTTTAATTTTTTTCAGTTTCTATTTAATTTTTTTTTTGTTGCAGTTTTTGCTATTTTAGATTAGTATGGAGTTTTCACAAATAATTGAACAACTTGAGGAACTTTCTTTGAGGAACCACGTGAGGGCAAATGGGAATCTTCAGTCACACTATTTTGGTCTTTACGAAGACTCTTTTAGGGTCCTTGATTAGGATTTTCTACTATCTTATCCGAATGAGGCATGGAGCCATCAACAAAACTGAGGTTATTATCATCCAAACCCAACATTGTGGTAAGGATACTTTTATTCTAAGTGTCATAAGCAAAAGTCCTACATGGAGGAGTTGTTCTTATCTTTCATCAAGAATTTCCAAATCCATTATCAATAGATTGAAATGGTACTATAGAGACATGCCAATTCTCTTAGAAATTTGGAGGCATAAATGATGTTGTTGAGATGCTTAAGGAGAAAGTTTAAGAAGAGCTTCATGCAGTTACTTTGAGAAATAGGAAACAATTCTAGAACCTCGAATAGAAAAAGAAAACTAAAGAGAAGGAGAAGGGAGATATTAGTGATGAAAACCAGACTAACAGACCGAAGGAGGTAGTGGAAGAAAGAAGTGAAGTGTTTGAAGGGAAGAAGGAAGAGGAAAGAAAAGAAGCATCCCCTGTCAAGCCTTATAAACCCACCCTTCCTTCTCTAGCTAGAGCTAAAAGGAGATGAGATGAAGAGTGGTTTCAAAAATTCCTAGGATTGTTCAAGTAGCTTCACATAAATCTTCTTTTGGTGGATGCTCTCTCATAAATGCCTAAGTACGCAAAATTTTTTATGGAACTCTTATCAAACAAGAGGAAGTTAGAGGAGGTTTCCATGGCACAACTTAAGAAGGAATGCTCAGCTATGCTTCTTAACAAATTACCATTGAAGATGAAGTATCCAGGTAGCTTTGTTATCCCATGCTTAATTGGTGTCTGTTGAAAGAGCCCTAGCTAACATTGGTATTAGTGTTGATTTAATGCTATATAGCATGTTCAAGAGGTTAAATTTAGGGGAGCCAACACCAACTAGGATGAGCCTTTAACTAGCAGATAGGTCTACTAGGTACCCAAGAGGTATTATTAAAGATGTATTAGTGAAAGTTAAGGATTTCATTTTTTAACTGATTTTGTTATCTTGAATATGAATGAAAGTGTGGAAGTGCCATTTATCCTAGGAAGACCATTTTTATCTACAGCTGGAGCTGTAACAGATGTAAAAGAAGGGAAACTAGCTCTATATATAGGAGAAGATGAGTTGGTCATTAAACTCTCTAAATGTCGTAAGACATCATTAAGTAATGATGATAAATCTTTCTCTTTGGATATTTTTGGTTTTGAAGTTTGGGAGTTTGCTCAGGGGATTGTTGCTGAGGATACTTTAGAATTGTGTTTTCAGGGAAGTGATTTAAGTAATACAACTTTAGAGGAAGTTAACGAGGTTGATGCTCATCTCAAGGTTAAAATTGAAGTTAAGAAGTTGAGAGTGAAGGCGTGGACAGTGAAGAAATAGCTTGATTAAAACCATCAATTGAAGATTGAAATAGCTGTGAATTCCTTAAATTACATATTAATGTGTTATTGAAATGAAATATATATATATATATGTGTGTGTGTGTGTGTGTTTGGTTAATATAATTAGTGAATGTGTTAGACATGTGTTATTTTGTATGTGTATAGTATTATGAAATTAATATTATTGTTTGGTATGTATAAATGTGTGTATAGTGTAATGAATAGGTGTGTCTTTTTCAAATTAATATGCATGTGTTATGTTTAGAATTTAATCAAATTACTTTTGAATAGCTTAGGATTTGTGACAGAAATTTGGCAAACTTTAAACCTACTTTTTAAGCCTAAATACAACACAAATGCATTTGAAATTTGCCTAAATTAATCCTAGGACAAATGTACCCCTAATGGCCAATTTTGGATGACAATTGACTTTAATTGGACAAGTTAAGACCTCTTTTTGGCAGCTCTATTTCCCCATACGAATTTTCATTTCTTTTCTTTCTTTCTTTCTTTCTTCCTTTCTCATCCCAAAATCTTAAACCCTAAGCCAAGACCAAATACAAGCTTTTGGATTTAAACCACATTCCAAGCCAAGATTTAGTCATGTAAGTTAAATGCAAACTTTATCTTTTTACCTTATGTTCTATATTGTGTTGTTTGTAAATGTTAGATAGAAATGAATTTTATGTCCTAATTGATGTGGGATTGATTTGGTGCTTTGATGTTGGTTTAAACAAGATTATGTGGCTAATGGAGTGGTAGTTTATATCTTATATGAGTGTTGATGTGTGGGGAGGAGTGTTTTGGAAGATTGAAGGATTGAGTAGTTGAGATGTGAATTTGAAGTGTGATTAGTGTTTTGATGATTAGAAGTAGCATTCATGTTGTTAAGATAGTTTTGTAACATATAACAAGCTTTGGAAAGTTTAGACTAAGTTAGGGAATTTTTGAAAGTGAACAAAGTTGTAATAAAACAGGGGAAATCAAAAAAACATTTTCGTATAGGCTAAATTTTGCTTGTACGCCGGCATCTGGGGCTTCTACGCCGCCGGCTTATAGGCGATGTTGGAAGCGAACATAATTAAATTTGTTAAAGCCGTTCGAATGCTACCGGCTTTCACTGGAAAAGTCAGCCGGTGTTCATTTTTTCACATTGTACGCTGGCTACTGAGATTCCAAAGCCACCGGTATATAGTGAAAAGCTGCCAGTGTACATGGATACGCTGCCGGTATGTACCTCTCGGCAAACTTTTGGAAATTTGGATTTTTCATTCTACACCGGCTCAAAGCCGTCGGCATAGAATGAAGGCAGCCGGCGTACCCTTAAACGTTGTCAGCGTTGGTAGTGTTGATTTTCAGAGTATCGAACACCGGTTCAAAGCCGCCGGCTTTGAGTGCCGGCGTATCCCTTGAGCTTTTGAATTTTAAAAAACTTTCTTTAAAATTTTCCAAAGTTTGATATATGACCAATTAAGTATTTGTTAAGCGATCTAGGATATAATAGGATGTTTAAATGCTTTATTATGACTTTGTATTAATTTATTTGGATTTCTTTGATCTATTTATATTTTCAACTAGTTAATTAGTGCTTAATCTAAATGTGAAATTCAATATTGATTTAAACATTGATAGATCCTCGCCCAGTCAACCTCGTTAATTCCCGAGCTATCTCAGGTACGCAGTGACTTGCTTGTCTCTTTGCTAGGATAGGCATCAAAATCAAACTACTTTAAATTAAGAAAATCCTATTGATATATGAGTGTTGATTGTCTTTGTTTGCCATTGAATCTGGTTCGGAGAGAGGCACCCTGCTCAGATTGGGGGTAGGGTACTTTCTCGTTAATGGATAGAATTGTTTAGGAGATGTGAGTATCCGAGCTGCTCACATCAACCCCCTGAGCGTCGTGATACGTTACTCAGGATCTTCTAGTATTACGGGCCACGCCGGAAGGTAGGACTGCCTAAACTGTATGAATAGTAGGGACCACTCAGGGAGGCGGACGTAATACTAGATCCTTATTGTCCTGAGTTTGAATACTCCCGTCTTGTTTTACTAACTAAAGACTTAATAATGAACAAGTGATTGTTGCATAATGCATTTAGCCTAAGAATGTGTGATCCACTTTGCATTTTGTATTCGTTACTTGTGTACTGGGCCTTTGGCTCATATTTTATCCATTTCAGGTGATGACTCCGATGAGTTTTGTAATATACTAAATTATTTTAAGTGGTAAATGTTCACAAGCTACTAGATTCTAATATGCCTATATATTGATGATAAAAATAGGTTAAGTTTGATCAATTTCGTGTTAGAATAAGATTGACAACAATTGGATTAATTTTCTTAATTCCTATAATTAATGCTGGCATCTCTGATGAAGAACATCGCCGCCCAGATTTAAATTTTGCCAACGTACTCTGTAATACATTGTACGCCGCCTCCTGGAGAATATACGCCACCAGCGTACAGACGGCGTACGATGGGAACAATAGCGTTTTTTTAACGCTGGGAGGAAAGCTGTCGGCGTTCATAGGGTTTCTTTTCTACACCGGCGTGAAAGCCGCCGACGTAGATCCAAGATTTGCCGCACGTATGAAGGGACGGTTTGAATTCTAGGAATCAAGGCCCCGATGAATGCTGCCTGCCTTCATGTAGATCTGGCCAGCGTATGGTGTAAGCCGGCAAGGTACGCCACCAGCGTATGACCAAATTTCTATAAATACGAGACGCGAAAAATCATTTCGACAGATTTTTTCTTCATATTATTTCCCCTTCGTAAAAGAGAGTTTTGGAGAGTTTTTGGAGATCTAAGGCCTAGAGAATCATTCGGAGGATATTACTGATTAAAAGTAAGTAATCTTAACCATTTCGTTTGGATTATATACAAATTTGTATAAGTATCTTAAGGTTTGGATGAATGTTTCATGAAGGAATTTGAAGAATAAACCCTAGCTCATGTTTTGATCAGAATAGGAAGAGAAGAAACAAGTATTATACGTTCCATATCAGTAAGTATAAGTTTTGAATCCTCTTTATACGAAATTAGATAGTTTTGATATTTCAATATTGATCATATGAAGAGTTTTATAGGGTTTTGGTGGAAATTCTGATTTAAGGATTTAAAATATCCGTTCTTTGATAATATTGGAGGTGCTTGGGGTTATTAATCAGTATAATTCGAGTTTGGGAAGTTATGTATCAAATTAGTTTAGATAGGTTGTTTTATGTTAAGATATTGCGATCATGTCTGTTGATATATATATATTGTAACAGGACATTAGAGTTGTGAAACTGTGGTTGATTTGGATATAGGAATTTCTGGAGTTGGGTTGACTTTGTGTTGTTGATATCAAATTTTGAGGATTTGATTCGGATTCCTGAAATTTAGAAAGGTACGACCAATCCATTGTTTGTTGTATGTGCTTGTGGATTAGAATTTTTGTGAATGGATGTAGGAAAAGAATTGCATAATAAACTTAATAAATATTCGACTTAATAATTGTCTGTCTGGTTGTGGTTGGCTTTGACCAGTAGAGACCTGGCAGACAGTGATACTGGTGAGGCACCCTGATGATCTTAGTGTGAGATTGTCCCGAGTGGACTCGTGCTAAGAAATGATTCCGGTAGAATTTAGGTGTTTAGGAATTGGGATGTTTGGGGAGTACTAACTCATCCATATATGTATATATGATTATTTATTTTCAAATCAGTTGGTTGTTTTTATAGCAGAGTCTGAGTTACTTTGGGTTCAGGATTTATGTATACTAAATTCTGAACTATGTTGTTTTGCTGGACTAAAATAGATAATAAACTGTTGTATGCATTTAGTTTAGTTACATTTATTTATACATGTTGTTTATGCATAATCTTGCTTGTACTATATTAGATATTATCGTACTGGGCTTCGCCGCTCATTCTATTACATTTTAGGTGCAGGTGATGATAATGTGATTTACGATCTTTCGGGTTTTGATATCATCTATGAGGATGGGGATGGCGTTAGTGGTCCTGACTACCCTGCTGATGACTAGTTATCTACTCATAGATGATATAGGATGGATCAGAGAAGACTTTAAAGAACAATTTATATTTTGTTTATTGAAATTTTAAATTGTATTTGGAGATTTCATGTGGTGACAGTTTTAGGGTATGGTTTGACTTGTTGACCTGCAGTTATATCAACAATGTCTAGTTTTCCGATTATAGAGATTTTATATTTATCAGAATGTTTATTTATGAGGACCATATGATTTCTTTTATATCTTGTGAGTTGTACAGGTGATATTCATATTGTTTATGGATATTAGAGCCTTAGCGTGTCCTAATCAAGAGAGGACACGTGGCGGGTTGTAATGCCTTAGTTTAGGGCGTTACAAGTTCTATACAAGTATGGGGTATGGAACCGACTTTGAAGATTTTCTTGATGGGTTAGAGGATTAGAGATAACCATGGACTAATGGAACCCTACGAATGTAATAGATTAGATGAGATTCCTTTTGATTGATAATGTAATTATAGTGTTAGTTGAGTTGTGTTTTGAGGATTTTTGTTAAGGCTTGTAAGAAGCTTTTGGATGTAATGTGTATATATATATGTATGTATGTGTTTAGCTATCTAGAAGTTAAGTTGTACTCCTTTACAAAATGTGTTGGTAGTGTAGTAGTATAGTTTTGTTTTAGGTTAGAGAAAAAAAAAATCTATGTCTCCTATTGTATATTATCTTTATAGAATTAGATAAACAATTACTCAAACAATTCGTTCAGGGAACCTTACATATAATCTTATAGCTTATATGTGGTTGGGGAACCGTTATCTCCTATTTCAAATATAGGGTGATATCGGGTCCTTACAAAGATCCACCAGTATTGGAGCTAAAACAGCTTCTAAGTTTCTTGGAATAAGCTATTCTAGAAGCTGATGCAAAACTTCTCGTGATAATTTTTACTAAGCTTGATGAAGAACAGAAGGAAAAACTGTTACGCCCTAAAAGGTATCCTAAACGTAACAGTCCACCGCATGCTAAATGAGGCTTAAGAATCACTAACACAATCATTCAAAAGTCTTGTATTAGATGCAAGGCGTTCCCTTACAATAATAGAATACATATGCAGTTGGAGATAGATAGTTCAACTTGATAGAGTAAGCAAAAGAAAACATAAATCACAGGTATCTTAGGATCAGTTACAAGGTACTAAAGGACATTCCTCGCGAAAAAAATTCAAATATTAATTTTTAATAACAACCCGAGCGTTTAAGGTTTCCTATGAAAGTCTATACAAATCTAATTATAACTTCTAAAGGAAAACTCCTAACTTTGCATTACCTGATTTGGCCAAGTCCGAGGATGCAACCATATGTACGGGAACTGCATTAAAAAGAAGCTATTGGGGTATGAACTACACTAACTTAGTGAGTTTCACCTCAAAAATTAAATACTCCATCAACAATATGTCGAGAAAGTTATATTAGACAATCATAGGAAATGCACAAGCACGTGAGAATACAATACATAAGACTTTCTAGGAGGCCTATGTTGAATGGATTTACGCCCCCCATTCGAGATTAGGTGTTTCAAGCCCATACGACCATAGATTTCAATTTTTCTCATTTATAGAGTGGTTGATTTAGGTGCCTACCCACTCATTTAGTATGTAGTTGATTCAAGTGCCTACTCCACTTCAATTTTAATCTAGGCCATTCCACGCCAACATTCGAGTTTTCTGGCCTACTTGTTACCTAGCTATTATACCTTCTTCCCACAAAGGTGTAATAACAAATGTAATGTAACTCAACATATGTTATGCATAGACAATTTAGTTATAAGATCATGGCATATTATTTAAGTGAATTATAGGCGATCATAGATATTTCAGACACTTCAACTCTATACTAAATCATACAAATATTTATAACAATTTTCATTTCGATATTCTTATTATCAATTCAACCAAGTAGAATTCACATGTGCATTCCCATTTTATCTTGTCCTATTTCTAATGCCACTATTATTACAAGCACAATCATAAGCATTTAATTTAAAGATAGTGAACTCACTCGGCCATAGACACCTATCTCTAATAGTAGTACTCAAGAAACAAGAATTTCCCCCGATTCAAAGTCACCTAAACAAAAGAAATACCCAAATGAGTATTTCATACCATAGGTAATTCCAACTTATTAAATAAAAACTCTTAAGTTCGTAATTTTTGCGGTAGATGGAAATTCCAACTTAAAACGGCCATAACTTGGTCATTTTAACTCGGAATTTCGCAAATAAGCTATTGATTTCTATCTACTTCAAAAGATCTATCTATTTATGATGTTATTCTTGAGTTTTGAAAACTTTTAGGTCTTGGAAAGCTCATATAAGATCTGATCAATTTTCGAAATTGTTTTGTGAAAATTGTATTACTCCTACTAGGTGTATTATATGCGCATGCCATATCTACAGGCTATTATCATGAATGACATGATATGAGGTATCTACATGTAAATCCTTAATGATTTTTTATTAAAAAGAATTTTTGGAAAACTTTTACTTTGCAACAATTTGAAGAACACTTTGTTGAGAAAGCTAGCTTTATCTCTTTGAAAATCATCCATATTTTTACTGAGATAAAGCATTGATGATCTATATACCTAATACCTTCATTATTTTAATAAAATTAATTATTTAGAGGTTGGAAAGTAGATGTTTAAACATGGGTTTTGCCTAGTGACGAATTTTACACAATTTTAGGAAATGAAAATATTGTTTGATCCATGTTTGGAAACATTTCCTTTGTTTTAGGTTTATACTTTGATAAAACACATTTACTCTTATCAAAATCAAGTTTTTATTACATCTATTCCCTAATGCTTCTATATTTCTATTAAAATCCTGAATTTGGCATTTGGAAATAGGTGTTTAAATGGGGGTCATTTTTAGATCCGAATTTTGAAACTTATTTTTGAGATTATTTCTTGTGTAAAACTCATTTAATATTTCTAAGGTTAAGTCCTAATCAAACCTACTCCCTAAGACTTCTATTTTTTTAATAAAACTCTTGTTTTAGGATTGGAAAATAGGTGTTTACTTAGCATTTCACCCTAGTTACGAATTTTATGTTTTTGTTGGTATTGAGACATAGCTTTAACTTAACTTTTGTAATCCTTTTCTTGTTTTAAAAATTTCTCTTAGTAAAACAAAGCTCATCTTATAAAAATCACTCATTTATGATACCTGTCACCTAAGCTCTTCATTTTACATTTAAGATCTTCATTTTGGAGTTGGAAAATAGGTTTTCTTAATGGTTATTCCTCAAGATCCGAATTTCAAAAATCACTTTTTGATAGAAACAAAATAGATCTTGAGTTTTGACAACACCTTCATTAAGACTATCATATTGCAAATCTTTTATGTATGTAAGACAAGTAACTATGGCATTTAAGTACTCTAAACAAATAGATGTACTATATTACTCATGTTATGGATGCAAATGCAACATAAACAATATGTAGGTGAGTTTAATGAAAGAGTATATGTACAGAATATCTATAAGAACAACATTTGGCAATAATAAATCAAAATAATAGTAAGAAAACTTAAATATCAAGATCCACAACATTGTGATGGCAAAGATCTCATGTTTAAATGTTTCCACATCCCTAGCATAAG
This sequence comes from Combretum micranthum, assembly GCA_024138025.1. Taxonomy (NCBI): domain Eukaryota; kingdom Viridiplantae; phylum Streptophyta; class Magnoliopsida; order Myrtales; family Combretaceae; genus Combretum; species Combretum micranthum. The sequence continues at coordinate 436,836 of JAMXBD010000458.1, forward strand.
CTCATGGGAATTTTAATGGAACCACACATATATGATCTTGCCATTACATGTTTTAGTGTGGTAGGATTAATATCTATTACCTATTCAGATGTGTGGAGAAAGAAAACTTGAAGAAAAAAAAAAAAAAAGAAGAAGTGTGTGTGTGTGTGTATAAAGGAGAGGGGCTCACAAAAGGAGAGAAAAATTGTTCTTCCAAAAGTTTGATTTTTGAGAAATGAGAAAAAGTGAAAGATGAAAGAGATATTATATAGGAAAAGAACTTAGGGTTTTGTGTGAATAATTAATTGAAAAAAAAATGAAACAAAATATGGCATGTACAAAGGGGAGAGGGGGGGGGGGGGGGGGGGGGGGCGGCCACGCATGCCCAACTTGGAAGGAGAGGGAGAGAGAGAGTTGTGTTGATTTAATTTGTGTAATAAAATTCAAATTTAATAAGTAATTTGAGCATTAAAAGTTTTTTTGGAAAAGAAAATGTAAGGAAATGATGTAAGATTGTAAAAATAGGTTGTAAAGATATAAGTATAGGATATGGATGGTTATACTTGTTGAATAGTATAAAAGATATCAAAAAGTTGATTAGACAATTAAATTACCGGTAGTAATGAAAATACAATAAAAAGGCTATAACTGTAATTTTTGTAATTTGAAAAATTATTATAATTTTATTTTTGAATTTCCTATTAAATTTTGGTTATAACGAGTCCTATATATATTTTTTCTATTTCTGAGGCCCGAGGATCAGATTTCAAGAACAGATCCCGATCAGGTCCGAAACGAATGAATTGATTTGAAATCTAATCTTTTTGTGTTTTGATAAATTATTTAGGGCTATATTCTAGAGTTTACTCATTTTTATTGTTTGGAGGTTTCGTTCTCGGGATTGTCAGACTTAAGGTTTCTAGGTCTAGCTAGTCCTAGAGTATTCTTTTAGGGTTCAGTTTCTGGTTTTAATCTCCGAAACCCAATTCAGGTTGCTAAGAGAACGGGGGCTTACAACCTACCCTTCTTAAACAAAGTTTTTTCCTCAAAACTGAAACTTGTGTACCCCCTTTTGAAAAGACTCAGAGTACTTTCTCTAAATTTCCTCTTTAGCCTCCCAGGTTGCCTCCTCAAATGCATGGTTCCTCTATAATACTTTCACTTACCGGATTTCTTTGTTATGCAACCTTTTTCTTTCCTCATCTAAGAACTACATTGGATGTTCCCTATAGGTGAGGTTTTCTGTTAACTGGATGGGTCCCAATTCCATGATTCTTTCTAGGTCGAACACATATCTCCTTAGTGTTGAGACATGGAGCACATTATGCATTCTCAAAAGTTTCAAGGGCAGTGTCAATCAATATGCCAAATCTCTAACTCTTTTCATTATCTTGATGGGTCCAATGTATCATGGACTTAACTTTCCCCCACGTACTTACTCTTTGTATACTGTTAATCTGATTCACCTTTAAGTGCACATGATCACCCACTTGGAATTCGAGAACTCGTCTCTTCAAATCTACCTAACTCCTTCGCCTATCTTGAGTTTCTTTCTTCTTTTGCTGTACCGTTCTCACTTTATTAGCCACCTTTTTGTCTTAAGTTTGACCCAATAATAAGCTTCTCTATGTTATCCCAAAATAGAGGTGTCCTACGATGCCGTCCATATAAGGCTTCGTAGAGGGGCATCTGCATGGTCGGATGATAGCTGTTATTGCAAGCAATCTCAATTGGCAGTACATAGTTATTCCAGTTTCCCTTAAATTACCAAAACACATGCTCTCAACATGCCTTCTAGGGTTTGGATTGTCCACTCAGACTGTCCATCGGTCTGAGGGTGATAGGCAGTGCTATAATGTATCTTTGTACCTAAACTATTTTGTAGCCTTGTCCAGAAATTATGAACCTTAGGTCTCTATTTGATATAATTCCCATGGGTAAACCCTATAGTTGCACTATTCCTCAAATGTAGAACTTGGCTAGCTAGTCCATAGGGTATGTGATGTTGTTAGGCAAAAAGTGTGTTGACTTGGTTAATCAATCCACAATCATCTACACTGCATCACAACCTTTTGAAGTCCTTAGGGAACACACACGAAATCTATGGGTATCTAATCCCATTTCCATTCAGGGATAGGCAAAGGCCTTAACATTCCTCTTGACCTTTGGTGCTCTATCTTTACTTGTTGGCAAATCGTTTTTTCCATGACATACTCAACTATATCCCTCGTCATACCATTTCACTAGTAGTAGCTTTTTAAGTCTTGATACATTTTGGTACCTTCGAGGTGTATAGTGTTGCCGAAGTTCTGACCTCACTCAAAATTTCCTTCCTCAACTCCTCATTCTCCGGCACGTATAGCCGTACTCTCATTCCGACCACATCCTCCTTATCTACTACATGGCCAGAGTATTTTCACTCCTAAACTTCCTTCTTAAGCTTCTGCATTACTTCATCATATTTTTGAGCCTCCTTGATTTTCTTAACTAAGGTTGGTTCCAACACCAAATTGGCTATCTCTAATTCCGCACTTTGTATAGTGAATTAAATTCTCAATTCCTCAAATACTCTTTGTAGTTCTTTTTGGCTTATGATTAATGTAGTCACTTCTCCATAACTTTTCTCAGCTTAGAGCGTCCACAACTGCATTTATCTTTCCTATAAAATAGTTAATTCCTAGATCATAATCTTCGATCAACTCCAACCATCCTCTTTGTCTCATATTTAGTTCCTCCTGTATAACGGATACCTAAAGCTTTTATGATCTCTCTCTCTATATATTATATATATATCTTGCATCTTTGTCCATATAGACAGTGCCTCCAAAGTTTCAAAGCAAAAACAATTGTAGCTGACTTTATATCATCATAGGATAGTTTTACTCAGGCGATCTCAATTACCGGAAACCATAAGCAATGACTTTTCCTTCCTACATCAATACACATCTAGGGCCATTTCTTGAAGCATCACTATGCACCGTATAAGATTTCTTCGAGTCTAGAAAAACCAAGATTAGTGTCGATACCCGCCGTTGTTTTAATTCCTAGAAACTCTGCTCCTGCTTATCTGTCCATGTGAATTTCTCATTCTTCTGGTTACTATTTGTGGTTGCTTCCAATCCACAACAACTGTGATCTTCTCAAGTCGACCAAGATACCTTTTCTCGACACAGCATGTCTTAGAAGGATATCCGATCTAGCTAAAAGTTGTACTTATATAGTTTGACGTACGAATCATTTTCTCTTAGAGCTTGCATTGCCGTCCTAAGATGCTCCTCATGTTGCTTGTCACTCTTTGAGCAGATCATAAATTCATCAATGAAGAATATTACATATTCATCAATGAAGAATATTACATACTTATCTAAGGGTGGTTTATAAACTTTATTCATAAGATCCATGAATGCAGCTAGTGCATTAATCAAATCAAAAGACATCACCAAAAATTCATAGTGCCCATACCCAGTACAAAAAGTTGGAATGTTTTTTAGGTTTTATCCTTAATTAGTGATACTTAGAGCGTAAGTCAATGTGTGAAAACACGCGTGCTCCCTATAACTAATCGAATAGATCATCAATCCTAAGAAAGAGGGTATCTATTCTTAATTGTAACTTATTAAGCTCACGATAATTGATACAGAGCCTCAAAGATCCATCTTTCACGTTCACAGACACAACGAGTACGCCTTATGGCAAGACACTAGATCCTATGAACTTGTGATCCAACTATTCTTGCAACTGAACTTTTGACTCCTTCGACTCCACTGGCACCATCCGGTAAGGTGCCTTTGATATCAGTTATGTATGCGGAGCCCAATCAACTTCCAAAATCAATCTCTATCTTCGGGGTTAACCTAGGCAATATATTAGGAATACATCCGAGTACTCATCCACAACTAGTATATCGTTTATTTTCCTGTGATTTTTCCCTATCAAAGGTATTCTCAATGGGCATTATGTCTTCATCCTTCATCCTTATCTTAAAAGAATTTAATCCATTCTCCTTGGGGATTGTGGTCTCTCCAACAACTCCACTTCTTTCCCCTATTGCTCACTAAAGCTTACTATCTTCTTCCAACAATTCACAATGGCTTTAACCGTGGTTAACCAACTCATACTAAGAATGACTTCGTACTTACTCATCTCTAGCACTATTAGCTCACCTTTTTAAAGGGGTATCCTTGTATTTTCAACGGACAATCTTTCCATGTCTCCCGAATCGATACAACACTTCCTGTGGGTGTCTTGATTCGTGGCCTAGAGGCGGTGATGACTATTGGTAATTCAAGCTGATTAGCCAGACTAGCGGTGAGGAACGAGTGTGTTGCCCAGTATAGAACAACACATAGGCCTCACATCTATTTACCATTATACGCCCGGTGACTAAACCGGCATTATACTCTCCACCTTGGTCCAAGGCTTCCAATTCCATCTCATCACCGTCTTCTTCCTCTATCATCCACTATTCTTCGAAATTGTAGTCTCATTCCATGCCTGGCTGACGCAGCGCGACTTCTACTCTTACTTTCGCCCTTTTTGCTAGGTTAGGCTCTACACTCTCACTTTCTCGGAATCCATGGTAAGGCTTACAATTCCTGTCTTTGGATTTTGAATTTGAGATATCAGATGGACTTTTCTCAACATCTTTCTTTTCCATCATTTGAGATTTCCTTTTTCTTGCTCCTTCAATTATCCAAGCCTTTTTCCACAATCTCTAGATTAACTTTCATTTCGAGTTCTTCTAACTTAATTCTCGGGTCTTTATCTAGACCTCCAAAGAACCCTTGTCTTTTTAGTTCTTCGCTACCTCTGAAAAGGTTCGGGTGTATATTGTAAAAAGTGAGCGAACTTAGTTTCACATTGCTCAACCATTCTACCTCTTTGCTTTTCGTGCAGAAGTTCTGTACTATGCCTCACCCTCAAACTAGAAGGGAAATAGTTTTCTAGAAATTCCTGACAAAAAGCTTCTCAAGTGATTGAGGGCATTGACTCCTTCTCCTTGATTTCCACCATATTCTAGCATTTTATCTGTGCATGTACGTCTCATAATCCACTGAAGGTATGGTGGAACCTCTTAAGCCACAAAAGATTTCTCAATTTAAGCCAACCAATTCTCGGCTTCATCGGGTTTACCAAAGGCTCTACCAAAATACCAGTTACTCTTTATGAAGTCTGGTAGAGAGCTTTGATGGGTTCTTCGGTAAGGTGGCAGTGGTGGTGATGTGGGCTCTTGCACACTTGGCGTTGATTTAGGTTTTATTTTTGTTTAAATTTTGGATAAATGTGTTTAGAAGATTAGCTAGTTGTTCAATTGCATTATAAAGTCCATATATTGGTTCTGGGGTGCTATTCTTTGTTGGTTTTGCTAGGGTAAAGCAGGTTGGTTATTTGCCTTTATTGGGGAATTTCCTAGTTCACGATTTAGATTTCTTCGGATTCGTCCGTTTGTACATTACTGTGTAAGATTTAAGATTTTCTTTAAGTTATCCCTCAAACACTTAATTGTAATTCACGAAATCAAGTAAACAATCGAAATTTCAACAAGTCATAATAATTTCAAATCATGCAATCTAAGTCAAGAAATTTTGATAATAGCAAATTGTAGAATTCAAATCAAAACTCTATTTGTGAAATCAAGCAAAAGAAATCAATCATAACAATGCAATGGGTGCAATGATGTGCAGGTATTTTGTTGTTAATTATGATTTCCTAAGAGCATATTGTGTATAACATTCCTTATTAGCTGCATACTTGTTTATGTCATTTGTTAAGAAAACGAAACTTCCTTCTTTAAATAAGTACATTTTAAATTTCATTAGATCATACCGAGGCCATACATTTGGTCAAGTTTTTTACATTATGCTTATAAAACATGAAAACCATGTTACTTAACTGATTTAGACCTATCAAAATTACAATTTCTTACTAAGACGAGAAGGAAAAACATAAGACAAGAAACTAAAGACATAACGCACTAGAACTGCCTAAAGACATCACTAAGGCAACTTGGCATCCCTAATTGCCTATCAGAAAATTTTTTGTTAGACTGTTGTGGGTCATGCTCGCCATCACTACTTTCTTCTCTCTTAGGAGTCTCCTGAGGTAGGGGTCAGATGACGATCTCTACTAAAAGAACTCCCATTATCCCTCCTAGCAAATAGGCTCAAATATTCTCTCACTATCATCCTTTTCTTTCTAGGTGCCCAAGTCTGTTCCTCTTGCTCGGGCTCCTCATCTTCTTCCTCATCTTCTTCTTCTTCTTCTTCTTCTTCTACTTCTTCAACCCTATCTTCCGTCCCTTTATCCTCTTCTCTTATCAACTCCTCTCCAATTTCCTCTAAAATCTTCCCATCATTCTCTTGGGCTTCCCTCATCATGATATCTTCAGAATTTTCATTCTCTACAGGATTAATGGGTGGTTCACTTGTCACTCACAAGCCTTCTCCATATACATATATGTCCCTCCACAAACTAGGATCATATTTGGGTTCTACCCTATGGCTATCCAAGATTTGCAATTCCTGATGAAGATCCAGATTGGGTGGGTTTTGTCCGTTGCCTGGATCTTCCTCAATTCCAGCCGATTGAGGTGTTCTATTCTCTTTCTCATCTACCCAGTTTGGATCTTCCTCGGGGTCCTCTTCGTCCTCATTTTCATCCTCATCCTGGTTTACCTCTACTGGGGCATTCCCAAATTGATGCCTACTTCACGAGGGGGTAAAGCCTGAATTTCTATAGGTGTCGGAAAAATGTCCAGATATATTCCTTGCCAATAGAAGTAGTTGTTCGCGTCGACCTCAAGCCATTCCCTATGGGTCATTAAGTCATCATTGGCATACACATACAAGGGTCTAATGCTCCTCCATACTCGAAAGTCAAGGTAGGGGGGAAAGCCACAGACTATTTGACATTAGAAGTTTTTAAGAATTAGTGGAAGAGTCATGCCCCAAAGGGTACCCTAAACGTAATAGTCCACCGCATGCTAAACGAGGCTTAAGAATCACTACAACAGTCATTCAAAAGCCATCTATTAGATGCAAGGTGTTCCCTTACAACGATAGAATACATATGCAGTTGAAGATAGATAGTTCAACTTGATAGGTTAAGAAAAAAAAAAAAAAAAACCACAGATATCTCAGGATTAGTTACAAAGTACTAAGGGGCATTCCCCCACTAAAAAAAAAAAATCAGATATTAATTTTTAATAACAACCCAAGCATTTAAGGTTTCCTATGAAAGTCTATACAATTCTAATTATAACTTTTAAGGGAAAACTCCTAACTTCGCATTACCTGATTTGGCCAAGTCTGGGTACACAGCCATACATATGGGAACTGTATTAAAAAGAATCTATGGGGGTATAAGCTACACTAGCTTAGTGAGTTTCACCTCTAAAATTAAATACTTCATCAACAATAGGGAAAGCAAGTTATATTAGACAATCATATGAAATGCATAAGCACGTGAGCATAGAATACATAAGACTTTCCGGGAGTCCTATGTTGAATGGATTTACGCCCTCCATTTAAGGTTAGGTGTTCCAAGCCCATATGACCATAGATTTCAATTTTTCTTATTTACATAATGCCACTCATTTAGTATGTAGTTGATTCAAGTGCCTACTCCACTTCCATTTTAATCCAGGCCATTCCATGCCAACGTTCAAGTTTTTAGGCCCACTTGTTGCCTAGCTATTGTACCTTCTTCCCACAAAGGTATAATAACAAATGTAATGTGATTCAACATATGTTATGCATGGACAATTTAGTTATAAGATCATTACATATTATTTAAGTGAATTATATGCGATCATAAATATTTAAGATACTTCAACTCTATACTAAATCATACAAATATTTATAACAATTTCCATTTCGATATTCTTATCTTCAATTCAACTAAGTAGAATTCACATGCGCATTCCCATTTTATCTTGTCTTATATCTAATGCTACTATCATTACAAGCACAATCATAAGCATGTAATTTAAAGATAGTGAACTCACTCGGCCATAGACACAGATCTCTAATAGTAGTACTCCAGAAACAAGAATTTTCCCCCGATTCAAAGTCACCTAAACGAAGAAATACCTAAATGAGTATTTCATACCATAGCTAATTCCAATTTATTAAATAAAAACTCTTAAGTTCGTAATTTTCGTGGTAGATGAAAAGTCCAACTTAAAACAGCCATAACTTGGTCATTTTAACTCGAAATTTCGCAAATAGGCTATCGACTTCTATCTACTTTGAAAGATATATCTATTTATGATGTTATTCTTAAGTTTTGAAAACTTTTAGGTCTTGGAAAGCTCGGATCAGATCTGATCAGTAGATAAAAATTGTATTTCCAAAATTGTTTTGTGAAAATTGCATTATTCCTACCAAGTATATTATATGTGCATGCAATATCTACAAGTTATTATCATGACTGAAATGATATGAGCTATCTACGTGTAAATCCTTAATGATTTTTATTAAAAAGAATTTTTGGAAAACTTTTACTTTGCAACAATTTCAAGAACACTTGGTTAAGAAAGCTAGCTTTATCTCTTTGAAAATCATCCATATTTTTACTAAGATAAAGCCTTGATGATCTTTATACCTAATACCTTCATTATTTTAATAAAATTCTTCGTTTAAAGGTTGGAAAGTAGATGTTTAAATATAGGTTTTGCCTAGTGACGAATTTTACACAATTTTAGGAAATAAAAATATTGTTTGATCTCTATTTGGCAACCTTTCCTTTGTTTTAGGTTTATACTTTGATAAAACACATTTACTCTTATCAAAATCAAGTCGTTATTACATATATTCCTTGAGGCTTCTATTTTTTTATTAAAATCCTTAATTTGGCATTTGGAAATAGCTGTTTAAAATGGGGGTCATTTTTAGATCCGAATTTTGAAACTTGTTTTTGAGATTATTTCTTGTGTAAAACTCATTTAATCTTTCTAAGATTAAGTCCTAATCAAACCTACTCTCTAAGGCTTCCATTTCTTTAATAAAACTCTTTTTAGGGTTGGAAAATAGGTGTTTACTTAGCATTTTACCCTAGTTACGAATTTTAAGTTTTTGTTGGTGTTGAGACATAGCTCTAACTTAACTTTTATAATCCTTTTCTTTTTTTGAAAATTTCTCTTAGTAAGACTAAGCTCATCTTATAAAAATCACTCCTTATGATACCTGTTACCTAAGCCCTTCATTTTACATTTAAGATCTTCATTTTGGAGTTGGAAAATAGGTTTTCTTAATGGTTATTTCTCAAGATCCGAATCTCAAAAATCACTTTTTGATAGAAACAAAATAGATCTTGAGTTTTGACAACACCGTCATTAAGACTATCATATTGCAAATCTTTTATGTATGTAAGACAAGTAACTATGGCATTTAAGTACTCTAAACAAATAGATGTACTATATTACTCATGTTATGAATGCAAATGCAATATAAACAATATGTAGGTGAGTTTAATGAAAGAGTATATGTACAAAATATCTATAAGAACAACATTTGGCAATAATAAATCAAAAGAATAGTAAGAAAACTTAAATATCAAGATCCACAACATTGTGATGGCAAAGATCTCATGTTTAAATGTTTCCACATCCCTAGCATAGAGCACATGGAGATTTTAATGAAACCACACATGTATGATCTTGCCATTACATGTTTTAGTGTGGTAGGGTCAAGATCTATTACTTATTTAGATATGTGGAGCAAGAAACCTTGAAGAAGAAAAAAAAAGATGTGTGTGTGTATATAAGGGAGAGGGGCTCACGACAAAGGAGAGAGGAGAAGTAGAGAAAAATTGTTCTTCCAAAAGTTTAATTTTTGAGAAATGAGAAAAAGTGAAAGGTGAAAGAGATATTATATAGGAAAAGAAATTATGGTTTTGTATGAATAATTAATTGAAAAAAAATGAGAAACAAAATATGGCATTTTAAGAAAAGGGGGGGGAGGGGGTTGGGTTGGGTGGGTGTGGTGGGGGCATGCCGGACTTAGAAGGGGAGGGAGAGAGAGAGTTGTGTTGATTTAATTTGTGTAATAAAATTCAAATTTAATAAGTAATTTAAGTAGTAAAAGTTTTTTTGGAAAAGAAAATGTAAGGAAAATGACGTAAGATTGTAAGAATTGGTTATAAGGATGTAATCATAGGATATGAAAGGTAACACTTGGTGAATTGTATGAAAGAAATCAAAAAGTTGATTAGACAATTAAATTATTGGTAGTAATAAAAATACGATAAAAGGCTATAACTGTAATTTTTATAATCCAAAAAATTATTATAATTACATTTTTGAATTCCTTATTAAATTTTGGTTCTAATGAGTCCTATATATTATTTTTCTATTTCCGAGTCTCGAGAACCGAATTTTTAAAATAGATCTCGATCAGGTCCGAAATGAATGAATTACTTTGAAATCTAATATTTTAATGTTTTGATAAATTATTTAAGGCTATATTATGGAGTTCACTCATTTCTATTGTTAAGAGGTTTCGTTCTCGAGATTGTTGGACTTAGGGTTTCCAAGTCCAGCTAGTCCTAGAGTATTCTTTTAGGGTTCGGTTTCCGGCTCCAATCTCCGAAACTGAATTCAAGTTGCTAAGAGAACGAGGCTTACATCGTGCGTAAGTGTAAAGTGATGTGATACTTTGAAAGCATGAAAGGATCGTTCTATATGTGCTAACCAATCTTCAGCCTTGTCAAATTTTCCAAACGTTCCATCAAAATATTGATTGCACTTTATGAAGTCAAGCAAAGTACTCTAATAAGGTCTAGGTGTTGGTGTACAGCTGGTATCGTTGCAATAGATGGTGTTTGAACTCTTTGTGCTTCTTCTTGTGTTTGTGTAGCTGGTGTAGGTGTTGGTACATTATAAGTTATTGCATGAAATTCCCTAATATGCTAGCAAGTTGTCCGATAGCGAATAAAACTTCTCCTTGTTAATTTAGCATTGAGGTCCTTCTTGATTTTTCGGTTCTATAGGGGATGTATTGAGCTCATGACGTGTGCGGTTGCATCTTCTATGTGATCTATGGTTTTATTAAGTTTATGTGAGATTTTATTTTATTTCATTCTATTTTATTCTACTAAGTCTTAAACTTTCAAGAAAATTCAAAGAAAAGAAAACATGCTAAAGGCATCAAGTGAGGGAAAATATATATATATATATATATATATATGGAGCATTAAAAACCTATTGAAATCATAATAAAAGAAAATAAATTCCATTAAAATAAATACATAATATTTAGTAGGAGGAATTTTGTCATTTCTCCATTACAAAAGCCAAAAAGGAAAGATGCTAATGCGTAAATACAACAAGTTCTTAACAGTTAAGTTCCCTTAACATTTCTTCTATCCAAACTAAAACAAATCATCGGCAAAAAGGGTCGACAAAACATCATCAAGACAACATTATATCATCATCTTCATATCGTCAAAAGACACTCGTCATATTCAACTTTTTATTATCAGTGTCATCCCCCAACAAATACCCTAAACATGACAGCTCGCCGTACATAATATTAAAACTTAAGAATGACTACTTTAGTCACTCGAAAGCTTTCATATTGATACAAGGCGTACATTCACAACAAAGGGAGACCAGTGGAGTTATACATTTTAAGATATTGGCAGCGGAACATACAAAATAGTACTTTATATAATTTATCAAAATATAAAATTCTACTACTTCTACAGGGCATTCCCCTGATAAGTCTCCATAATAATGAAGTCTTAATAAGACAAATAACTAAAGATAGAATATTTTATAAGAAATCTAATCTAAGTCTTCAAAACAAAATTCCTCCAAAAGCTTCCCAAAATATAGATTCTACCTGAATGATCAAGGTGGTCTCAGGTACTAAACAAAGATCCTGCAACATCAAAAGTCTATTGGGGAATAAGCATAACTAACTTAGTGAGATAATCCTTTTGCAAAAGTCCTCATAACAAGCATTCAAACAAGTTCATCAAACAAGCATATGAAATGCAAGCAACCATATGATCAAACAATACATACAACTATCCAATTTCGTATATAAAATGGATTTACGTCTCCATCGGTGGTTAGGGAATGATTCGAACTGGGCCCTAATCTGAGGGTCCAATGAACCGTACTACTAGTCCCCGGGCTTTCTTTACCTAAAGCGATCAATCTGGCTCGGCTACATCTTGAGGTTGTATTCCTCGAATGCCCTAATTCCTCAAGATGTAACTAGGCAGCTTACCTTTCCGGTCCCACGCTGAGGAATAGTAGCAAAATGCGCAATAATATTCTAAATGATATGCATGAGCAAATTGGTTTAAGGGAATTTCCAATCCGACATGAATTCATCTAAGGCGATCAATCAATATTTGCACACATAGCAATATACATATAAACAATTATAACAATCAACAAATTGGGCTCCGATATTCTTATCTTTCATTGATCACACATAGCAATTCACATACATAACTCCCATGATAACCCACATGCATATCATTTTTATTTTTTCCTAATATCTAGTGCTCTATTCTACAAGCACGTGTAAATACATAAATGTAAAGGAAGAGTCACTCAGCCATGTCGATCTTCTATCAATCAAAGTAATCCTTGGGAAAGAGAAGATCTTGGTCCTCAACACCTAAACAAAAAAAATATCCAAAATGAGTATTTCATCCAAGCTTTACTTAAATTTTCCAACTCTGTCTTATTAGGTTCGTCAAAATTCGTATTAGTGGAAATTCCAACTTAAAATGGCCATAACTTACTCATTTTAACTCGGAATTTCATATATTATATAACGTTTTCTACTTACTCGAAAATATCAATCCATTTTTAAGGTTATTTTTATTATAAAAGATCATTTGTGTCTCAGAACAGCAAGGTACAGAATTAATACAAAAACCCAGCTTTCAAAACACAATTTTTCAAGCTTTTCTTCATTCAAAATTTTTTGTACAAAAATATAAATATTTGTAAAGTTGAAAAATCCTTTGAATATTTATATATATATATATATATATTTATATATAGACTCATATTGTATGCATGAAATTAGTGGTGTTTTCTCAATAATGATTTTTGTAAAACAATGTATCTTAAAAGTTGGAAAAAGCTAAGACTTGAAAAATTCACTTTAGTTTGTTGGAAAGATTTCTTGAATTATTATAAGTAAACGTTTCCTTCTTTTAACTTCATTTCTTAACCTTTGAGAATAATTTAATTTTTAAAAAATTAAATTGTCTTTTTAAGATTCCTACAACTTTATTTCTAGTGGTTGAAAAATGCAGTTTTTCTAAGAATCTCTTGGTAGTGACTAAAGTTTCTTAAAGTAGTCATGTTTTTGTGTTCTAAAGTTAGTTCCACTTTAAATAAATAGTAATAATGATCTTCTAAGTTATTTACTAATTTTATTTCCTAAGTAAGACTTATCTCTAAAAGGTTATTCTTTGATGATTTTGTAAAACTTGTTTAGATGTTAGTATTTTAGAGTATTGGTGGAAAACTTCACTAAATGAGTTTAAGAAAAAACTTTGTTAAACAATGATTTAGCACTATTAAGTTTTAAAGAAACTTTCTTATTTCACTGGTTTAAAAAGAGTGTATGTGATAACTTTATTATATGTATTCTTTGAAAAAATCCCATGTAATATTATTACTAAAAACTTGTAATGAACTTATCTAAATCTTGGAAAAGATTGTTAAGATGAAACTTTAAGTTTTTATGGAAAACTCATTTCCTAGATGACAAAAATTTATTTTTTTAAAGAGAGTTTCTATTTTCCTTTATTTAAGAAAACTCCTTTATTTTTTTGTTAAGACAATAGCAACATGTTCATGCATGATTATGAATATGTAGATATGAGAAATATAACAATATTAAATAATAAGATAAGATATATATAAGAATAAATAAGAGCATACTAATAAGGTCAAGTATTGTGAGTTTTAGTTTCATCAAGGCTTTCCAAGACTAAGGATAGACTAGTCCCAAAAGAAAAAGAAAAGAAAGAAGAGAAAAAGCATAATAATAAGGCAATAATAATAAGATGTTAGGTTACTGAGCACTTAGGCTCTAGGAAATATATATATATATATATAAACATACATAATATCATATAGAAGTTGAATTAGAGCAAATAATAATAAAAATAATAACAATAACAATAATAACATAATGGAAATTTAAACATGAACATATTGTTGCTTCTTTAACTCTCATGAGTCTAAGAAACATACGCTAAGCTTACACCAAGTTACATGAACATGATGAATAAATAGAAGAAGTTTTACCTAAGGTTATATGTATGTTGAAGAAGAAAAGAAGTGTTTGCAGTAATCTGTGGATAGTGGTTTTTGTGGAGAGAAGAGGAAATTTAGAAGAGAATTTGAGAGAGAGAGTTTGTGGAGTGAATTTGGTAGAGTTTTGATAGGAAATATGAGTTATGTGAAAAAATGAAGGAGGAAGGGAGTATTTATAGAATTTTAGAGTGAAAATTAGATGTAATTAAATAAAATGAAAAAGAAAATAAATTGAGAGTGATGAGAGAGAGTGTGTCAACGGCAACAAGAGGAAAAGGAGAGACAAATTGATTAAATTTGTTGTTTTGTAATAAAAAGTAATTAAATAGTAAGATATGATGAGTGTAAGGTTTTATGGGAAAATTAAATGTAAGAAATAGGTATGGTAGAGTGTAGAAAAAAGCAGAGATAGTGAAATAGTAATGAATAGTAGAAATAATACTATGAATAGTATACTAGACAATTAAAATACTGGTAGTAAAGAAAATACGTGTAAGCGGTCTATATCTGATTTTTTAGTTGCCAAAAAATTATAAAGTTGATATTTTTGAAAACTTTATATTTTTATGAGTCTAATAGTATTGTCGGAATATTTTCATCGCTCAATGTATCAGGGCACGATTTTCAAAAATTGATCTTGTTCAAATCCAAAACATATTGAAAATTAACATATTTTTAAGCTTTCCTATATTATTACGTACTATTATCCACAATTATCTTAATTCCGTTGTTTAGGGGTTAAGAACACGGGATTATCAGATCTAGAGTCACTAGATTAAATATAAAACTAGGTTAACTTTAGGGTTTCGATTTGACTTCCGGTTCTTAGGGTTTACTTATATATACAAAAAAGATCTACAGGCTTACTGTCACGCCCCGAAGGGTATCCTAAACGTGGCAGTCCACCCTACACAATATTAAAGCCTAGGAATGACCACCTCGATCACGCAAAGGCTTACATACTATGTACAAGGCGTCTAACACATGTAAGAGACACATCGGAGTGATACATTTTATATTGATACAACTTGAATAACAATGCAAAGGAAATACAATTAACTATACTTCAATTACAATTCATCCACAAATTTCACTACACAAACTATTACAAGACAATTCATAAAACCTAGCTAATATCTTCAAGTATTCTTACTTCCTGCCGAAATCCCAAAATCATATTCGACTCCAACCATCTTGGTCCCCACGTAGCATTCTCCCGTCAACCTATTTTTTCCAACATCTATTGGGGTATAAGCTACACTAGCTTAGTGAGAATTCCCTTAATTTCGTATTTTAACAAGCAAGTTATAAATCATCCATATACTATGTATGAACATATACATAAGCAGACAATTATGTATGGATAACTGAAACCCATACACAGAACCGATTTACGCCATCCGTATCTCGGGTTAGGGTGGTTTATAAGTCATGTAACCATAATTCCAATCTTGAGTGGGGTGGTCCATAAGTCATGCAACCATAATCCCGATCTCTTTCTCTTAGTTTTACAACATCTGTTGTTTTATGTAGTTGTTTCAAGTGCCTACCCCACTTCTGTCAACTTAAGCGATTTCGCATCCTTAATGTTAATACAGGCCCCCACGCCTTCGCTAATATACCTTTGTCCCACCAAAGGTATACTAGCTAATGCAATGCAAATCAATACGTGATATGCATGTATAGTTTATTCATATAATCGTGGCATGTTAATTATGTAGGTTAAGAGCGATCATAGAGAATTTCAAACAATTCAAGTTTATGCTAGCTCATATAATGATTTTACAACAAGTCTTGCCTCGATATACTTATCATTCATTCAACCAAGATTATATCACAACTCATCATAATTTTATCTTTTCCTAATTCTAATACAACTAGCTACAAGCACAAGCAAGGAAACAAAATAAGAGGAAAACTCACTTGGCCATTGGATCACTAGTCTCTTAGTAAAAGTAATCTAGTGGTAGAGAATCGTCGATTTCAGGGTCACTTAAAGGGACGAAATACCCAAATGAGTATTTCAACTCAAAACTAATCCATCCTATCTCATACAAATTATCAAATTCGTAATTCTTATCCTACGCGGGAATTCCAACTTAAAACGACTATAACTTGGTCGTTTTAACTCGGAATTTAGAAAATTATATACCGATTTCTATCTATTTCGAAAGATCTATCTAATTATAATATCATATTTAAGTTTTGAAAACTTTTAGACTTCAAAAGGATCTGGTCAGTTCAGATCAGTAGCAAAAACCATTTTAGAAAATTGATTTTGTGAAAGATCATGAAGTCTCTACTATCCAAAGTAAGTATAAATGCAATATGAACAAGTTACTAGCATAAATGATATGTCATGAGATATATCTATACATGTTCTTGATGATATTTAATAAAAGAAATTTTCAGAAAACTTTTTCTTGGTAAGACTTTATGAAAAATCAACTTAGAAAGGCTAGTCTTGTAGTCTTGATAATTCCCACTTGTTTCTAGAAAAATTCCTTAAAGAAAATTTATTTATTCTTGTTAAAATTAAGTCATCATTATGTATATTCCTTAAGGCCTTTGTTTTTCAATAAAATTTTCCATTTTACACTTTGTAAACATGTTTTTAAATATGGTTCAATCTAAAATCCGAATTTTGTAAAAATTGTTTTTGTGGTGATTCCTTTAAGTAAACTCATTTGATACTTAGAAAATTAAGGCTTAACCATACCTAGTCACTAAGGACTTCATTTCTTTAATAAAACTTTCATTTTGAGTTTGAAAAATAAGGGTTTTCATACCAGTACTCCATTATTACGAATTTCTTAAAATGACAAACAACTTAAATTTTTCTACTTTATTTCTACTCCTTATTCTACATATTTTTCTTAGAAAATCCCATCTTAACTTATAAAAATCATTGTTTGATGATATCTATGACCTATACCCTTCATTTTTCATATAAAACACAAGTTTTGGAGTTGATAAAAGAGTTTTTAAGGTATGGTCTTGAAACCATCTGAATTTACAAAATTTGTTTTTAGATATATCTTTTGATAAAATCCATCTAAACTTATGAAAATTCATCCCCTACATATCCTATCTTAAGAGTCTTCCATATCTTGAATAAAAACTTCATTTTTGAGTTGGAAAACATGTTTTTAAGTTATGCCTATATCTACATCCGAAAATAGAATTTCGTTTTGATAAATAATCTTTGAAAATCACCTTTGAACCATATAAAATGAAGTCTTGATGATATATACCCATTAAGCCTTCATTATTTTAAGAAAAACTTCCATTTTGACACTTGGAAAGTGGTTTTTAAATATAGATCTTGCCTGAATTTCACCATTTTTTTTAGTTCAAAACCAAGATCTACACTTTTATGAGCATAAATATAAAAGAAATCCATGGTATTAAATTATAAACTCATAGATCTAAACATAAACATAATCAAAATTACATAAAAGTTAGATCTACAAAATATAACTACTTCTTGCAAGAAAATAATAATATTATAAGAGAATAATCATGGATAAGAGGAGTGTTTCATTTTGGCATCATCATCCTTAACTTTTAAGTTTATGGAAGGTCATTTGATGCATGAAACTCTCGCTATACTTTACCTACATCAACTATGGAAGCTTTAGACAAGAGTTTTATCAAAGGATCTTGAAGAAATATGTGTAGGAACTCAAATAAGGAATAGGGGCAGCAAGCTTCTCTTGTAAGAACAAGAGAAAATGAAGAGAGAAAGAGAGGAAAATAGAGAGGAAAATGTAAGGAATGATAAAGGGTTGAAGGTGTACATGAGAAAGAGAGATAGAAGGAGTTAAAGACACTTAAATGAAGTAAAAAAAAATGGTAGCAAGGAAATCCCAAAGCTGGCATGAATGATATAAGAGAGAGGGAGAGGAATTTGGTTGGTTTTTGACTTGAAATTGTAATGTGTAATTAATGTGTATGTATTGCTTCTTTAAGAAGGATTGGAAAAGATTTATTTTAATCAAATTGGGAGTATTTCAAAGGACAAAGGCAGCAAAAGAAGTCCAAAAATCTGCCATGAAGTGATGAGTGAAGTGTAGAAAGATTGAAGTGAAAAAGAAGTGATGTGTGAAAGGTGTACTTAAAGGTATGGGTTGTAAGAGTAATTTTTTAATAAATAAAATAAAAATAAGAAAAAAATAGAAAATGTATTCCACATTTTTTTACCAGATTTTTCATAATTAAAATAAGATAAATAATTAATTTATTTTATTGAATTGTTAAATAAGTTATCGGTATGATCAAAATACGCAAATATGAGCTATAAATGATATTTTTATAACCCGAAAAATTCTAAAAAATTATTTTATGAAAACAAAAATATTTTTCAAATATTTTTCAATTATTAAATTAATTTATTTTATTTTTAGTATTGGGTCTTAAACAAAAACTAATCCTGTAAAAACCCGAAACGAACTAAATTTTTAAAAAACAAAATTTTCTATGATATATAAGATATTTATCTAAAAATATAAAGTTTTACAAGAGTAGTAAAATTGTGTAATGAATAGTAGTAAATAGCACAAAAGACTAGTTAATTACCGGTAGTAAAGAAATACGAATATAATCGCAAAATCAAATATTGCTAGTTATCAAAAAATTATAAAAATGATATTTTTGAAATCCTTATGAAAATATGAGTCTAACAGTATTAATGGTATATTTTTTATATTTCAAGCCTCGGGACACGCTTTTCAAAGTCTATATCTGAACGGATTTGAAATAGGTTAAAAATTTACCAATATGATATTTTTAAGCGACTTTATATTACTACGAGCTACTCTACACACTTAAACTATACCTCGGCCTCTAGGACTAAGGACGTGAGATTGCCGGACTAAAACTACTATATTCCACTTAAGGTTCCCTGATGATTTTCCGGTTTAGATCTTTGCCAATTTGGAAACTGAAGGTTTTATGTTTATATAACATATTTAGTTTGAGAAATTTTATTTTAAATTTTATTTTTGTAAGTATTTAATATTTCTTAACGTTTTCGAAATTATTGAATTGGTTTTTATTTTCGAAGGTTAATCGTTATTTACTTTTTAATAATTTGTTTTTGGGTTCTATATTACCCGATTTTATAAGTCAGAGTTACTTATAGAATTTGTCATACGTAGGGGTTTTGGATTTGAAGACCGTTGAGTTCTTATTTTATATTTAAGGATTCTCATTTTCTCAAGATTAAGAAATTTCTAGATTCATTCGTGATTTAAGGCTAATTGAAGTTCGATTTTAATTTAGAGTCATTTTTAGAGTTTATTTTCGAAGTTTATTTTGGATTTATTTATTGAAATTTTTCGGGGCTTACACTTACAATCCCTCAAGAGCTCTATCCTTCCATCCTTTCTTTGCATAGGTCTTCGTGGTGAAGGGGTATTTCCGTGATGGTTTGAACTTATCGATCCTTAGATTAGTGTCTTTAAGAACTTCTTTTGGTCCCATGTACTAAGGCACTATTGTGGGAGCTTTTGGCTGATCCTCATTTTCTTCCCTAGAAGGATGGTCTCTTTTAAGGGATGAGAATTGATCGACTAACAAGTTCTGTCTCTTCAGGCACTTATTTTTATAATGATCTAGCTTCTTGCACACATAGCAAATCATTGTGGCATCTTTATAACAACTCTTAGTTTGGCGATAAGACCACCACATAAGTAACATTCTCCTGGTGTCTTCTGACACTTGCTCGCATAGTGTCCTTTCTTATTGCAAACAAAGAAGACGATGCAATCCCTAAGTTTTTCCGTAAATAGAATTAGAAAGTAGAATTTAAAAGCAATAAAGATTTAAAATTTCGAATGCATGATATTTTGAATAAATTTTATTACAATAGCTTTTGTAAAATAGACTAAGTAGGAATAGAAACTTAAATTTTGATTGTATCTTTACAAGTTGTTTATCAATTAAATTATGTTATATTTTCAAATTCTTTTAGAAACTTGAATTTCATAAACTTAACTCCTATATTATCAAGAATATTAATATAGATTTTTATAAGAAATTATCTAATTATCTAGAATTTATAAACTAAATTTTTCCTAAACTTTGTATTAAAATTGAGTGATTGATAATTCTAATGTTTTAGAGGTATGGAAGACTAGTGTGTGTTTTAAATTAAGTTAATTTCTACAAAATTAAATCCTTTAGCTCACTATAACTATTGTGCACTACACACATTATAACTCATGCAATGCCTATGAAGTCAAATTTTTCTTTATCAAAATTTAGATAATTATCAAACAACAAGTTAGCTAAAATTTGCCTTGTTTCTCTCAAAAAACCGATGTCTTTAACACACACACACTTCACAATTTTTCTTCAATTTCTCTTCTCAAACCAATAAGAAAATTAAGCTAAACTTGTATCTTTAAGTCAAGATATAAGTAAGTTAACTCTTGCTTTGCCTTTGTTGTTTTTGCATTTAAGTAGTTGTAAGTTAAGTGTTCTTGCTAGTTGATGGTATAAGTAGGGTCGTCATGAGTCTTGTTGTTTGATATGTGAAGTAAAGTTATGAGTTTGTGGTATTAAGTCTTAAGTCATGGATATTATGGACCATGAAGGTTGGTTGTGGAGTTGATGTGAAGTTCGATACATATAAGGTTAGATGAAGATGAAAATGGTGAAAATGAGTCTTGTATCATGATGCTAGAGTGTATTTGATGAATATAAGACCTTTGAAGTTGGTCAAAGTGTGTAAAAATGTAAAGTTTAAAAGTGTATTTTACTCTTGGATAAGCACGAGGCGTGGTGGAGGGTGTGATGGGTTCTGTTGGTGTTTTCTAGGTGGATACGCCCCTCCCTATAGTACATGGTAAGGGGCATGGTAGCCTTTGTGGCCATGCGTGGGTTGATATGCCCTTTTATATTGGGCATGGTGTGGGGCATGGTGGCCTCTATATGTTGCCCTGTTCCATACGGCCCTCTCTACGAGGCATTGTAAGGGGCGTAGTCCCTTCTAAACCCTTATGTGATTTTCTACCCCCCTTGATACAGGGCGTGACCATAGGTATGTGACCTTTAGTTTGTATTTTTGCCTCCTTTAGCTCTAAGATCTTGTTTAATCCTTCCTTACCTTGTTATATAGTTAGTAATACTAGTTTTCTATCTTGTAGGAACCCTATATCAAGACTTAGACTTCTCGAGTGATTATTATGACGATTGAGGCAATGTGCAAGGGTGAGTAACTTGAGTCTTTTCACTTTGCTTGTGGTTGTAATATAGTGGAACATAGTATAAGCACCATTAAAATGAATCAAGTGCATGGGATTGGGAAACCTTGTATGCTATGTGTTTTGAATGAATCACAAATCTTAAAGTTTAAAGTGACAACCACTTGATTGATAATAAGTGTGTAATTTGAAATGATGAATGTCTGAATTTGGTGTGACCACTAAATAATATGGAATAAAGCTTATTAGACTATAAAACTTAAATTGAAATGCATTCCATGACATCATAGTTGCATTAGCATGGTATTCATGTCACGTATTAACATTTTGATTAGGTGGTAATGCTTGTTGAGTCCAGTGGATCTGGTTAATTTTTGTAAACCTCTGAATTTTTTGCAATTCTTAGAAAATAGTTCTGGAATTTAAAATACTGAATCAAAACCCGAAAAGTTGACCCAAGTTAAAACTGAACCCTAAGCGATATCAAACACGGGATTTCATGACCTTAAGAAAAAGAGAATCTTCAAAAACAAAAATAGAAAATTCAATAATCGTTCAACTCAAAAGCTAAACATGAGACAATTTATCTATCCGATCCCTTATGTAAACCCCTCAATTTCCAGGGTAAAGTTAGATTAAACCCTAACCCTAGTCAAATCGAAGTTTCAAAAGTCAACAAAGTCAAGACAATCTAGCAGTTTCAACTCCAGCAATCTCGTGCTTGAAACATGAGAACAATAGAAATAAGTTAATGATTGATTATAGTTCAAAATAATATAAGATAGCCTAAAAAGATTAGATTTACCAAAATTCGATTCGTTTTGAACCCGAACGGGATTAGTTCCCAAAAATACTCTGATGCTCAAAATAGTAAAAATATTTTGATAACACCAAAAGACTCTTAATTATACAAGGATTTCAAAAATATCAGTTTCACAATTTTTTGGTAACTAAAAATTTCAGATATAACTCGTTTACGCGTATTTTTATTACTATCGATATTTATTTGTCTAGTATACTATTCATAGTGCTATTTCTACCATTCATAACTATTCATCTATCTCTACCTTTTGGTACCACCTATTCTTACAACCTATATACTTATTTCTTACGATTTTCTATTCCCATAAAAATTCTACACCACATATTACTAAACTTCTCTTATACTTTTTTTCTAAAATTAATTTTTAATTACTCTTTCTTTCATGCCATCATTTTTTTTCATTTATTTAATTAACTACAATTTCCTTCCAACTTTTCCTAAAAAACACTCTCTCTCATTCATTCTTCACACATATCTTATACACATAACAAAACTCTACCAAAATCATTTTTGAACTTCTCTCTCTAATTTTTCTCTCCCAAAATTCTCTTCACAACTTTCTTTCCTCTACACAAACACCATCTTCCACTATCACTACCCATATATTATTACATCACTTTCTTTCTTCAAAATACCTTTAGGTAAAAATATCTTACTCTTATTTTTCCCATGTCATTTAACTTAGCATAACTATGGTGTTGTTTCTTAAAGCTCATGTGAGTTATAGAAGCAACAACATGTTCATGTTTTATTCTTGCACATGCCAAGAATACCGATTATATTATTTTGTTATATTATTGTTATTATGTTATTTTTGTTATGTTATTATGTTGTAGTTATTATCCTAATCTAACTCCTATATGTTAGTAAATATATTTATGTATATATATATATATATATATTTACTAGAGCATATGAGCTCACTAACATAACATTTATTTATTTATTCATGCTTTGCAATTTATTTACTTGTTTTATGCAAATTATTAAGACTAGTCTTTCTAATCTTAGACTTATCTTTATCAAGTCAAAATGATTTTCTTTCTTTTCTTTTCATTTCTTTTCTTTTCTTTTTCTTTTGAGACTAGTCTATTCTTAGTCTCGGAAAACTTTGATGAAGCTAAGGCTCCCAATACTTGACCGAGATACCTTGATGAAGCTAAGGTTTTCAATACTTGACCATATTATTATGTTTGTCTGCTTATATATTTATTTCTATCTTGATATGTATTGTTCTTATTTTTTCATTGCTACATAATCATATTCATGCATGATTAAAATGTTGTTGTCTTAATAAAAAATAAAAAATAGGTCTTTCTTAAACAAAGAAAAGACAACTAAAATTCTTAACAAAGGATTTTTCAACAAGAGATCTAAGTGTTGTTTTTAATAAATTCTTTTCAAAAGCTTAGACAAGCTAATAATAAATTTTAAATTAATAGTACTAAAGATTTCTCCACATAATAAAGGAAACTCATTTCTTTTATAAGTAAGAACTAAATATTCCATAAAAATATAATTTTTAGCATTAAACGTGAGATTTTAACCCTACCATTTCTTTTATAAAACTTAAATAGGTTCATCATAGATTTTGAAAATCACTTAATAAGAAAGCTTCTACAAGACTTAGTTTTTAATATTGTTATTCTCTTTTCAAAGTTAAAATGAAATTTTTACTAAGTTCTAATATTGATAATTCTTTATTAGGAAAGCCTTTCTTATAAACTAATCTAAAAGGATTATGCCACGACTTGATAAATATTAGTGATAAAACAAGTTTTTCAAATTAAGGTAAAATCAACTCACTATTTTAAAAATCAACTTAGAGAAATAAAATTTGTCAAGAAAATGAAGTTTTAAAGGTAAAATTATTTTCAAAAGAATAAAAATAATATAAAAATGAGAGAAAAACATACATTTAATATAACTCCAAATATTAGACCACACCCACAACTTAGGAAAAATTTTGAAAAGCTTTTTTTTTTTTCAATCACTAGATATTAAAAAAAAAAAGTAGATAACTTAAAGAATCAAATTTTTGGAAATTAATTTACTTTTGAAAGGTTAGGAAATGAAATTATAATAGCAAAACACTTACTTATAACAACCAAAGAATTTTTAAGTTCCCTTCTAGCAATTTAAAAAGGAAATTTTTTCAAAGTTTCATCTTTTAAAACTCTCAAAAACAAATTGTTTTGTGAAAAATCAATGTTGAGACAACACTACAAAAATCATGCATACAATATGAGTATATATATATATATATATATATGTTTAAAGGATTTTTCAACTATACAAATATCAATGTATTTTGTTTAAAAAATTTTAGGTAAAGAAAAGTTTGGAAAATCATATTTTGAGAACTATGAAATTCGTAACTATTCTATACCGCAGTGATTTGCAACCCAAATGGCTTTTTATGACAAAAATAACCTTAGAAATGGATAGATCTTTTCGAGTAAGTAGAAAACGGTATATAATATGCGAAACTCCAAGTTAAAATGAGCGAGTGATAGCCATTTTAAGTTGGAATTTCTTTCTATCCGAATTTTGACAAAAATACTAGAACAGAATTAGAGAGTTCCAGGAGAAATCCCACGAAATACTCATTTCAGATATTTCTTTCATTCTAAGTTTGGGAGGATCCATACTTGTAGGACCATTATGAGTAAAGAAGTGTAGCAAAGATGACCGAGTGAGTTTATCTCCTACCTTTTACGTACTTGTTTGTGCTTATAGCTAAAGGCACTAGAAGTAGGAAAAGATGAAAGTGAATTATGCATGATAACATTAGTTAAAAGAATACTAAGCATAGGGAGATATGAATTGTTGTTAATCAAATTGTGTTTTATTATTATCATGCTGGAGTGTCTACAATTCTGTGATCACCTTAAGTTACCTTAATTACATATTTTGACTTATATATTAATTAATTCATGCATATCACGTAGTTATTCTCATTTCATTAGCTACCATACTCGATGGGACAAGAGTATAGTTGTGGAGTTTGCGGGAGCCATAAGTCTGTAAAATGAGCGAATAGGAACCTGAAAGAACTATTTAAGGATAGGGGAATAGGAGTCAGAAAGAACTGTTTTAGGCTGGAAGAGTAGGAGCCAGAAATAAACTACATAATTTGGATTTCAAAGATGGGTTTGAAAGAGCTAGAAACACCTAAGCACCGAATGGAGGGGTAAATCCATTCAAAACATATGATTTCCAGTAGATCATATGTATTGCTTGTTCACTTGCTTGATGCATTCATATGCTTATTTAATAACTTGTTTGAATTTATTGTTACGAGTACATTAATCCAAGAATATTCTCACTAAACTAGTTAAGCTTACATCCTAATAGACTTTTGTTGAAGCAGGACCAATATCTCTTTTACCCGAAGACTTCATAAGCCCAAGTGGAATTATGTTATGGGAAGCTTTTGGAAATCCTTCTGAAGATCTTAGAATAGGTTTCCTTTAAAGTATTGTTTCTTTATGTGAAAGACTAAGTTGATATTATGTTCTTTGGAGATTTATCGAGGGAATGCCCCTAAGATGATGTAACAACCATATTTCTATAATGTTGAAGTTGGATGGTTATCTAGATTTCTTGTATGTTATATTTACTATCTCGAACTACACATCTCACCAAAGTCTCTTATTGTTGTGATAGATGCCTTACATATGTTGTTGAAGCTTTCGCATGACTTCGAGAAGTCATTCTTAAGTTTTAATACCGTATGTGGCGGACTGCCACGTCTAGAGTACCTTTAGGACGTGACAATTTTACTATAGAGTTCTCAGCTTCACATGAACTAAGCAGGCTTCGAAGGAGATTGCCTATGTTAGAGTTAGCTTTAAAGTATTATTACTTAGTAGGAATTTCCAAGTTCTAAGAGAAGTGGAGAGTATATATTATATATATTTGTAAATAGTAAATGAGATTGAAAGAGTTCTCCTTCTTTAGGTTTGGCATTCCCATGGGCATGAATTACTGAACTAATCCTTTAAATCTCAAGGAGGGCATAAATCCCCATAAGTTTGAATTTCGGTTATTCATACCATATTTGTTACGTAAGTCTATGCGATTGAGTATTTTTAAGGTTTTCACCTACGCGACTAAAGTTTCCAAACTCGATAGGTCAAATTAAGGTTACTGGTACTATAGGAATAGAATTTTCTAAACTTCATTTTGCGAAATTAGAACTTTCATTTAAGATCTAGATTCATAGATATTGATCTATTTTAGATCCTATAACATATTTTTCAACCCTAATCATTCATCTTAAGGATTAATTATTTCATTTTACACTTGAAATCTAGAGCTATATACAAGTGTCTAGTAAGTTATAAACTCGTGTGACGAAATCTTGTCTTTGATAACTTTTATTATCTAAGAAAATTTCTAACTAGTTCTAGACTATAAATGTGCTCATGTCTACTTATAATTTATTCCTTAACATTTAGATCATTATAGTATCACTATCTATTATAGGTTGTTTAATTTCTATTTTCTAAACTTGATGCAAAAATCTCAGGAATTACAATAGCTAGGATAAAATAAGATAAGCTCATGATAAAATTGAGGAAAGTATGATGATTGATAAGTTCCTTTCAACTTGAGAAATTTTACGTGGTTTTATGAAGAGACTTCTAAAGCATTCTCATTTGAAGATTTTTCTTATGAATATAAGTCAAGCAATTTAATATCAAGTTGGAAATTAATGAATACATATACAAATTTATTAATTAGTTTAAAACAATATCTATTAAATTTTTTCTGAGGCTTTTACATTATTATAAGACTCTCTCGGGTTAAAAACTAAAGTTTTAAGGTTATGCCTTTTGAAAAATATTAAGATTTCATGTACACAATTTGGTTTCTAGACCCGAACGGTTGACTTATTAAAAGAGATTTTTATACTATGTAAGTCTTATAATTATCTCTACGATTAAGGACATTTTGGTCATTTACTTAAATAGGTTAGGGTATTTTGATCATTTTCACAAGAATAGAAATATGTAAAATTGAAGAAAGTTTTGTTTTTTCGTCTTCTCTAATACTTAGAAGTCTCTAAACCTTAGGTTTTGATCTAATATATGTAGGTTCATGATAATACGATGAGCTTATGGGCTTGGGCTTTTGGGTACTTGATCATGGGCTTAATCATTTAATTATGGGTTCTCCAGATAATGAGCTTGGACATGTGTTGATGGGTTTTAATGTCATGAGTCAAGCTTTTAGGTTATAGGTTTAGGTATTTGGAATTGAACTTGAAGAATCAGATAAGGCTAAAATAAATTAGAAATAGAATTCTTACTAAGTTGAATTAGGAATTCAACTTAGGATTTTTTATTAGAAGAAAATTGATACTTCATTTGGATTTATGAATTTAGGGATTTGAGAATTGATATTTGACATTAGGAATTCGGATTTGAATTTCTAGAAATTAAAGAGTTAGAGATTTTTGGTTAATATAGATACATTAAATATTTAAGAGTTTAGGATTGATAATCAAAAACAAGAATTTGTATTTAAATTTCTAGGCATTTAAGTGTTGTACATCTCTTTTAAGTTTTTTTGTCCGTAACAATCAATTTATTATCGATCATCAATTGTCTAAGATTATGAAAGTTACATTTTATGTCTTATGAGTTTATTGGCATGGATTCTAATCTCCTGACCATAATCAAATTGTTCACAACTTAATATTCTTAAATCACAAAAAATCAAAAGTGATTTTTGCACTATTTCTCAAAGTTCTTCAAAATTCTTTGTTATATTCTGAGTAACTATCATATTCAGGTTTTAAAGAATTAGGGGTTTACATACTCAATGTAATTTTATGTTGCTATTGATTTAAAAGGAGATTCTGATTGATAAACTTAGGATTAAGAGTTGATGATGTTGAGAAAAATGTTAATTACTTTTAAGAATTCTACAGTTCAAATCTTAAAAAAAAAAAATTATTGAGATTTGGTTGAGGTACATTATTGGACCCAATGGTGAAATAAGATCTAAGTGCTTTGTGATTTGGATTAATATCAATTTGTGAATTGCATTGCGAATCATTTTAGTTTAGTATAGTTTTGATAGTTTAGTTATTAAAATCCCTTAATTTTTTAGGCTAGGTAATATGAAAGTGGTGAGTAAGAGTAATCGCTAAGTTCCCTAAGGTAAAATGACATTTATACTCAATTATATACTATGATAATAGGTACACTTGCCTTATTATGCTAACCATAGTGAGAATTTCATTCGTAGATCTATAAATCGGTTAAACGTGGTATGTTTAATTACTATCACTAGCATGCACAATATTATAGATAGATTTCAACATGGATGGGAAGTGGGGCTGACTGTAAGCCCCTAGATTTTTTGGTAAATATAGTAAACCCTAAGAACCGAAAATCAAACTGAAACCTAAAGTCAACCTTGTTCCATGTTTAGCCTAGTGAATCTAGATCCGGTAATCCTACGTTCTTAAACCTAAACAATGAAATTGAGATAACTATGAATAATAGTTCGTAATAATATAGGAAAGCTTAAAAATGTTAGATTCGTTAATTTTCAGTATATTTCGGATCCGAATGGGATCAGTTTCAAAAATCATGCCCTGGTACACCGGATAGTGAAAATATTCTAACAATACCATTAGACTCGTAAAAATATAAGGATTTCAAAAATATCAGTTTTAGAATTTTTCAGTAACTAAAAATATTAGATATAAGTCGTTTATGCATATTTTCTTTACTACAGAATTTTAATTGTCTAGTCTACTATTCATTACTATTTCGCTATCTCTACTTTTTTTACAATCTACTCTTATACACTACCATACCTATTCCTTACAATTTACCTTTCCCATACGACTTTATTCATATCACACCTTACACATTATTTCTTTTCATTACAAAACAACAAAAATTAATCGATTCCTCCCCCTCTAACATGCAAAACCAGCGCCTCCTATTCCTTGCTCTTTCTTACTTTTTTTTTTTTACATTTTATTTAATTATATCTAATTTTCATTCTAAAATTCTATAAATACCGCCTCCCTCCTTCATTTTTTCTCACAACTCATTTTTCCTATCAAAACTCTACCAAATTCACTCCACAAAATTCTCTCTCTCAAATTCTCTTCCAAACTTCCTCTCCTCCCCACAAAAACCACTACCCACATATTACTACAAACACTTCTTTCCTTCTTCAATAAATTAATAATCTTAGGTAAAACTTCTTACATATACTCATCATGTTCATATAACTTAGCATCAGCTTAGTGTATGTTTCTTAGACTCATGATATTATGTATATTTTGTATATTATGTATATATATTTCTTAGAGCCATAGTGCTTACTAACCTAACATCTTATTATTATTGCACTTATCATTATGCTTTTTCTTTCTTTCTTTTTCTTTTCTTTTGAGACTAGTCTATTTTTATTCTCGAAAAGCCTTAATAAAGTTAAGGACCCAATACTTGACCTTATTATTATGCTCTTATTTATTCTTATATATATCCTATTTTATTATGTGATATTGTTATATTTCTCATATCGACATATTCATAATCATGCATGAACATGTTGCTATTATCTCAACAAAAATAAAAAGAGTTTTCTTAAATAAAGGAAAATAGGAAATCTCTTTGAAAAATAAATTTTTATCATCTAGGAAATGAGTTCTCCATAAAAACTTAAAGTTTCATCTTAACAAATCTTTCCCAAAATTTAGATAAGTTCATTACAAGTTTTTAGAAATAATACTACATGGGATTTTATCAAGGAAAACATAAAGTTATCACATACACTTTTTTTAAACCAATGAAATAAAGAAGTTTCTTTAAAACTTAATATTGCTAAATCATTGTTTAACAAAGGTTTTTCTTAAAGTCATTTAGTGAAGTTTTCCACCACTACTCTAAAATGCTAAGGTCTAGATAAGTTTTACAAAATCATCAAAGAATAATCTCTTAAAGATAAATCTTACTTAGGAAATAAAATTAGTAAATGACTTAGAAGATCATTATTATTATTTATTTAAAGTAGAACTAACTTTAGGAAAAATCAAGAAACATACATGACTACTTTAAGGAATTTTAGTCTTAACAGAAATATCTAGAAAAAACTATATTTTTCAACCACTGAATGAATGGTTGTGGAATTTCTAAAATAAATTTTTTGAAATTATGTTTATTATCTCAAAGATTAAGAAATGAAGTTAAAAGAAGGAAACACTCTCTTATAATAATTCAAGAAAATTTTCCAACAAACCAAAGTGAATTTTTCAAGTCTTAGCTTTTTCCAACTTTTAAGATACCTTGTTATACAAAAATCATTGTTGAGACAACACCACTAAATTCATACATACAATATATCTATATTTTTGTACAAAAATTTTTGGTTGAAGAAAAGCTTGAAAATTTATGTTTTGAAAGCTGGGATTTTCGTATCAGTTCTATACCCCATTTTTATGAGACCTAAATGATCTTTTATGATACAAATAACCTTAGAAATGGATATATCTTTTCGAGTAGGTAGAAAACGATATATAATATGTGAAATTTCGAGTTAAAATGAGCAAGTTATGATCATTTTAAGTTGGAATTTCCATTAATATGAATTTTGACAAACCTAATAAGATAGAGTTAGAAAATTTAAGTAAAATTTGGATGAAATACTCATTTTAGGTATTTCTTTTGTTTAGGTGTTGAGGACCAAGATCTTCTTTTTCCCGAAGATTACTTCGACTGATAAAAGATTGCCATGGCCAAGTGAGTCAACCTTTACATTTATGTATTCGCATATGTGCTTGTAGAATAAAGCATTAGATATTAGGAAAAGATAAAAATTGATATACATGTGGATTATCATAGGAGTTATGTATGTGAATTGCTACGTGTGATCAATGAACGATTAGAATATCGGAGCCTGATTGTTGATTGTTATAACTGTTTCTATGTATATTGCTATGTGTGCAAATATTGATTGATCGCCTTAAATGAATTAATGTCGAATTGGAAATTCCCTTAAATCAATTTGCTCATGCGTATCACTTAGAATATCATTCCGCATTTTGCTACAACTCCTCAGTGTGGGACCAGAAAGGTAAGCTTCCTAGTTACATGTCACGCCCCGAAGGGTACCCTAAACGTGGCAACCCGCCACATATAATATCAAGGCTCAAGAATGACTACCTTAATCATGCGAAAGCCTTAGTATTACATGTAAGGCGTCTAGCACGGTAATAGGAGACGCTTTTGGAAAGCATAGTTTAAGCAAGTAAAAATGAACATACAAGAATCCAGAATAAAACATATTATATCATTAATATCCAAAGGTCTATTACATGACTTCTTAGGGGCATACCCCCGCTAATCCCAAGGATCGTGATAATCTTTACATCATCCAAAATACCACATTAAAGATTTCAAAGGAATTATAATCTAAGTCTTCGAGTAGATTTCCTCCAAAAGCTTCAATATACAAAACTTACATGGATACGGGGAGGCTTCGGGCACAAAAATAGGTGTTCCTGAGAATACAAATACCTATAGGGGTGTAAGCTTATGGGCTTAGTGAGTAAATCCCAAAATTCATACTCAAAGTAAATTATCACCAAGTTTATTATTCAACATATGGAATGCAACAACCACGTGAGCAGACAAGACATATGACTTTCGGGAATCATATGTTGAATGAATTACGCCCTTCATTCGGGGTTGGGTATTCAGGCCAATTACAGCCACAACTTTTAAAAAAAAAACACGTTTATAGATCTTACCGGCTCCTATACGCCATAAAAAACTTGTAGTTATTATAGAGCTCCTACTAGCCACCAATTTTACAGTTTTTACGACTCCTACTCGCCCACTTACATGTATACCG
Organism: Combretum micranthum; assembly: GCA_024138025.1. NCBI lineage: Eukaryota > Viridiplantae > Streptophyta > Magnoliopsida > Myrtales > Combretaceae > Combretum > Combretum micranthum. The sequence goes on from JAMXBD010000458.1 coordinate 469,030, forward strand.
GTTCTGCCTACCACCACTATTATACACTTGTCCACCATTGTATAGTAGTAATGAAATGTGACTCATCATATGAAGTGCATGAATAATTTATTAATTAAGGTCTAGTAGTTTACATTAACTTCTTTCAAGTGATCAACCAATTTCAAACACTCCAAGATATTAATGCACATACAACATTATTGTAAACAAATCAAGTTTCGATGTACTTAGTATTCTTTCAACATTATCATACATCCTTTTGATTTTGCCTAAATTCTAGTGCAAGCTAATTTTACAAGCATAATCAAGAGTATGAGAAAAATAACGGGAATAAACTCACTCGGCCATGATGACACCTTTCTTGAGATGGATGAGTCGTTCGGGATTTCCACTTAATCGTAGTAATCTTCAGGATACAAACAACTCCTCGAGATTATCTAATCAAGAAGAATACCCAAATTGAGTATTTCACGAACTTCTATTCTTGGAGATTCTAAACTTTTCTTAAAATCGCGGTAAAATCGTATAAGAGGAAATTCCAACTTAAAATGGTCATATCTTGCTCATTTTAACTCGGTATTTCGCGTATAATATATCGTTTTCTACCTACTCAAAAAGATCTACTCATTTCTAAGCTTATTTTCATAAAACTAAGTCGTTTGGGTTCCGAAAAAGGAGCAACTAGATTTGCCACGAATTTGCAAACACTTGTTTTCCTTCTTGTAAACAAAACTCATTTGAAAAGATGAATATTTCAAGTATTTTGTAAACTCTTTGAAAGGTATATACATATATGTAACGACTCATAATAAATGTATAAAGTAAATGAAGTTGTCTCAACTTAGAAAAAGTAAGGTTTTAAAAGATTTTGAACTTGAGATTTTATTGGAATATTCATTTTACTTTTTGAAAGATCTTGAGTTATTTGAGATGAATATTCTTTTTCTAAATTTAATCTTTTGTAATTACTTTAAATTCCTAAGGTGTGGTTTTATTTTCTAAACTTGGATTCAAAAGTAATAAAATGATATTTTTGTTTCTTGTAATTGATGCGTTCCATCTGAGTGTAACAATTAATTCCACTAATTCTTTCCTAACATCAGATTAACAATAGGCAAGTGTACCTATCAATTGTAGTATAGGAATGAATTATGGGTCGTATTCCTTGGGATCCTGACAATTACTATTACTCGCCCTATCAATCATTATCTAGCAATCAATTTAATGTATGTTTAATTATTAATTAATTAGATAATTCTAATTTTAACTATATTACTACCAATTTTTATCACAATGACATATAAACATAATTTTAATAAATAATTAACACATATACAGAAAGATTACTCCATCATATTAACAGGATTTAACTAAATTCATCCGTAAATTACTTATCTGTAGAATTCTTAATTCATGACCATTATTCTCATAATAGATCAATCCTAATCCTAATTGTATCTACTAGAATCTCTTCTAAGTTGATAGCCAATTCAGAATTGCATTAAAGCTCTTATTATCCTCAAATTCTTTGAAAACATGCAGCAAACTTCTTAAACATCTCTATCAACAAGAGTAGTTTGTTTCTAGTGCCTTAGATCTACTCAAGGGAATTGTTTTCAACCTTTTCCAATGAGATCTGATGTAGGAATATGTCGTGCACTAAATTCCTAACTTAATTGAAGACCCAACACTAAAAATTTGTAATTAAACAGATTATAACAGATATATATGCTTCCTGTTAATACAACTTCGTAATAACTTAATCACTACTCATTCATACTGACATATAAACACAAACGTATAACAAACATAATAGATTCAATGAACAAGAAAAGAGAAGAAGTAAAACCCCTTTTTAATGACTATGAAGTGGTTGTACAAAACGAATTCTGGATCCAATGACTTTCTCAAGTTCTTCTTGGAATCCGACTCTCTCTCTCCTCTAAGTTCTCTTTCTAAAATATATCATGTGTTTTTTTTTTTTTTTAGAACGAATCACCCCTTTTTATATTCTATAGGGGTCGTGTTTAAAAACACGACCTTTTACTAAAACAAACTAACAGTCATACTGTTTCAAGAAGATAATAATGACCTATTTCTAAAAGTCACGACCGTACAATACTCATTTTCTTTGTAAATATACATTTTGTACGGTCGTACAAGAGGGAGTGCTAAGTACTGGAAGTCAAACTTCAAGCTTGTACGGGCGTGCAACATAGATCTCCTTCAATTACTTCTTCATCACCACATGTACGGCCGTAAGTTGAATTTGCTCCGAAATTTCTTGGTGCACGGGCGTACAAGACCCCGTACCAGCCACTGGCTTGCATTTTCTTCACTTTGAGAGTTGTACGGCCGTACATCAAGTCTCCTTCTATGCATCCTTGCTGCTTTGTTTGAATATTGATTGGATTCTCCACATTTTCCTTCCTTATATTACAATTATGTTCAAAATTGACCTGAAATAAATATGTATACCAATTAAGCACCTTATCTATTAAGAATCCATCAATTATATTATAAAATAGACCCAATTTGTCAATTAAAATGATGATAATTTATGCCTATCAAATATCCCCACACTTAAGCCTTGCTTGCCCTCAAGCAAGAAGCTGATAAAAACAATTGAAAATTATATAGCACTCATGGTGTTACTATTCCAATGCTGGGGATTTAAGGATTTTATTCTATCTGTTCTTAAGTAATTTATTCCTTAGGCTAGAGTTTCAAAGCTAATCATAATAAGTCAGTCTTTACTCTCATTATTTAAGTTAGATTTTTAACATAAAAATAAACACATGACCACAATTACTAACTTGAATATTTCATCTCTTATTTCATTAAGTCCAAAGTGGATACTACCACCAACCATTGAATTTAATTCCTTAGTGACAGCATAGACATCAACCAATCCCTTGAATTTCTCTCCTTTATATATATTTTTCTCTCCTTTAATTTATGACTTTTTTTTTTTTTTTTAATATCCTATAACCCATGTAGCAGACTTTCAGTCGATAATCCCGAGCTCGTCACTCAGGTTAACAGATGTTATTCCCTTAAAAAGGGCATCCCTCGGACTTACTTATCCGAGTTATAAGATTTATTAAACGATGAAGTGACATCCTTGGTCAATCAATCCAGGCCGGACGACCTTAGGTGACTAGGTTTTAAAGGGACCCCATCGAACCTCAATCACTTCTTTCTTTTTTTTTTTTTTTTTTTTTATGAAAGGAGAGAAAAATTAACAAAATTGGAGAAATCATCAAGTGAAAAGTATCATTTGAACTGTACACTAATGGTAATTCATGAAAGTAATTTTCTACATGCTACTTAGTGGTAGTAATAATTATTGATAATATACTTGTAGTCATATGTTATTTAGATGTAAAATTCTGAATTAAAGCATGAGTAAGACTGCCCCATAATGATTTCACATTGCTACTATAGCCTTAGAAACAATTGCATCTTTAACTTCTAAAATCTTCATTATTCCAGCACTATTAAAATGAAATCATCAACACCACAACAAAACAGCTTTCATTACTTAAGTGTGAGAAAAGCATTCATTATCATCATTCAAGACAAACACTTCATTTAGCATGCTTGCATGCTTTCCCACACTTATTAAAGACATTGTCCTCAATGTCTCAACTAGGTTAAAAGGAAAGATAAACAAAGTAAAAATAAGAAGTGAACTCCCCTGAGTTTTGTAGGCCGATTTTGTTTCCGAAAGTGTCTTTACATTCATGGAATTCCAGCATGTACATCATCCAAAACCATGATCAAAATGAAAGACTGTGCCATCAATACGACACTAAGCAAAACAAACAAAAGCATTAAACATAAATGAATGCATAAAATTAAAAGGAAAATCTAGGAATAAAATAAGTCTTTAGGTCCTGAAAAATAAAATAAAAATCAGAAATGTATTTGGACATCTTCTTCTTCTTCATCATCCGACTCCTCTTCATCATCCGTTTCACCTTCTTCTTCTTCACCTCCTTCCTCCATCTCCTCATCACCAGAGGATTCAGCCTCAGAGCTTTCATAAGTCTCTCCTACTTTCAGAGCCTCTAAGTCCAAATCTGCTAGAGGATCCACTTGCTCAGGGATTGAAGGAAGATCTTCTTGGGGTACCGGTGGTGCACTAGTGCTTGGAAGGTCCTCACTCGGTTGCTCAGGTCTGGAGGCCCCGCTAAAACAAGAGGAGATGGCTAATCCTGCATGCTCAGCCAATTTTGTTAGCAGATTTATGATAATATTTTGGTTCTTTTTAATCTCTGCTACATCGGCCTTGATAACCGCCACATCCGCCTCCAAATGTGCTAAATTGCCGACTGAGAAACTCGAGTGGGATGCTAGCTGTGGCTGAGCTCCGGGTGCCTCAGCATCAAAACAAGGATCATCAACCTTAGCGGTTCCCCATTGCTGAAATGGAGCATGTGTGATCCCTTTTGATTGTGCCACTCCGTCTTTTGGTTTTTGTGAAGAACTTTTGGGCCAAAGCTTCAAATTCTTCAAAATACGGGTGATCATTTGCCCCACATATATGCCATTCATCTTGGACCCGGCTTGGCGTTGGATTGCATAGGCAACTAATACGCCAACATTGACCTTGTAGGACCGAATAGCACTTGTCAAAGGTAAAATATCTTCCTTTGTAACCGTACCCGCAGTGTCCATTTTGGAGTTTAGTGTCTTCGCCAAAATGTAATGGAACACCCGGTGGCTTGTCCAGATCATAGTGGATGCCTTGGTTCGGCTTGGTCTGAATACTTTTTCTCTTGAGATTGACCGCCAAACTTCTCAATTGTAACTCCCGAAGGCATCAATATGGGCAACTTATTAAACTCTGGATCATTCATCTCTTCCTTTGTGTAAAGACCCGTAGCTTTTATGAATTTCCTCATTGAAATTGAGTGATATGCTCCAAATGCATAAAAATTTACTCTAAATTTCAACATTCGACCTATATTCCGCTTTTCTATAGAAAAGGAGGCAAGAAAAGCTAATGTTGTAACCTTGTAGGCCGTTTCTTGAAGACTAAAAAGTCTTAACCAAGCGGGTCTTGCAGCAGTCTTCTCATTGCCGGCACCAACCCATATTCTTTCAGTACATCCCAGTCTAAAATCCCATTGGGTTTAATCACCTTCTTCTGATGAAATTGTTGGTAAGCCGGCTGGTGTTCCACTTTTAATCCCGGAGGGACTGGAACAGAAGCGCTAGATGGGCCGGCATTCTTTGCATATTTCATCCTAGGCCGCTTGGGTTGTTGAGTACTCTTTTGAGATGGTCTCGTGTTGCTTTTCTTTGGAGCCATACCTGGAAAGAAATAGATTGAAATTCTTCAATTAGTTCATTTTAGAAATATTCTAATTGAAGATATGACTTAATATGCACCACTACATAATTCATCTTATCATTAGAGTGGTTATCCTCACATAAATTATTCCATAGTAGCCTAAGTGTAGCCTAAGTGTAGGATATCTTGGCTTGTTCTAATGTATAACTATGTTACTCAATTGACTGGAAATTGGCTTGTTCTAAGCATTGGCATTTCATCAAACACTTTATGAGCATGTTTAATTCGATGGAATGATATGATGAACTAATATTGTAACCTCTCCCTAATACATTCCAAACACAATAAGATTCATTCAAATCAACACACCTTATTCATGGGTTAAGACTTTCACATTTCGAATCAATGTAATCACTACCTAATATTAGATATGAATGTCACAATGTTAGGGTTTATATGAATCTTGTCGTTGAAAGTAGGGTTGATAAATCTCAATACACCAAAAAGCAATATACAACCCAATTGTATTAACATATAAATTATTATCCTAACAATGAATATGTATGAAACGGCTTAACCCTAATTTTAAGTAGAATGTAAAGAATGAGGCAAGTACTAAAAAAAAATCAGTGGAGGAAGAATTCATACCTCTTCTTGGATCGAATGTAGTGGTGGTAAGGTAAAGATTTTGATAAAAATTCCTTATATTCCCTTAGTTTTCGAGTTATAGTGAGAGAGTCGGGGAGAGACGAAGTAATGAAATGAGTGTTAAAATGAAATCAAACAGGGGATATTTATATATATGTCTATACAAACCTGGAAGTACGGCCGTACAAATTGAACAAACATAGCTTACTAAAGTGTTGCACGGCCGTGCAAGAGGGCGTACTGGCTTCTGGTCTGGTGAAATGTCCCTTGTTTGATTGTGTACGCCCGTACACAAGGCCGTAGTGCTTGGAAATGAAAACAAATCCTTCGCATTTCATTATGTACTCCGTACATAACCCCGTAGTAGACTCTGGAAATAGCTTATTCTTTTTATTGTATGATGTACGCCCGTGCATAAGGGCGTGCTGACCCGGGTATCAATTTCAAATAAGCTTGTGCAAAATCACGCCCGTACATATGGGCGTACTGGCCTCTGTTACTCTTCAACCTTCCCTAACTAATATTGTACGCCCGTACATAGCAGCGTGATTTCCCCTTCTTCAAAATATATTTTTTTTTTATATATATATATATATATATTTTTCCACATGCATACTCATATACTCATAAACATACATATACATATATATATATAAGTCACACACACATAAATACATAGAAAAGTTTATCAAACAAACATATAAATAGATATTATAGAACTTAGTATAATATTTATATAACAATAACAATACATGCTAGTTTATTGTCCCTAGCTTGACAATTGTAAATTCTTTCACAAACACTTTTCATATTGGAGAAGCCTTAACTCCTCCCTGCCTTCATCCATTTCAACTTTTTCATAATAAATTTTTAATCTTTGACCGTTGACCTTAAAGGTTCCTTTCTCTGGGTGTGTAACTTCTACTGTTCCATATGGAAAAATCCTTGTCACCGTGAAAGGGCCAGACCATCTAGATCTAAGCTTACCTGGAAATAATCGTAATCTAGAATTGTACAATAGCACCAAGTCCCCTTCCTTAAACTGTTTAGGGTACTTAATATGAGAATCATGTAATTTCTTCATTCTTTCCTTATTTAATCTATTGTTCTCATAGGCTAACAATCTCCACTCCTCTAGTTCATTTAGTTGGAATTTCCTATTCTTACCAGCAGCCTCTAGGTCCATATTCGCAGTTCTAATTGCCAATAGGCTTTATGTTCAATTTCTACAGGTAAGTGACATGCTTTACCATATACTAACCTATAGGGAGTGGTTCCTAAAGGTGTCTTATAAGCTGTTCGATATGCCCACAAAGCATCATCTAACTTCTCAGCCCAATCCTTGCGATTATGAACCAATTTCTCTAATATTCTTTTCAATTCCTATTGGAAACTTCAACCTGGCCACTAGATTGAGGATGATAAGGGGTGGTAACCTGTGATGAACTCCATATCTTTTCAACACTTTCTCAATCTGACTATTGCAAAAATGAGTTCCTCTGTCACTAATTAATGCTTTAGGTGCTCCAAACCTTGAAAAGAGTTTCTTTAAAAATTTTAGTACTACCCGAGCATCATTAGTAGGTAAAGCTTGAGCCTAACCCATTTAGAAACATAATCTACTGAAACAAGGATATACCTGTTACCATAGGAATTAGGAAATGGTCCCATGAAGTCGATCCCCCAAACATCAAAGACTTCACACTCTAAGATATAATTTTGGGGCATCTCATCTCTTCTTGAAATATTCCCAGTTCTTTGACACCTATCACATGAAAACACAAAAGAATTAGCATCTTTAAAAATATGAGGCCAATAAAACCCTGCTTCTAAGACTTTATGTGCTGTCCTATTGGCACTATAATGGCCTCCAGTGAGACCACTGTGACAATGGTATAGAATTTGTTGCCCTTCTTCATGTGATACACAACGCCTAATAATTTGATCTGCACATATCTTAAAGAGATAGGGATCTTCCCAAAAATAATATTTTAACTCAGAAAAGAACTTTTTCTTTTGGTAGTGATCCAAATCTTGTGGAAGAACTTTTCCAACCAAATAGTTCGCTATATCAGCAAACCATGGAATTACTTGATCTTGTACAGTAAAAAGATTTTCTTCTGGAAATTTATCATTAATCTCTTCCTCCTTCAAATCTTCCAAATATGGGTTATCTAACCTAGAAAGATGATCCGCTGCTAAATTTTCTGCTCCTTTTTTATCACGGATTTCTAAATCAAACTCTTGTAACAACAATACCCATCTTATTAGTCTTGGTTTAGCATCGGTTTGGATAGAAGGTATTTCAAAGCTGAGTGGTCAGTATATACCACTACTTTTGATAAGATAAGATATGATCTAAATTTGTCAAAGGCAAATACTATAGCAAGCAATTCTTTTTCTGTTGTGGTATAGTTCTCTTGTGTAGAAGTAAGAGTTTTACTTGCATAGTATATTGGCTGGAAGTGCTTCTCCTTTCTTTGACCTAAAACAGCCCCTATTGCGGAATCACTTGCATCACACATAAGTTCAAATGGTAAATTCCAATCTGGAGCTACCATTATAGGGGCACTAGTCAACTTCTCCTTCAGAAAATTAAAAGCTTCCATACATTTCTCATCAAAATTAAATGTAATATCTTTCTCTAACAACTTTGTCATTGGTCTTGCAATGTTCGAAAAATCTTTAATAAACCTTCTATAAAAACCTGCATGACCAAGAAAGCTTCTTATTGCCTTGACAGAAGTTGGTGGTGGCAATTTGGAAATTGCCTCCACTTTTGCTACATCCACTTCTATCCCTTTCTTTGACACTTTGTGACCCAACACTATTCCTTGTTGTACCATGAAATGGCACTTTTCCCAATTTACACAAGGTTGGTTTCCTCACATCTCATCAAAACCCTCTTCAAATTCAGCAAACATTTTTCGAATGAATCTCCAAATACCGAAAAGTCATCCATAAATACCTCCATCACATCCTCCACTAAATCCCCAAATATTGCTAACATACACCTTTGAAAGGTCGCAGGTGCATTACATAACCCGAATGGCATTCTACGATAAGCAAATGTACCATAGGGGCAAGTAAATGTGGTCTTTTCCTGATCTTCCGGTGCAATAGGAATCTGAAAATATCCTGACATTCCATCCAAAAACAATAAAAATCATGACCTGCAAGTCTTTCTAACATTTGGTCAATAAAGGGTAATGGAAAATGGTCCTTCCGAGTAGCATCATTGAGCTTCCTATAATCAATACATACCCTCCATCCAGTCACGGTACGCATTGGAATAAGCTCATTTTTCTCATTGGGCACAACTGTCATGCCTCCTTTCTTTGGGACCACTTGAACCGGACTTACCCATGGGCTATCCGAAATTGGGTATATAAGTCCCGAATCCAATAATTTGACCACTTCTTTCTTAACTACTTCTTTCATATTTGGGTTTAGCCTTCTTTGAGGTTGCACCACTGACTTAAATCCTTCTTCCATTGAGATCTTATGAGTGCAAAAGGAGGGACTGATTCCTTTTATATCAGAAATCTTCCATGCTATTGCCTTCTTGTGCTCTTTGAGCACAGAAATTAGTTTCTCCTTTTGGCATGAATAAGTTCCGAAGATATAATCACCGGTAACTTAGAGTCATTTGCCAAAAAGGCATACTCCAAATATGAAGGTAGTTGCTTTAACTCCAATTCAGGGGGGTCTTCTACTGAAGGTTTTAACCTATCTATATGGTCTCGGTAGATTTCCTCAACTCCAAATTCCTTCTTTTGTTCATCACAGCGTTCCAATTGAGCAATAATCTCTTCTACTCCATCAATTGCATTAATTTCACTTCCTTTTGACAAACACAACTCCAAGGAATCTGTACTCAAAGAATCTTGCAGAAAATCAGAAACGGTTAGTTCAAAAGAATCAATTGCAAAGCAAGTATCATCACCATTCATAGATTTTCTGAAAACATCTGGCATTCGGATCACCATCTCTTCGCTTCCAACCCGAAGAACTAATTTCCCATCTTTGACGTCGATAACAGCACCAGCTGTTGCTAAGAATGGCCTCCCCAATATAAGTGGGACTTCTATATCTTCATCCATGTCCAGAACTACAAAATCTGCAGGAAAAATAAAATCGTGAATTTTAACCAAAACATCTTCCACTACTCCCTTAGGAAATCGCATAGATCTATCAGCAAGTTGTATACTCATTCTGGTACTCTTGGGTTCACCTAGATTTAATCTTTTAAACATGCTATAGGGCATGAGATTTATACTAGCCCCAAGATCTGCTAATGCTCTTTCAACCGGTAAATTTCCTATCAAACAAGGAATAGTAAAACTACCCGGATCCTTTAGTTTCCTAGGCAATTTGTTTAAAATAACAGCAGAACACTCTCCACCTAAGGTGACAGTAGATAGTTCTTCCAACTTCCTTTTGTTAGATAGGAGTTCTTTGAGGAATTTAGCATACTTAGGCATTTGTCCTAAAGCTTCTACTAGTGGAAGGTTAATGTGCAACTGTTTAAAAAGTTCCAAGAACTTTTTGTATTGTTCATCATCCTTATCCTTCCTAAATCTAGATGGGTAAGGTAATTTTGGCTGAAATTCCTTTGGTTTTTCAGTAGGTAAACTCCTCTCTATTAATTCTTCTTTTCATTCACTTGTTCCCCACTTTCTAAACCAACTTCCTTTTCACTCTCTTGATTCCTTGCTGAACCCTGTAATTCCTTACCACTTCTAAGTGTCACAACCTTAACTTGCTCCTTAGGATTTTGCTCAGTGTTACCCGGCAATGATCCTGGAGTTCTGTCCGACATTAATTTAGCCAGTTGACCAATCTGTTGTTCTAAGTTATGAATAGAGGCCTCATGATTCCGATGGCGTGCATCAGAAACTTGAATAAACTGTGTCAAAGCATCATCAACATTAGTCTTCTTTTCAGGTGGTGGTAACGCAAGACGTTGCTGTGGTGCTTGTAATTGCTGTGGTTGTGGCTTCTGAAATCCAGATGAAAAGTTTGACCTTTGTGCATTCTGATCTCTCCATGAGAAGTTAGGATGATTCCTCCAACCGGGATTATAAGTATTACTATAAGGATTATAATTCCCGCTTCTCTATTTGTTCTATTAATAAAGTTCAGATCTTCAATACTTGAACCTTCTTCAGAAGCATGAAAATCTTCCATTGAACTCACAAAAGAATCACTTTGGTAAAGCTTCCATGCTTGCTTTCATTTTACTCATCTGAGATGTAAGTGATGCCACTTGTGCCTTTAGTTGAGAAACTGACTCGGACTCATACATTGCAGCGACGGGTCGAAGATTGTTCCGTTCACTATGCCAACTGAATGTATTCCTTGCCAATTCTTCGATTAAATCATAAGCCTCAGGAGCACTTTTCTTCATCAAACTCCCACCAGCTACTGAATCGATCATTGTTTTCTTTTGGTCTCCTAATGATGTATAAAATATCCTGACCAGATCGTGCAATGAAATTCCATGGTGAGGGCACCGACGAAGAAATTCTTTAAACCTTTCCCACGACTCATAAAGTGATTCTCCTTCATACTGACGGAAGGAAAATATCTCATTTCTTAATTGAATCGTCTTATTAGGTGGGAAAAATTTCTCTAAAAACCTCTGAGCCACTTGATTCCAACTCGTTAATGAATGAGGAGGCAATGACTCCAACCAACTTCTCGCCTTGTCCCTTAGTGAAAAGGGAAACAATAATAGGCGTATTGATTCATTTGGTGTTCCATTGGCCTTTATAGTAGCACATATTTGCAAGAAATTCTTCAAATGAGCATGCGGGTCTTCTGAAGCTCCTCCCCCAAATTGATTAACTTGTACCATCTGAATCAAAGCAGGCTTCAACTCAAAATTATTTGCATGAATTGGAGGATACTGAATGGATGGAGCAACTCCATCGATTGTGGGCATAAACATATCCCACATGGGTCTATGAACTTCATTTCCAGCATCTCTAATGGGATCATTTATATTTCCACCGGCTTGATTTACATTACCCCCAGGATTCTCAACTTCACCAACCCCTCGTGGGTTTAGATTCTCATTATCTCTATTCATATTTAATGATAGTGGTCTTGCTCTTTGCACTATAGTGGAGAGTTTTGGATAATCTCTCTGGTTCTTCTTAATCCTTGACGAAATGTTCGCTCAGGTTCTGGGTCAAAATCAAAAAGCTTGATTTTTCTGCTGCGGGTCATACACCTGTAATCAAAGATCAATAAAGTTGAAATGAATAATAATATAACAGAATTAAAAGAAACTAGATTAATAACGATTGGGTTTTCCTAATATTGTCAATTTTAAATTCCCCGGCAACGGCGCCAAAAACTTGATGCGTTCATCTGAGTTAACAATTAATTCCACTAATTCTTTCCTAATATCAGATTAACAATAGGCAAGTGTACCTATCAATTGTAGTATAGGAATGAATTATGGGTCGTATTCCTTGGGATCCTGACAATTACTATTACTCGCCCTATCAATCATTATCTAGCAATCAATTTAATGTATGTTTAATTATTATTAATTAATTAGATAATTCTAATTTTAACTATATTAACTACCAATTTTTATCACAATGACATATAAAACATAATTTTAAAAATTATTAACACAATATACAGAAAGATTACTCCATCATATTAACAGGATTTAACTAAATTCATCCGTAAATTACTTATCTGTAGAATTCTTAATTCATGACCATTATTCTCATAATAGATCAATCCTAATCCTAATTGTATCTACTAGAATCTCTTCTAAGTTAATAGCCAATTCAGAATTGCATTAAAGCTCTTATTATCCTCAAATTCTTTGAAAACATGCAGCAAACTTCTTATTAACATCTCTATCAACAAGAGTAGTTTGTTCTAGTGCCTTAGATCTACTCAAGGGAATTGTTTCTCAACCTTTTCCAATGAGATCTGATGTAGGAATATGTCGTGCACTACAAATTCCTAACTTATTTGAAGACCCAACACTAAAAATTCGTAATTAAACAGATTATAACAGATATATATATGCTTCCTGTTAATACAACTTCGTAATAACTTAATCACTACTCATTCATACTGACATATAAACACAAACGTATAACAAACATAATAGATTCAATGAACAAGAAAGAGAAGAAGTAAAACCCCTTTTTAATGACTATGAAGTGGTTGTACAAAACGAATTCTGGATCCAATGACTTTCTCAAGTTCTTCTTGGAATCCGACTCTCTCTCCTCTAAGTTCTCTTTCTAAAATATATCATGTGTTTTTTAGAACGAATCCCCTCTTTATATTCTATAGGGGTCGTGTTTAAAAACACGACCTTTTACTAAAACAAACTAACAGTCATACTGTTTCAAGAAGATAATAATGACCCATTTCTAAAAGTCACGACCGTACAATACTCATTTTCTTTGTAAATATGCATTTTGTACGGTCGTACAAGAGGGAGTGCTAAGTACTGGAAGTCAATCTTCAAGCTTGTACGGGCGTGCAACATAGATCTCCTTCAATTACTTCTTCATCACCACATGTACGGCGTACGTACATGTTGAATTTGCTCCGAAATTTCTTGGTGCACGGGCGTACAAGACCCCGTACCAGCCACTGGCTTGCATTTTCTTCACTTTGAGAGTTGTACGGCCGTACATCAAGTCTCCTTCTATGCATCCTTGCTGCTTTGTTTGAATATTGATTGGATTCTCCACATTTTCCTTCCTTATATTACAATTATGTTCAAAATTGACCTGAAATAAATATGTATACCAATTAAGCACCTTATCTATTAAGAATCCATCAATTATATTATAAAATAGACCCAATTTGTCAATTAAAATGATGATAATTTATGCCTATCAGTAATGATTCCAAAAGAATTTTTATTTCTTGATGAAAGATAAGTTTTCATAAAACTTTTTGTTTATATAAGAAAAATCATTTCCAAGCATGTTCATGAGTTTTTAAGAAATCTATTTCCTACTTTTATTTATCAAGAACCTTTAGTTTATGAAAACACTTCCCCATTTATTTTTATTGAGACAAAAACATTATGTTCATGCATGAATATGAATCATGAACTATAGAAATATAGAGGAATATAATAACTTGAAAGATTAAGCAAAGAAGAAAGTAAATCAAGTATTGGGACCTTAGCTTCATCAAGATACCCCGGGACTAAGAAAAGACTAGTCCCGAAAAGAAAAGAAAAAGAAATTGTTTTGACTTAATGAGGACAAGTCTAAGACTAGAATGACTAGTCTTAAAAATAACTTGAAATAAATAAATTGCAATGAAGTAAATAAATTGCAAGACATTGAGCTTATATGCTCTAAATAATGTATATAGCTATATAGATATTTAGATAGTTATGAACATAAAGGAACATAAAGAAACATAAAAGAACATAAAGGAGTTGAGATTATGAACAAAAACAAAGTATGAACCTATTGTTACTTTCTTAACCTTCATGGTTTTGGAAAGACTAAAGAGAGCTTTTGTTGTAAGAACTTCTTGGAGAGAATTCTTGAGAGATTTTGAGAAAGTAACTTTAGTAAAGAAGTGTGAAAGAGGTGAAGGTATGAGGGGGTATTTATAGGAAAATGTGGGAGATAATTTGTGTTAATTAAATAAATGAAAAATAAAAAAATTTGAGGCATCATGGGGGGGGGGGGGGGGGGGGGGGGGGGGGGGGGGGGGTTGGTGCGGGTTGGCGGCGCTACTTCATGCATAAAGAGGGGATATTTTTATTTTTTTTGTTATTTTGTTAATTAAAAGTAAGAAATAAAATATGTGAAGTTGTATTGGAAATGAAAATGTGTAAGAAATAGGTGTATGGTTTGTAAGAGTAGGTTGTAAGGAAAAGTAGAGATAGGTGAATAGTATAGAATAGTAGAAAATAGTGTAATGTAAAAGTAGACATGACAATTTAATGCCGGTAGTAAGAAAATAAGCGTATAAAAGCGATATCTGATATTTTTAGCTACCGAAAAATTATGAAATTGATATTTTTGGAAATCTTATATTTTTACGAGTCTAACGGTATATTCAGAATATTTTTCCTATTCCGAGCTCCCGAACACGTTTTTCAAGAGTCGTGTCCGATCGGGTTCAAAGGACACTCGAATTTTGAAAAATTGATATTTTTATAAAACCTATAGCTATTACGAACAATTACAGCTAATTTTTCCAACTTCGTTTTCTAGAGCTAGAGAAAACGGCAATGCCGGACTTAAGCGGTTACAGTAAACTAGGGTATTATTGACTTTGGAAAATCCGATCGACTTCCGATTAGGGTTTAAACTATAATTCGAATCCAAAAATTTCGGGGATTTACATTACATCTTGAGGAATTAGAACGTTTGGGGAATACGACCTTAAGGTGTAGCCGAGTCGAATAGATCGTTTTGGGTAAAAATAGCCCGGGGACTAGTAGTATGGTTCATTGGAATCCTAAGACGCGTGCAAACTTTCAAGAAGGTTGATTGGGGCCCAGTTCAAATCATTTCCTAACCACCGATGGAGGAGTAAATCCATCCTACATATGAAACCAGATAGTCGTATGTATTATTTGATCATATGATTGCTTGCATTTCATATGCTTGTTTCATAAACTTGTTTGAATGCTTGTTATGAGTACTTTTATGTAAGGATTATCTCATTAAGCTAGTTATGCTTATTCCCCAATAGACTTTTGATGTTCCAGGATCTTTGTTTCGTATCAGAGACCACCTTGATCATCCGAGTAGAATCTATGTTTTGGGAAGCTTTTGGAGGAATTCTGTTTTGAAGTCTTAGATTAGATTTCTTCTAAAATCTTTTAACTCTAGTTATTTGTCTTAGTAAGATTATGTTATTATGGAGATTTACTAGAGGAATGCCCTTTAGAAGTTGTAAGACTTTATATTTTGGTGAATTATCTTAGTATTATTTTGTATATTCCGCTGCTATTATCTTAAAATGCATAACTCTACCGGTCTTTCTTTGTTATGAACATACGCCTTATACTAATATGAAAGTTTCTAAGTGACAAGGTAGTTATTCTCAAGTTTTAATATTATGTACGGCGGGCTATCACGTTTAAGGTACTCATTGGGGCATGACACCGACCTCATACTTGATGGCCCATTTAAAGAAGAAATCTAATACGTACAAAAATCAGCTTCAATACCAGCAATAATGATACTATCCGACTCTGTCCTCATAGTGCAACAAGTAAGAGGCTAATACGAAACAAAAACCGACAATATGGACAAATTTCGCATTGTTGTTAAAGAGTTGTTGAATGACTTCTTCTCGAATACAATATGTAAAATATCAAGGGTAAAAAAACAATGAGGCAAATAAACTAACAAAATATAAATCACTAAAAACACCTCACCTAGAGGGAAAGGACAACAAAATTCTGATAGAGTATCTCCCAGCTAAAAGCATCAATAGGGAAAGGACATGGTATTGGAAGTTACTAATATAGATACAAGAAATGAGAATTGGATGATGCCTATCACCTCTTACCCAAAATATGGTTCCTTATTTAAAGATAAAGAGGCAAGATGACTGTCATATGGGATAACCAACTATACCATGCTCCATGACGTATTGTACAAATAAGGATTCATTGTAAACCCCCGAATTTTTCGAGAATGGTTTTGGATTACCGAATCAAAACCCTAAAGTTTGACCCAAGTTGAAACCGGACCTTAATCAATTTCGATCACGGGATTTCATAAGAGAATTTTAAAAACAAAAATAGAAAGTTCAATAATAGTTCGATTCGAAAACTCAAACATGAGAAGGACCACCTATCCGATCCCTGATTTAACTGCTCAATTTCTAGGGTAAAGTTTGATTAAACCCTAACCCTAGTCAAACCGGAGTTTCAAAAGTCAACAATGGTCAAGATAATTAAACAATTTCAACTCCGGCAATCCCGCATTCTCAAACCCTAGAAAACGAAATTAAGTTAGTAGCTTAAAATAGTTTATAATAATATAGGGTAACATAAAAACATTAGATTCGCAAATTTCGAGTTTCCTTCAAACTCAAACGAGATCAGTTCTCGAAAAGCGTGTCCCGAAGCTCGAAATATTAAAAATATTCCAATAACACCGAAAGACTCGTAATTAAACAAGGATTTCAAAAATATCAGTTTCACAATTTTTTTATAACTAAAAATAACAGATATAGCTCGTTTACGCGTATTTTTATTACTACCGGTATTTTATATGTCTAGTCTACTATTCATAGTACTATTCCTAATATTTATTACTATTTCACTATCTCTACTATTTCTTATACCTATTTCTCACTACCTACATACCTATTTCTTACTTTTTATATTTCCAATATAACTTTATTCACATCAAACCTTACACATTATTTCTTTTCTTTACAAAAATTACAAAATAAATAAATTTTTCTCTCTCCTCTCCCTCTTAAAACCGCTGGCCTCCCTCTCTCTTGTCTATATTAATTTCTTTTCAATTTATTTTATTACATCAAAAATTCACTCCAAAAATTCCATAAATACCCTCTTCCTCCTACACACTCATTTTACATAACAAAACTCTACCAAAATACTCTCTCAAAATTTCTCTCAAAACACTCTCTACCAATTTCTACTCTTCAAGAAAAGTAGCAAAAACACACTACCCATTCATCTCTTTTTAAAACACATTAAACCTTAGGTAAAATCTTACTTATATTTCTCCATCATGTTTATACAACTTAGCATAAGCTTAGTGTATGTTTCTTAGGCTCATATGAGTTAAAGAAGTAACAATATGTTTATGTTTCGTTTTTGTTCATGTTCATATTTTACATTATGTTGATGTTATTATTGTTATTATTTTTACTCTAATCTAACTTATATAAGTATTATGTATACTATGTATATATATTTATTTAGAGCACATAAGCTCATTTGTTATTTATTTACTTTCATGTCTTGCAATTTATTTATTTACTTGTTTTATGTAATTTATTAAGACTAGTATTTCTAGTCTTAGACTTGTCCATATCAAGTCAAAACAATTTTCTTTCTTTTCTTTTCTTTTCTTTTCTTTTAGGACCAGTCTATTCTTAGTCCCGGGTAACCATGTTCGTCAACCAAGTTTGTTCAGTGGTCGTAACGTAATTGGTTAGTGGGGAAAAACCGGGCCGGGATTCAAAAGAATTAGGCGAAGTCTTTGTTCCTGAACGACGGAAGTGGAAAGACCCTAAAGGAGAGGGGTATACTCCTTTATTTTTGTAATCGCCGAAATTGTACGACGAACCTTCTTGTTCCAGGCGTACGACCCTTAAACGTTACGGTATTATCTTCCGGCCCGGCTTAGCTTAAAAAGTTATAGTGGATAGATAAAATAAAAAGATAAGAGCTAAGATTCAGGAAAGGAAAGTCCCCTTTATGAGTAAGGTTCTCCATGCTTGACTATTTTATTATTTTTTTTACTTACAAGTATTTTTTTCTATTTATGTATTATCTTTACTTTTACATTGCTACATAATCATATTCATGCATGATTATAATGTTGTTGTCTTAAATAAAAATAAAAATGGGTTCTTACTTAAACAAAGGAAAAGTAAACTGGATTTTTCAATAAAGGAGTTTTTCAACAAAGAAGTCTAAATATTGTTTTTAAAAGCTTAAGTAAGTTAATCATAAGTTTTAAAGTATTAGTGCCCAAGATTTCTTCAAATGAAAGAAACTCATTTCTTTTATAAATCAAAACTAAATACTCCATAAAGGAAGAATTTTTGGCATTAAAAGATTTTAACTCAACCATACCTTTTATAAAATTTAAATAGGTTCGCTATAGATTTTGAAAATTACACACTAAGAAAGTTTCTTCAAAACTTAAATTTTATATTGATTTTCTCTTTTCAAAATTAAAATGAAATTTTTGCTAAGTTCTAATGTTAACAATTCTTTATAAAGAAAGCTTTTCTTATAAACTTGTCTAAAGGAATTATTCTATCACTTGACAAATATTAAGAATAAAACAAGTTTTTAAACCAAGATAACATCAATTCACAATTTTAGAAACCAATTTAGAAAAATAAAATTTGTCAAGTAAGTAAAGTCTAAAGGTAAACTTATTTTCTAAAGAAGAGAAATGATATAAAAATAAGAGGAAAACATACATTTAACACAACTTCAAATATTTAACCACATCAAAAACTTAAAGGATATTTTGAAAAGCTTATTTTCAATCACTAGAGATAAAGTTAGTAGATAATTTAAAAAACCAAAATTTTTTAAAATGAATTTACTTTTGAAAAATGAGAAAATGAAATTATTATAGGAAAACATTTACTCATAACAACTCAAATATATTTCTGTTTTCCTTCTAACAATTCAAAAAGAAGAAATTCTCAAAAGTTTTATCTTTCAAAACCACCAAAGATAAATTGTTTGTGAAATATCAATATTGAGACAACACTACAAAAATCATGCATACAATATGAGTGCCTATATATGTTCAAAGGATTTTTCAACTATATATATATATATCTATATATTTTGCTTACGGATTTTTGAATAAAATGAAGTTTGGAAAAATCATGTTTTGTAAACTATAAATCCGTAACTAATTTGTACAGTAGTATTTTCCAACCCAAATGGCTTTTTATAATGAAAATAACCTTAGAAATGGATATATCTTTTCAAGTAGGTAGAAAACAGTATATTATATGCGCAATTCCGAGTTAAAATGACCAAGTTATGGCCATTTTAAGTTGAAATTACCTTCTATACGGATTTTAACGATCTTATGACATAGTTTTTTATAAGTACCATAGAATCAATAAGAAATACTCATTATGAGTATACTTCTTGATTAGGTGATCCCAAGAAGGAGTATTCATACCTGCAGGATTATTTTGATTAGTGGATTTACTGATCGACTCATCCATAAGAAAGATAGATCCTCATGGCCAAGTGAGTTTTTTTCCTACTTTTTACGTACTTGGTTGTGCTTGTAGCTAGAGGCACTAGAAGTTGAAAAATATGAAAATAAATTATGTATGATAATATAGGTTGAAAGAATGTTAAGCATACTGAGGCATGAATCGTTGTTAATTAACTTATGTTTTACTATCTTTCTATTGGAATGTATGCAAATTTTGTAATCACCTTTAAATTACTCTAATCAATACTATGAATTATATTAATTGATTAATGCATATCATGTAGTTAGTTTCATTGCATAAGCTGCTATTCTCGATGGGACAAGAGTATAGTAGCCGGGTGTGTAGTAGCTAGAAATCTGTAAGATGGGCAATTAGGAGCCTGAAAGAGCTATTTTAAGATGAGCAATTAGGAGCCTGAAAGAACTATTTTGAGATGGGTGAGTAGGCGCCTGAAATAAACTACATGAGTTGGATTTAAAGATGGGTTTTAAAGAGCCTGGAACACCTAACCCTGAATGGAGGGATAAATCCATTCAAACATATGATTTCTGGTAGATCATATGTATTGCTTGATCACTTGCTTGATGCATTCATATGCTTGTTTAATAACTTATTTGAAATTATTTATACAAGTACATTGATTCAAGAATATTCTCATTAAGCTAGTTATGCTTATACTCCGATAGATTTTTGTTGTAATAGAACTATATCTTTCATGCCCGAAGACTTCATATACTCGAGAGGGATGATGTTTTGGAAAAGCTTCTGGAAATCTTTTGAAGATCTTAAGTTTAATGTCCTTTAGTGTTAATATTATTTTGTTGTGAGAAAGATTAAGTTGATATTATGATTGTTTGGAGAATTATAGGGGAAAACCCCTAAGATGATGTAAGGATTATATTCTCTTAATAATAAATT
This sequence comes from Combretum micranthum, assembly GCA_024138025.1. Lineage (NCBI taxonomy): Eukaryota > Viridiplantae > Streptophyta > Magnoliopsida > Myrtales > Combretaceae > Combretum > Combretum micranthum. The sequence goes on from JAMXBD010000458.1 coordinate 489,815, forward strand.
GGATGATTATCTAGATTCTTATATGTTGTATTTACTATCTCGAACTATACATCCCATCGGTGTCTCCTATTGTTGTGATAGATGCCTTACATATGGTGTTGAAAACTTTCTCATGACTTTGGGAAGTCATTCTTAAGTTTTAATACCGTATGTGGTGGACTACTCCGTTTAGGGTACCCTTTTGGGCGTGACATTCATCTTCCCTCTCCTTTGATGCCTAAAAAAAAAACAAAGGTAAAGGGTCCCCCATGAATTGCACGCAATAATCTATAGTAACCATATTAAATGTCAAGTACTCTAGCTATGAACATTTAGAATAATATATTATTGGCCAACCGTGAGGAATGTTGCCAATAGAGACGTATAAAAGTGCTACTACTGCCATAAGTACACCCCACTGACACATAACCACAGTAGCCCAATGCAACCATTAACAATTCTATGGCCTTTCACCTAGTAGGGATTTGATATGTTTGGTCCCTTCCCAAAGGCAATAGAATAGAGGCAGTACACCATAGTAATCATAGATAACGTCATCAAATGGGTTGAAGCTAAAACAATGGTAATATAAATCAGATAAAGGCAAAAGATTTAAGTATACATCACCACGGGTCAATTTCGACCTAAGAATCGACTTAGGAACTAACCAAAGACCATCTAGTTCCAGCAAGTCTGGCTGATTTAGACTCCTGAACTGCATGACCTGCTGATTCATATGAATAATGAAAATTTATTTCCTACCCATGTCCTTTAGTGTGTTGTTGGATTTATATAAACTATGTAGATGTATGGATTTAAGTGAAGTAGTCATGTGAGTGCCACGTAAGCATCGCTATACGTGGCTTGCAAAAGTGACACATAATGACACATCAAGAAAGATTAAGAGAGAGGTGGAATAGAGAGGAGGGATAAGCAATCCCTATCATCTTAAAACACTTATGATAGATAAAAGAGCTATCAAGTATTAAACATCACTGATAGTGATGGACAAGTGTTTGATCTCTTAAGTTAGAAATTCGAGATGTAGTGTTTCTATCAAAATGTTGTTTCTTCAAATAAGGAGGAACTTGGAGTATTTATAAAGCTTAACCATCATCATCATCTGTTGGATCATGTTAACAATCGATAACCAAGATCAATTCCTCATGAATGCATAATCTACAATGAGAAAGGTTGAATGATGGATGGATCAATACAACAAGCCCTACTCTAAGTCCACCATACTAAATCTCCCTTGGTTATCCCAATTAGAGCCAAGCTCTTTAAGCCCTATCATTTAGTCTAAAGAGTCAAGCTCAAATAAATAATAATAACCTTTATAAAATATAAAGCCCATTTACAAACTTCTAACTAAAACAAACTTTTGTTTCTCAATAATATGGGACTTATTTTTGTTTATGTTGGACTTGGTTGTATCTTGAGTATTTTGTAGTCCCACGTTGCTAAAGTCACAAGTAAAAATAGATGTACTTGTATATAAATAAATGCATAACTTAAAAAATCTTTTAGCAAATGGGTTAAAAATGATTATTCCTCAGCCCAAAATTATTTTAAATTAAAAATTTGAATAGTTTTTTAATACTTAAATAAAACAAAATTAATTTTTTTAGATCATCACGGTTCCTGAAACCTCATTACTGAAACTAGGAACTAGCTATTCCGGTTTGGTTATGGATGCGAACCACATCGTGGTTTCCTCTTGATTTAAGGTCGGTGTCTTGTGATTTGCATTCTATGGTATGTGTGTAAGAACAATGGGTTGTTGGGAAAAATTTATTTTGCTTTGTTTCTTTTTTCTTTTTTCAAATTAACTTTTTTTTTTTTTTATTTCACAAAATACAAATACAAGATAATGATGATGATGGATTTTATATAAAATCATATATGGGATTCATAAAATGTCAACATAGACATAGCATATGACTACGGAATATTATACACATGATGTTATAGCATGTATCTTTACAATTCTATAACATAATTATTGATTAGGAATATAGATGAAAAAATGGGATTATGCATAAGTATATAAAATTTACATATAACTAATACCTTGCACAATGGCAAATTGCGTTACATATAGCTTATTGGCAATATATGTATCAATAATCACGCAAAATACCAAGCTAATAAATATTTACATTATTTCAAATTCAAAATATTGGTTTAACGGAAAATCATCAAGACTAATAGCCCATTCACTTGATATGAAAAATTATTTATTCTTTCCTCATTCTACGTAACAGATAGAAATGGTAATTTATAATGAATTGTCATTATGTAAAATGATGAATTACAATTCATGTCTTCACAATTCATGATCATGTCTTCACAATATGTGAAATTAATGTTTATTTTCCAACTTTATCATGAATACCCTATCTTGAAAATATTATATATACAATTATCCTCTTAGTGTAATAAAGACAAGGATTATCATAGATATTTTATATTTTACCCTAACAATTATTTGTTTTATATTTTACATCCAAGTGAATATTATAGTTATCGTTACAACTCAATTACATTTCCATTAAATTGGAATTCAATTCCTTTATTATTCTGTAGGGCGAAATGAATGAGCCATAAATGAAATTGAACCACATATCTCTTTGCTATTAGTCCATAGCTACTATTTAATGACACCAGTTTCAAATTTTGAGCACTTACCAAAATAATTCACTAATTAATAAGATTAATAGATACTTCACATATATCCCCAAAACACAATATTAATTGTACTAACTTTTCAATTTTATGGAAAGACTTAACAATGGAGCATTGCTAACAATCGTATATGAGAAATTTTCTTTTACTTTAGCACCTATATTTTATTAATTTTTTCTTCTGCCTTTTTTTTTTTTTTTTTTTTTGGTTTCGTCGCATGAACGTTTTAAATTGAGTCAAATTAGTATTTCTTATAACATTTATTACCATAAAATGGGATAGTAACTTTCGATGCGTCTCAAATCTTTATTAATTTTGGTTCCCAAACATCAATATTTCATTGCTTCTTTCGGGGGTGAAAAATTCAGTTTTTTTTTCTCTTTTAATTTGGTGCCTTAACCTGTTAAAATGAGATAAAAAAAAAAAAAAAAAAAACTATTTATGACTCCCATTATAAGAAATATCATTGAAAAATAATACAATGGTAACAATAATAATAATAATAATAATAATAATAAACACAACATAAGTGAAGTGTCTTGGAAGTTAAATATCCAAAATTTGCAAGCTCAGTCATTCAATATCTCAAATGAATTCATGACCTTTACTATAGTTCACTAATAATATCAAGTAAACTTTTGCAAATAGACACTCCAGATAAAATTTAAAATTATGACCACGAAAAAAAAGATAAAATCTAAATTTGAAACTATGAAACTTTAACTAAATTGACCAGTTTTGAGATACTTGTCATATTACAGTATAAGTAATGAGATTTCCAATGACACATATATTATCTACTTCTTTTTGTTTTTCTCCTTTAATTTATATTTTCTATTTTTTTTTTCCATTTTCTCAGCACTTCCCTTGCACCTATAAAAATTTATTTCTCGATCTTTTATCTTTTTTTTTTTAATATTTTAAGGATCTGGGGGTTTAAAAAGTCAATGTTCTTGCACGAAAACGGAGAAGATGTAAATTTGGGTACCTGCATTCCAAATCATAGATGTAGTAACTTTATAAGAACTAAAGTAAAATTTAGGCACTAAATGGCTATAATTCGAGATGAGCAGGCTAGGATAGATTGATATATAGCATTACTTATATCATTTCTATAAGGTACAGGATATTGAATTTTGTAATCGAAACCTATGATGTAGCAATTTGTACCCATCATATACTATGTAACATGTACCATATATCATGGAAAACTTGTAGAATACAAGGTACTATGTGAAACTTGCAAAATTTTCTACGAAATTTCTGTACTATTTCTTTACTTGTTAAACTTCAAGTTTATAATATTAAATATGATTTCATATAATATTTAAATTTATCTTATTTTCATATATTTGCTATAAATAATAAGTGAAAGGAATTGTGAAGATAATTTGTTAATACCACAAGTTCTCCAAATACGGAATTTGTTTATGCATAAATTTGAAACATATAACAAATATATGTAAAACCTATTTATGTGCTATTAAACAAAATTGTAGAACTTATAGTAAATTCCAAAATTAAAAATTTTTCAAACTACTTCGATGTTAATCAACTTTATAAGAGAAAAAACAAATTTATATAATTTGGGAGTTTAAGTACATACATCCAACTATAGTTCTTCTAAAATAAAATTAATTTCTTAAAAAAAATAGTACGAGTTTCTTTAAGAATAAAAATTTCCAAAAGTGACTTATATATAATAATCTTGAACAAAAGTAGTCACAAAAAAAAAGGAGTACTATTACCTATATCCTATATTTTAACATAATTTTATAAAATTAAATAGGAAAATACATGATAACTTAGAGCATGTACTATATAATATTAGAATACAGGTTCTAGGGTGAATACAACATATGAAGATCTCATACTCATGTTTTATTATGTGAGAGAAGGTTCCGAAGAATCTTTACCCATACCCTACCCTATCCCCCTTAATACCCATTCAGAGTCTACCTACTTGAGTAAGGTTTGAGTGGGTATCCTATTCTGTATGATAGAGTAATATGCTCACCTCTAGCTACAATCATCTAGAATAGAAAATAAGCAAGTGAAAATGAATATATGTGTGTGTGTAAAATCCTCTTTGCATTTGTAAATATACCAAGGAAAATGAAGGAAGTTGGAAGAAATATTATCATTTCAATTATTTTGTTGACTAGAAAAAGAAAATAAATAGAAATGAAGTTCATTTTTAACAAAATTACCTCTTTTATTTTACTAAATTTGTTTTGAGGGATAAATTGTAGTTATGCATTCATTCTGGTCATTTCTATATAATTTTAGAGGGAAGAAATGAATTTTAAAACAAAACTATTTTTTCTTATTTCTTTTCCTTTCCATCAATTCTTGCTCTTAATTTATTAAACATTTTTTTTCATTTAAATCTTTAAAAAAAAAGTTTAATGAGCATGATACATCATATATCTAGATGAATGATGAACAACTACTAATGTGCATAGTTTTTATAAGACTAATGACATAAAATGTTTTTACTAATATTTACACGTCACTAATCATTCACGTGATATATCATGCTTAACAAATCTTTTCTCCCATTTCCATTAAGTTCCCCATCTTTCAATGTCTTTCACAATAGATATTTAATACCTTTTCATTTCACCCAAAATGCATTTTTTATATTTTATTTTTTATTTTTTGCCTGAACTCAAATTCGGATTTCTGAAGGGAACTAGATAAGATATAAAGGAAAGCTTTTAAACAATGAAGAAGATACAATAGGAAGATTAAACATCTCCTGCTGGGAAATTAACATAGCATTTGCTGACTACAATCTGAACATATAACTAATTCTCCATTTTTCATGAAAGGAATTGGGAATTAAAACAAAAATCTTACATGATTCTTCTTTTAAGTTTTCTAATTACTATATATTATAATTTTGGAAGTAAAAATCAAACTCAAATTAACCTTATTACAAAACAGATATTCATACAATTAGGCTGCGGGACCTTGATTTTTACACGAACCCATTAAAATCCCATTCCTACTTTAATATTTATGCATGGTTCAAATTACTACAACTTATCTTTTTCTTGTTTTTCCTTTATTATTTCAGTTTTTCATGTGATGATATTAAAGTTTAAATGGGATAAATTGATTGAACCTGAGAGAAAGCGAATCGGAATATGAAGACTATGCGGTTGTTTAACTGTCACACTTAAGACCTCCGCTGTTACATCATGAAATAATTATCCATCGAATGTTCACAAAAGTCGTATTTCCGGAATCGGATCCTAAATTTGATTTGCTAAAGACATATATTCCTACGAAAATCATGATTTTTATCTTCTGTAGATGTACCTAAAATCAGAAGGAGCGAATACCCGTGTTATTCCCATGCACATGCAACGGACTCCATGCAGAAGCAGTGAGCAAGCACAGATCTTTCCAACCAAGTTTAAGAGTGCCGTTGTCTTCCACCAATGTGTAACCATCACAAGAGAACATCCCCAGTAGAAGGGTCGCCTGTGTGGCCGCATTCCCAGCCAGCGACACCCCTTTGAACCCCGCCTGCTGAAGCTTCTCCCTCCAGTTGTTGAACTTCACCTCCCCGCTCCTCGACGGCCCTCCCACCGCCAGTACGTTCCGGATCTCTCGCGAAAGCAGCTGCTGCTCCACTACGTGCCTCTCCTCGCTCTCTTCCCCGTAGCTCGCTCCCAGAGAGTCAAACAGTGCTGAGTAATAGTGAATCGCCTCCACGAACCTTCCAAGGAATGAGCCGGCGTGACTCAGGTCCTGCTCCACCACTGTCACAACCTTCGGAGCCAACCTGAGATTAATTTAATTCATTTAGTAAATTTAATTCCATTTTGGATATTATTAAAAAAAAAACAAAGAAATGAAAGAAAAGAAAACCAAATCTAGATAAAGGGAAAGGAGTGGCTGAAGAGGGCCGATCAAAATCTTCACACAAATGGAAACAAAAAGAAAAGCCTTGTGGAAAAAGATGGAGTTGCTAAGTTGGACCTGGACCTTTTGTTCTTCCTTTTACGAAACAATCCCTCGAAAGTGAAGTCGAATCTGATCAACTTTTTTTACATTGTAATTTGCGCAAAATTAAAAAAAAAAAAAAAAATTCCACCATCTTGAAAAGAAAGCAATAATAACGATGATGATGATAACAATATAATTAAAACTATAAACTACACTGGAGCTACGAAAGGAAAGAGGTAAAATAATTAAAAAAAAAAAGAAGAGAGAGAAGGAGAAAAGACATCATACTTAATCTTTCATCAATCCCACAAAATGAAAAAGAAGGAAATTACAACCACTGCTGTAGCAAAGCTGTAACAAGCTTTTGTAGTTTCCAAATGAAGAAGAAAAAGGGAAGATTGTACTTTCATTAATCAAAATAGGATTATTAAGCTTTCTTTAGTAAAGATTAAAGAATGAATGAAAAATAAAAACGTTAAAAAAAGGAAAGGCAAACTAGCTTGAAAAAGCTAACAGATAGATACTAGCAAAAACTCTAGCTAGACTACTGGAGAAAGAAAAGCAAGCCCATGCCATGCCTTCCATTCCATCGGGATTGCACCATTTCCATTTTCTATCGCAAGAAGATCAAATAAATAAATAAACTAATTGGGTAAAGGAAACCAAACCGTGCACCGTATCGTATTCTCGTACCTTTGCAAGAGCCATAGGGTATTAACATCGGAACCAGTAACGTCGTAGAGGGAATGCTGCAACCAGTGAACAGCCAAAGCCTCTCGCTTACTCACGTTTAGACGCTCGGGATCCAAATTCCCCACTTTCTCCGGAACCGGACAAAACTCAAAGGGAAGCCCCAGCTTGTCTGCGAAATCCGCCAAGCGTTTCCCCGTGGCCTCCAGAGCCTCCATAGAGGTTCCGAGTCCCGTGAGCCTCACATGCGGTGGACCCCCTGGCCTCGACGCCAAGATATGAAACAAACCGGGCCACTGCAATCCCTGCATGATGTCTAGATCTATGATGTGCACCCGATCCTCCCTTTCGAACGCTTCCTGAATTGCCTGATTCGCTGTGAAGTGAGAGAACTTCACAAAAGGGCTTATCCCATTGAATACCTGGAATGCCGAGGCCATTTTCTGCGTGTGCGGCACCGAGGGAAACGAAGCGTATATGCCTAGACAGGAGCTCACTAGGCGAGCCGATATCGCTTCTGAAAAGTATGCGGCTACCCGTTGTGCTGATGTGCCGAAAGGTGTCGACAGTTCGGATACTTCAAGGAGCATTTGTTTGGCTTCCTCGTAGTTCTCCGCGGAGACTGCTTCTGCACATCGCAGGAGCAGTGTTAGTAGGTGAAGGCCTTCCTCATCCTTCTTTTGCTGCTTCAGTTCCTCTTTCTTCTCTCTTGCGAGGGCTGCAGCGTCTGGAACAGGCGGCGTCAATGCCACCTCAGGTGATTGGGAAGATTTGTCTTGCTCCTGGGGCTCACTATTGTTTGTGGGAAGCCGAGGTGGTTGTTGCTGTGGCTGCTGCTGATTGAGCGATGTCGACGATATTGGTGAATGCCCACTCCAGTTAGTGTAAGGGACAGGGGAATTTGAGAACTGAACCCCCGACTCTGAAAGCGAGTATGCCGCGATGTTGTCCAGTCCTGACGACGGATTGTTGGGTCCGGGTCTTTGTGGCTGCGGTCTCCTGTCTGGAAAAGGAGGAATTGGTGGTGGGTCAGTCAGACAGCGGAGACGGTATTCCAACACCGATGCGAGATTAGGGTTGCAAGGATAGATGATCTCCCTGACGTTTTGAATGAGCTGAGGGATGGAGACGGAGGTGGAGCTGTTGATAAGATCCTTAATGATCCCATCAATCCATGCCATTGCAGAGTTTTCTTCTGCCATGGAAACGCCGTTTGTTACTGGCGACTGTTGCAGTGGGTTGGAATCAATGTCAGTAGATGTTGGAAGGCCTCCTCCGGCGTTTCGAGTTCTTTGTTCCGGTGGAAATAAAGGCAGACCAGAGAAGACACAGAGAGCAGGTGTAGGAGGAGGAGGAGCAGCAGCAGGCGGAGACGGGATTGGTAGTGATTGTGTGGAGGAAGGCAAAAGCACGTCCAGGAAAGGTAAGTTTGTAGGCGTAGTGCTGGGAGCAGAGGATAAAAACCCGGATGACGTCAGAGGCAAATTGGTTGAAGATTGCATCTGCATGATAGTGGAGTGGTTGAGTGTGGCCGTCGAAGTCAGATTTTGAATTTGTGAACATTCTCGGGTATTACTAATATTGGAAGCTATAATATAGTTCCCTCCGGTGCTTATGCTGATGTCGGAGACCGTGAGGGGATTGGTGGCGGTTGTGGAAGTACCAGTGCCCCGCCTTGAGAATCTTAGGTAATCTGCTCCTACCGCGTCTGCTTGCACATTATCCAACTCTGAAGCCATCCTCTTTCGCACCATCCTCCCAACGCCAAGGCTCATTTGTTGCTGTAAAGACTGGCGTCCTCGTTGGAGAGAAGTGCAAAAAAGCGGGTTGCTGCTGCTGTTGTTGTTGTTGATGTTGTTGGTAGTGGTGGCTGCCATGGGTGTATTAGTACTAGAAACGGTCATCAAAAGGCTTTCGTTAAGACCTATCCTGCTTATGTTGTTGTTTGCGTTGTTGGCGCTGTTGTTATCATCATTGACCTGTAAAACGTTGGTGTTGGTAGTGGCGGTGGCGGTGGCGGTGGCGGTGGCGGTGTTGGTATCGGTATTGTCATCGGCCTTCAGCGACGCACATGCAGCCATGAAAGCGAAAGAAAAAATAGAGTTGGGTTCGGAATGTTGCGTCGATCATCGTAACACAGTTTGAGATATAAAAGTAGTGTATTGGATTGTGAGAGAGTAGAAGAAGAAATCAACAAAAAGACCAGGACCAGGCACAACAGCACATGAAGTGTTCCGAATCCAAATAGATAACGGCGTGTGGATTGGGACAGAAGTCCTTGGGATTCTTTTTTAAACTCTCTCTTTCTCTCTCTCTATATCCCTGAGTTTAAAATTTTGTACTCGTAGAGACACAGCACAGCACAAGGTATCACGATCTCCTCTATTATTTATCTTTTCCAATAGGATATTCAACTAGGTGGAAGCTATGTGATTTGGATGCATATGAGTTTCTCAAAACCAAGGCATAAAAACAGGAGGATATAAAGAGGGCTGGTCAGGTGGTGGTTGTGGGGATGGTGGCTGTTTGCTATGCGTCTGTTTCTGGGTAGAGGAATATTAATGGAGCTGAGAGGAAGAAAAAATGGAAGGGGAAGGGGGGGAGGGAGGGGAGGGGTCTGATCTCTCTCTCTTTCTCCCAACACAACAGTTGCTTTGCTTTACGACGGTAATTTAAATGTTTATGTGCATGAAAGAATGTTTTCTAGTATTAAATAGACACAACGATGTAGGGGATGAGGAAATTATAGGAAAAGGGGGTGAGAGAGAAGAAGAGGATGGTGCTACAATTAGAAGTAGAACAAGTGATGGTGCTGGCAAATCAATATCAAAGTGCAGACATATCATGAAATAATTATAGTACTAGGGATGTTTACCAGTGTAATTACTGTGGATTTGAAAACGATAAGCGCCACATGATAGATTAGTAAATGGGTAATTATTAATACGATTTTAACAAGAGAAAATATAATTAACCATTTTTTAAAAAAAATAACAAAGAAATTATCCACTATAATTAATATAATATATTAATAATGATACATCACGATTTATACATTCTTGCATTAAGACATATGAAGGGTGCTGTGCTGTGTTGTGTTGTGTTCTATTTTCGTCGTAGCATGTTTGACTTCTTCGCAGGGCTATTTTTAGAACGACCACATCCACAGCAATAAGCCTCGACACCAGCGACATCGAGCAGGCAAATCAATTTTTAGTCAATTAATTATTTTTTAAATGGGCTTCTCTGTTTCTACGCTTTTGTGTTGTCGACTAAAATCCAGCGAACAATTTCAAATCATTCGATCTATCCCATGCATTTATTAATATAAAAAGAAAAAAAGGCAAAGGAATTGATTTCACAGCATTATTTATGTCCCTTCTACAATACAAATACAATTCAATCAAACAAATTTCCACTATGATAAAATTAAGCCAAAATCAACGAGATGTTGAGATACCCACGAGTTTTGAGTGGAACTCATGTATTATCCATTTTGAGATACTAATCTCTTGTCTACTATTTAATTTTTAGGACATAACAACTGGCGAATCAAATGAGGATTCTAGTTGGATCATTAAATTTTTATTTATATCATATCTATATATATATATAATTTATATTTGTAACTTATCCATATTATATATGTATCATATTTATTTGATTAGTTTATGAATAGTTATATTAGTTCTTCATTAGTATATATTTCTTGACAAACATCTGTTTGAAAACGATAAAAACATAAAATGATTAGTATACAATGAAGCAAATGGATCAAGGATATACAATGTTGACAAAATATGTGCTTTTATAATTTTTTATAACTTTACCGAAAAGCTCAAAATAGGTGTAATACTAACACATGTATACCAATGACAAACACACTTACGTTGTAGGTATATATATAATTGTATATAAACAATGGACAAATTGTGTGTGCATCTCCTTAAAACTTTAAAAATTACATGAACTTTTAAGTTTGTTAAAATTTAGCGCTTATACGCCTAGAAATAAGTAAATTACATGGATTCCCTTAAAATTTTCAAAAATTGTATGGATCTTCAGCTTTTTCAAAAATTAACATTTACATCTTTAAAAATTAACGTGATGATAATATATAACATTTTTTTTATTTATTTCTAACGTGTTATTACAATAAATGTTTAAAAATATTTTTAAAAGTTTAAAGAATGTAAACATTTTTATTTTTTATATTTTTTGCCCTTCAAATCTGGCATCCAAAATGCATTACTAATAAAAGAATTTAATAAAAAGCAATATCATAAGGCGTGTTTCAATATAATAAAAAATTTTCTAATATATTTGTTTCATGCTATAGTATAATTTTAGAAGAAGAAAAACGACGACTAACATTTATATTTCTTTTTCTAAAAAAATGTAATAATTACAATAAAAAAATTTTAATATTTTTTAAAATTCTTATTAGACATATTTTATATGCAATAGTGTGTTAGCATCAACTAGGCTAGTACAATTTTTTTTTTTTTTTTCAGAAGATGTAAGAGTTGACTTTTGAAAAACCTAGGAATCCATAAAATTTTTAATGTTTTCCATGGAGGTCTGTAAAATTTATCCTAAAATAATTAATAAAATTGATAAGCATGTAATTGATATATAATACATGTACCTAAATATATAAAAGGATTAAAATATTAAATACACAATTGTTGTTATTATACTTTATAAATTTTAAGTTTCAAATTTAGGAATAAACAAAACAAAATATTTAGAAAATGGTAGAGACAAACAGTTTAGACATTTAACATGTAGTGGTTGTCACGCCCCGAAAGGTACCCTAAATGTGGCAGTCCACCGTACACAATATTAAAGCCTAAGAATGACCACCTCAGTCACGCGAAGGCTTCCATACTATGTACAAGGCGTCTAACACATAAAGGAGACACATCGGAATGATACGTTTTATGTTGATACAATTGAGTAACAATGTAAAGGAAATACAAATTTACTATACTTCAGATACAAATCACTATACTTCAAAATACAAATCATTCAACTCCAATTACATTCATCCACAGACTTCCCTACACAAACTATTACAAGACAAATCATAAAACTAGCAAACAACTTCAACCATTCGTATTCCTTGCCGAAATCCCAAAGTCATTCCCGACTTCAACCAATTCGGTTCCCACCTTGCATTCTTGAGATAACCTGTTCATTTAAACAACTATAGGGGTATAAGCTACACTAGCTTAGTGAGAATTCCCTTAATTCCGTACCAAACAAACAAGTTATAATCAGTCATATGCTATGCATGAACAAACATGAGCAAGCAATTATGCAGGGTATCCGGAACCCACACACAGAACGGATTTACGCCCTCCGTATCTTGGGTTAGGAATGGTATTGAGTCTACACGACCGCATCTAGTCCCCAAGCCCTCGGCTCTTAGCACTCGACTCGGCTAGGCTCATCCAAGAATGCATCCACATGCGCCTTAGTACCCCTGAATGAGCTCTGGCACCGGGCTCGTTATCCAAACGAATCATCCACGGACCATACCGATCGACCTGCGTAGGAGTAGCATGCTACCAAATGCAATATGTCCAATGCGATGCATGACCAATTTTAATTTTTGCTTAGGTCAAAAACATTTATACATTCTTTGGAGTGACCATTCAATATCATACATATAACAGAAATAATATGAACGGTGCAGTTATCCAATCAAATCGGGATTTCGATATGCTTTAGTATTCTTTGGCACACATTCATCACAGTCTCATCATATATCCCATCCCCATTCATATCGATTTTTATCTTGTTCCTATAATTCTAATGCAACTAACTACAATCACAATCAAGGTAACAAAACAAGGAGAAAACTCACTCGGCCATTGGATCACCGGTCTTCTAGTAATAATAATCCGGTGGTAGGGAATCGTCGAATTCGGGATCACCTAACAAGGAAGAAATACTCTAATAAGTATTTCAACTCAAACTAATCCAAACGATTTTATACGAACCTTCAAATTCGTAATTCGCGTCCTAAGCGGGAATTCCAACTTAAAACGGCCATAACTTGGTCATTTTAACTCGGAATCTCGCAAATTATATATCGATTTCTATCTACTTCGAGAGATCTACCTAATTCTAATATTATATTTTAGTTTTGAAAACATTGAAGCTTCGAAAAGGTCGGATCAGATTAGGTCAGCAACAATTTCAATTTCCGAAAAATAGTTTTGTAAATGTTTGAAATGTTCCTACTATATAACTTAACTATATATGCAATATGAGTGATTTTCTAACATGAATGACATGAGATGAGCTTAATGTATGTATGATCTTGATGATTTTTGCTAAAAAGAAATTTTATAACTTTTTATTTTGCAAGACCATAATAACCACTTACTTATGAAAAATCTAGTTTTCTAACTTTTATCATTTCCATTTGTTTTGGATTTGTTACTTAAGAAAATATAATTATTTTTGTCAAAATTGAGTCTTCATTATATATATTACTTATGACCTTCATTTCTACATAAAAATTTCCATTTTACACTTTGTAAGCATGTTTTCAAGTGGGGTTGATTCCAAAATCCGAATTTGGTAAAAATTGGCTTTTGAGTGATTCCTTTGAGTAAAAATCATTTGATATTTAGAAAATTAGGGCTCAATCATACATAACCACTAAGGACTTCATTCTCACACAAAAATTTGCATTTTACACTTTGCAAATATATTTTCCAATATGATTTACTCAAAAATCCGAATTTTAGAAAATCCACTTTTTGAATGATTCACTTGGGAAAAACTTGTTTAATGCATTAAAATTTAAGACTTTACTACATCTATTGTCTAAGGACTTCATTTAACACATAAAAATTGCAATTTGAGCTCAAATACTAAGTGATTACATATGCATCATCTTAAATTACGAATTTGACAATTTGATTACTAACTCAAATTTTTCCATTTTAATTCCATTACTTGTTTTACACATTACTCATGCCTAAGCTCATTTTAACTTGTAAAAATCATTGCTTAATGATATCTATTACCTATATACTTCATTTTTCACATAAAGCATGAGTTTTAGAGTTGATACATGGGTTCTAAAAATTGGTCTTAGTTGGGATCCGAATTTACAAAATTTATTTTTGGTTATATCTTTTGATAAAATCTATCTAAGCTCATGAAAATCCATTCCTTACATATCATATCTTATGAGCCTTTCATTTCTTAAATAAAAACTTCATTTTTGAGTTGGAAAACATGTTTTTAAAATAGGCCTTGGCCAAAATCCGAAAATAGAATTTTTATTTTGAAAATAACTTTTGGAAATCACTTTTGATCATTGTAAAAAGAAGTCTTGATGATATACATATATTAAGCCTTCATTTTCTTAAGTAAAATTTACATTTTGACACTTGGAAAGTAGTTTTTAAATGGGGGCCTTGCCAAAATACGAATTCCACAATTTTGTTTGAGTTTATAACTAAGATCTATAATTAATATGATCATAAACATAAACAAATGCATGGTAATAAGCTATAAACATCATGGATCTAAACTTTCCTCATCAAAATCTTTCATTCATGGTATCTATACCCTAAGCCCTTCATTTTAAATGAAAAATATACATTTTAAAGTTGAAAAACCACTATTCTAAATAGGGTTCCATTTTCATCCGAATTTTCAAAATTGATTTTTGTTGAAAACAAAATAGATCTTGGGTTTCCTACAACTTTCCTACCATCATCAAGCTATAGCAAGTTGTTCATGAACATAAACAAAGATCTAATGCATCTATGAACTCAAAACTTTAGATCTAGTTTTCTAAACTAGTTTTACATGCATGAATCACTAAGATAGACATGTGAATGCTAGATCTATGCATAAATCATAAGGAATAACAAAAATAACAACTTAAATAACAAGATCTATGGCATAAACAAAAATCAAAGCCATAAAAAGTTAGATCTACAAAATATAATAACTTTAAACAAGAAAATAATTATAATACAAGGTAATAAAAATGGAGAAGAGAAAGATTTCATTTTTGGCATCATCATCCTAAGCTTTTAAGCTTATGGAAGTTCATTTGATGCATGAAACCTTCATTATACTTTACCTATATCACCTATGGAGCTTTGGGATGAAGATTTGCTTAGAAATCTTTAAGAAATAGGTGTGGAAGCCATGGAAGAAGAAGGGGGCAGCTTGCTTTTCATGGAGGAACAAGAGAAGAAGAAGAGAAGAGAGAAAAAAAAAAGAGAGAGAAAAGCTAAAGAATGAAAAAGGAAAATGAATAAATGAAGGAGAGAGAGAAATGAGTGTATTAAATGAATGAAAGAGAGAAAAAAAATAAAACAAGGCAGCAAATGTGAGGGGGCTGCTGTCCACGTGAAAAGAGAGGGAGGAGAGAGAGGTTTGATGAAATTTGACTTGAATTTGAATTGTGTAATAAATGTTAATGTAACTTTCTTAAGAAGGAGTGGAAAAATAATTAATTTGGTCAAAATGGAGTAAATGAAGGACAATGGCAGCCATAAATAGGGTCAAAAATCTGCCATCAATTGTGGGATTATGTGTAGAAAGATTGAAGTGAAAAGGAAGTGATATGTGTAAGGTGTACTTGAAGGTATGGGTTGTAAAAGTACTTTATTAATAAAATAAATTAAAATAAAATAAAATTGGAAAAATTTATTCCAAATAATTGTAGCAGAATTTTCATAATAAAAATTAAATAATTATTTGAATTATTTTAGTATTTTAACAAATACGTTACCGGTACGATCAAAATACGCGAATATGGGCTATAAATAATATTTTTATAACCCGAAAAATTCTAGAAAAATATTTTATGGGAATAACAATATTTTTAAAATATTTTTCAATTATTAAATTAATTTATTTTATTTTTAGTACCGGGTCTTAAACAGAATCTGATCCCGTAAAGACCCGAAACGAACTAAATTTTAGAAAAACAAAATTTTCTATAACATATAAAATATTTATCTAAAAATATAAGTCTTTATAAGAATAATAAAATTTTGTAATGAAATAAAAATGAATAGTGCAAAAGACCAATCAATTACCGGTAATAATGGAAATACGATAGAAAGGTTATAACTGTAACTTTTATAATCCGAAAAATTATAAAACTGATATATTTAGAAATATTATGAAATTACGAGTCTAACGGTACTATTGGTATATTTTTGATATCTCGAGCCCCGGGACACGCTTTTCGAAGTCTGTGTCCAAACGGGTTCGAAATAGGTTAAAAATTTACCAATCTGATATTTTTAAACAAACCCATATTACTATGAGCTATTCTACATATTTAAACTACATCTCGGCCTCTAGGGTTAGGGGCGCTAGATTGCCGAACTTACGCTATTGTATTCCGGTTAGGGTTTCCGGGTGATTTTCCGGTTTAGACCTTTGCCAATTTGGAAACTGATATTTATGTTTATACAACATATTTAATTTAAGAAATTTATTTTAAATTTTATTTTTGTAAGTATTTAATATCTCTTAATGTTTTCGGAATTCTTGAATTGAGTTATATTTTCGAAAGTCAATTGTTATTTGCTTTTTAATAATTTGTTTTTAAGCTTTATATTACCCAATTTTATAAATCGAAGTTAAATATGGAAATTTTTGTACGTCGTGGTTTTGAATTTGAAGACCACTGTGTTCTTATTTTGTTGTTAAAGATTTTCATTTTCTCAAGATTAAGAAGTTTCCGAATTCGTTCGTGTTTTTTGACTAGTTGAAATTCGGTTTTAATTTGGAGTGATTTTTAGGGTTTATTTTCGAAGTTCATCTTGAAATTATTTATCGAAATTTTCCGGGGCTTACAGTGGTAGTGGTAATAGTAGTAGATAGTTTGACAGTTTCTTCAAATTTTATAAATTCAAACTTTGTGAATGTGAAAAAATATCTCTAATTAAATTAATAGATAACTAATATATTAAAAATAAAACTATCTTTACCTCCCAAAATAACTATCCATCTCATGCTCTACTAGCAACCTCTTCATTGTGTTACACTTTTTCTCCTATCTCTCTTTCCTTGCTTCATTTTCCATTTGCAAGTCATTAACTATAGCCAAGGTAAAGATGCTCTAAAATTTTTTCCTATGCTTCCTTTTTTATTTTTTTGGGTTAGTAATGGAGGTATTGTTAGCATATATAAAAATTTCATTTAGATAATAAATTAATTATTTTCAAAGTTCAGATATTAAATTAATCAATTCAAAGTTAGGTTTCTAATTGCATATTTTACCAAATTTTAAGTATCATTTCCAACATTTACTCTTTGAAAAGTGTTTAAATGACTAGGAAAAAAATCTATTAACAATAGAATATAATCCTCGACCCACTCGGTCTTTTGGACTTTGAAACCCTTACAACTATGGTCAGCCTAAGAAGCTAGCTGCTTGACACATCCCAACATTAGGACCTAGAAGAGAACAACGTCCTAGCCACGTGCTATGATGCAGGACCCCCCCTCCCCCAAAGTCCCATCTCATGAAGACTCATCGAGCTATTGAGTTTGATTGGCCTACTTGCTTAGCCTTGATCTGGCCTGGCCCTAGCAAGACTCACCAAGCTAACGAGCTTGGTTGGTCTACCAACTCAACCTCGATCCAGCTCAATCTCGAGTCCTTACCCTTTTCAGCTGCAATACGCATCTTAGTCACACCTCGGGACCAAGGGCACATCAATAATTCGACTACATTCCGAGAAGTCAGACTCTTTAACTTGGGTGCCCTCACCACGCTAAGCACCTGGTTATGCATAAATCCTATCTTCACCCACAAACTAGCTTAAGCATCGGAGTGACCACGTCGAGCAACCCCCAAAGCCCCTTTAATGTCTTTTGTGTTTGCAAAAGCTTTCTCTACCGGCTCAGATTCAACTCATATAACATTTTGACACTGTTTGTGGGAACCGAAACCATTAAACCCCTTCTGGTCGCCTCTTTCTAAAAAACCCTTCTAAAACCCATAGCAAACAGAACCACCTTCTTACTATGCCTAAGCCACAACAAAGCAAGAATCAAGGTGATTCTGCTCCCTTACCATCCATACCTAACCCTATTGACGGCGAAGCCCCTGAAATGACACATCCTGGTCTGCCCATTATCACAAATGCGAGCCACATAGATGAAGATCGGATTCTAGAACTATAACACCTATGCAAGCATCTAGTATACTGGAATGTGGAAAATGAGCATAGAATGTCCTTTTACAGGCTAGGATAATAGAGTTGGAGGGATTGAAAGACTTTCATTTGGAAGAACAGGCCTTTAGTGCATGGAAGGACACATCTCCTATCCGTTCATTGCTAAGACGTAATGAGGAACTAATTGAAAGGAATCGTGAGGATACTACAAGATCGTTACAGACCAGAGCCTTAACCAGAGAACGATCCTACAGCTCAAAACTATCCTAGAGCACGCATCGATGGACTCGCACTTCGCATAGCCCAGTAAAAGCCCCCCATAATGCGTCATGAGAACATAGCCCCCAGCATTCAGCCTAAGCTATTGCTAGATACCAGGTCGATGAATATCGACCTAAAAAAGGAAGGAAGCAAACCCCTATTTAGGTCAAGATCACGTGAGGGACACTCCCACTCTTGCTTTAAAAGACATGCAACTCGGCTCCAACAAAGGACGCGTTCTAGAAGAGATACGTGACATGATAAGGAGACTATTTGCGATTAAGGAGGGCTTTGAAAGTGAGCCTACCACGAAAGCACCCCTTGGAAAAATGCCCTTCATGTTCGAAATCCAATATGAGTACTCCTCATAGGAGCTTGGCTGCCTACTTTAGAATCGTATGACGGAACGAAGAGCCGAAGGACCATATCGCCCAATTCCAGTCCACCATAGGAATACACAATTTTCCAAATGCCATATGGTGTAAAACTTTTCCCACCACCTTTTAAGGTGTTAGTTAGACAAGCTCAAACCAAATATGGTAGGTTCCTTTTCTCAACTTACCGACCTTTTTGTTGCACACTTTACGGCGAGTAAACCACCAGAGAAAAATGTCTCTTACCTCTATACGATGCAATAGAGGCCAAGTGAACCCCTAAGAGACTATTTGGCGAGATTTAACAAAACATGCTTGGAGATCCCAAACCTTAACCAAAGCGTGGCTTTGGACTCCATTAAATAGGAAGTTCTCACGAACAGCCCATTCTTCAATTCCCTTTTTAAATGCTAGCTTACCGTAGTTAAGCAAGTGAGGGAAACAATGCAGAAATACATCCGACAAGAAGATATGAGAAACGCCTGAAGGGAGGCTGAAAATCGGTCAAACCAGGGCAAAGCCTACAACAATCTGTCTCGAGAAAAGAACCAACCTAGAGATCTTTGCGACCCCAACCGAGTCAATAAACATCGAAGTCTTAAAGATGGTGACAAACGAAGACTTTTCCTAACGTACGATGAGTTCACTCCTCTCAAACTGCTAGTGCATGACATGTTCCTTGAGATAAGAAATCGAGGCCTCTTGCCGCCAGCACCCCAATGAGACCGAGCCTAAGACGAAATGACTCCAAAGAATACTATAAATACCACTGCGACTGAGGGCATGATACGAGCAACTATTGGTAACTCAAAAGCACCATAGAAGACGCCATATGGCATGATTGGCTGAATCAGTACATAGATCATGACCTAAAGTTGGAACCCCTAGCGCAAAAAAGAAAGGTTGACGAACCCAACAAGATGGCATCTACATAAAATCATCCGGATCACCTTCGCCCTCGCCAATTATGTTACGACGAGATTAATACCATCATAGGTGGGCCCATTACCTCGATGAAAACTGGATTGCCGCCTAGCTCGAGTACATCCTAACTGATAATGAACGTGGAACGAAAAAAGCTGATAGTTGATTCCATAATTTCATTTTGCGATGAGGATTATGAGGGGATATAAATCCCTCACAAAGATGCCTTGGTTATTGCTGCTCATATATCAGGTGGAATGTCAAGAGGATACTGATCGACATGAGGAGCAGTGCCGATATCCTCTTCAATCAGGCTTACAAGCAAATAAAGCACATACTGAAACCAAATCTGAGACCATACGACCATGAGCTATACAATTTCAACAATCAACCCGTCAGACCTTGGGGCTTATCACTTTGACTCTCTAGCTTGGAGAAGAACCATGCAACATTGAGAACCTAATAGATTTCCTTGTAGTCTACTGTTGGACTGCATATAACGTCATATTAGGAAGGAGCAGCCAATCTGTATTCACGATGATCATCTTCTAACCTCACCTCAAGGCTAAGTTCCCTACTCCAACAGGATATGTGTATGCCTAGGAGAGTAGGACCAATCCTGAAAGCTATACATCAGAGCCTTAAAAGGAGATCGTATGTGCACAATCGATGCAGAATCAGGGTATGACCTAGAAATCACCCTTGATGATAGCTTCGACCACACAATTAAAGTGGGAAGGGCTTTTCCTCCAAACCTTAAAGAAGACCTAGTCACCTTTCTGTGGGCAAACAAGGATGTCTTCTCTTGGTCACCTACCGACATGACAAGCGTAAGCCCGAATGTAATCTTACATCAGCTAAATATCAACAAGACCTAGAAGCCAGTACGTTAGAAGATTCAACGCTATGACCTAGAAAGATAATCTAACATCAAGGAAGAAGTCCATAAATTACTCCAAGCTAGGGTGATTTGGGGAAGAAAAATACCCCACTTGGTTAGCCAATGTAGTCTTGGTAAGAAGTCTAACGGGCAAGTGGCGGATATGTGTAGATTATACAGATATCAACAAAAGCATGGCCAAAAGATTGCTTCCCTCTACCATGAATCGACCAGCTCGTCGACAACACCTCAAGACACGAATTGCTGAGCTTCATGAATGCCTTCTCTAGTTACAACTAGATAAAAAAAGACACATATGAGGTCCGCACCTCGTTTGTTACATTATTCGGCACTAACTGCTACAAAATGATGCCGTTTGGCTTAAAAAATGCTAGTACCACATTTAAGAGTTTGGTCATTGACGTGTTCAAATACCAAATAGTTCGAAACATGGAAGTCTACATCGACAATATGATTGTAAAAAGTAAACAAGCTAAGGATCACCTACGCGACTTCCAAGAAACCTTTGACGGACTTCGTTTTTACAATTTGAAGCTGAACCAGCAAAAAAGTACCTTTGGATCCTTGACGGGAAAATTTTTTGGTTATGTTGTATCCCAAAGAGGAATTGAAGCAAACCCTGACAAGATCAAAGCAATCCTAACAATGAACCTACCCAAATCGATAAAAGAAGTACAACAGCTCATGGGCAGGATAACTGCACTGAACAAATTTCTCCTTAGAAGCGCAAATAGATGCTAAGAATTTTTCAAAATGCTTATAAAACCAACAAGTTTGAGTGGACAAAAAAATCCTAATAGGCCTTTGACGAGCTAAAGTAATACATGACCACGTCGCCTACACTTAAGACCCCGATTGCAAATGAGACCTTATACCTTTACCTTATGATAAGTGATCGAGCTCTGTCATTCATGTTGCCACGAGCTAAAGGAAAGCAACAACAGCTAATATACTACATCGGTTACATCCTCCAAAGTTCAATGGTGAGACATACAAAAGTAGAGAATTTCGCATTGGCAGTTGTGATATCCGCACATCACCTACGCCCGTATTTTCAGGCACACCAGGTCATCATCCTCATCAATGTACCAATAAGGATGATCCTCTAGAAGTCGAATGTCTCCCAAAGAATGATGAAATATGCCATTGAACTCAGTGCCAATGGAGTGCAGCATCAATCTTAAGATGCCATCAAAGCACAAGTCTTGGCAGAGTTCATAGCTGAGTATACTATGTCCGTCCCTGCACCCACCCCCTCCCCCTGAGTTGGAGAACAAGGAAAAACCTACTCGGGCCCTTCATGTCAACGATTCCTCCACACAGGGGGGAAGCGGCTTGGGTCTAGTCCTAAAGGGATCCTACGGAGTCAAGATCAATTATGTCCTGAGATCTAGGTTCCCTATGAGTAATAATGAAGCAAAATATGAGGCCCTATTAGCTGGACTTAAGCTCGCCACAAACATAGGGGTAGAAGGGGGGAGACCTCAAAATCTTCTCTGAGTCTCAGCGCGTGGTTCAATAAATCAAAGGCATGTATGAAGCAAAATATGAAGAGATGGTAGGATACCTGAAGGTAGTTCAATCTCTTACGAGAGACTTGCCTCATGGGCAATAATCAAAACACCAAGGACCGACAATGTCAAAGCTGATAGACTTTCAAAACTCACCTCCATGATAACCCCTAACCTAGGAAAGATTAAAGCATGGGTATTCATCGAGTTCTTGCTCGAAAAATCTATAACAATGAAAGCCCACGGGTTACTGGGCTTGCAAAGAGAAGCCCCACCCCCGAGCTGGATGATGCTAATAGAGAAGTACCTCAGGATGGCACTCTTCCCTTTGATAAAATAGAAGCCAAAAGGTTAACATGTAAAGCGGTCAATTTTACCCTTATCAATGGAGTCATGTATAAAAGGGGTTTCAGCTTTCCTCTTCTCCTATGTTTACCACCACAAGATAAACAGCGAGTCTTAAAAGAGCTCCATGTCGGTAAGTGTAGCAATCATGTCAAAGTCCAGTCATTGCACACCCGAATTGTGCGAGTTGGCTACTTCTGGCTGACAATGACAACCAATGTGAAAGAATTCGTGTTATAATGTGAACACTGCTAAAAGATTGCCTCAATCAACCATACCCTAGGTACCAAATTACACTACCTCACTAGCCCATGGCCATTCGCCATGTGGGGACTGGACATACTAGGATCTTTTCCCCCATCCATGAGTTAAAGGAAGTTCATAATAGTGGGATGCAATTACTTTACGAAATAGGTAGAAGCCAAGGCAGTAGCAAAAGTTACTGACATAAATGTTCAATGCTTCATCTACACCAACATCATCATTAGGTTTAGAGCTCCATACTCCTTAATAATGGACAACGAGAGGTAGTTCGATTCCAAAAGGATTAAAGATTTTTACATTGAATGCGACACTACCCCATGTTACACCTTTGTTGTGCAGCCCCAGGCTAATAGCTAAGTCGAAGCCATCAATAAAACCATCATGCAAAGTCTCAAGGCCCGAGTAAACTAACAAAGTGGCAAATGGGCCGATGAGTTGCCTAGTATTTTATGGGGATATTGCACCACACAATACATCTGCACTGATGAAACCCCCTTCTACCTTGCTTTCAGCACCAAGGCCGTTCTGCCTATCGAATTGGAACTGCAAAACATCCAAGTATAATCTTACGATGAGTTGGTCAACGAGGTCGGACTCCGAGCTGAACTTGATGCCATAGAGGAGACCTAAGATTTAGTGAGTAAAAGGATTGCTGCATACCAATAGAGAGCAGCCTGTTATTATGACAACAAGGTCAAACATAAAGCCTTTCTCACCTGAGACCTCGTCCGTAGAAAGCTGGAGGCAATAGGATCAAAAGGAACCCATGGAAAACTCACTCCAAATTGGGAAGATCCAATAAAGGTAAAAGAAACATTGGGAAATGGTGCCTAAAACTCGAAATACTAGATAACGAGCTTATTCCTAGGACCTGGAATACCAATAGCCTAAGAAAGTTCTTTGAATAGCTAGGAGCCAACTCATGTAAAGTGTAAAAAGAAAGAGGTTGCAAATGAAATCGAGATTTTATGTTAAGGACGTGCCACATTCATGCCAAACCAAAAGATATTTGAAAGAGGCTTGTAAATTTAAAACGACCTCATGAGCTCAGGTATCTCCCTCTCAAGGGTAACTCCCCTCATGAGCTTGGGTAACTCTCTCTTAAGGATAAATCCCCTCGAGAGTTCGAGTAACTCCCTCTTAAGAGTAACTCCCCTCACGAGTTCGGATAACTCCCTCTTAAAGGTAAATCCTCTCGTGAGTTCGGGTAACTCCTTTTTAAGATTAATCTCCTCAAGATCTTGGGTAATCCCCTCTTACGGTTAACTCCCCTCGAAAACTTCCTTTGAGAGCTCAGATTACTCCTCTTAAGGCCTCGAGAGGTCAAGTAACTCCCTTTTAAGGGAACTCCCCTCATGAGCTCGAATAACTCCCTCTTAAGGGTAACTCCCCTCAAGAGATTAGATAACTCCCTCCTAAGAGTAACTCCCCTCGTGAGCTTAGGTAACTCCTTCTTAAGGGTAACTCTCTTTGTGAGCTTGGGTAACTCCCTCTTAAGGGTAACTCCCCTCGTGAGCTTGGGTAACTCCCTCTTAAGGGTAACTCTCCTTATTGGCTTGGGTAACTCCCTCTTTAAGGGTGACTCCCCTCATGAGCTCAAACGAATATCTATACAAACGAGAAATTAAAAACGGATGAGACAAATGAAAATACAACCAACTACATAAGAAATTGAGGTAATAAACCATCGACCATTGAATTTATTAAAGAGAATCATTACAACAGTTTTGATTGGCATTTCGGCCAAGATAGTCTCTAAATGGTATTTCGGACAAATACAAAGAGGAATCTACATGTCTATAAACTTCTTCGGGTCAAACACATCTTTGAATAAGAAGACTCCGATGCAGATTTGAACCTCAAATTAGAAGAGATCTTCCAAAATTTAGCCGACCCCAATTCGCAAATGTGGGTTCAGGCTAAGCATGACTTTTCCTCCTCGATCACCAAGCCGAGCTTATCCATCAACCCTCACAATGATAGTGAATCTTAGCTGGACAAAAGCTCAACATAACCAAGAGAACAAGGATCAAAGCCTGTTCTCCCTTTAAGCTTGAAATCAGCAAGCCACCAAATACAGGGCTCAAAGGGGAGATCAACACCCCCCTCCCCCCTCAAAATCCAATGACCTCCATTTGCAATGAAGGATGGCACAACAGGGTAGTTAGAAAGGAGGGGAACAAGTCAGATGGCCCCTCTATGATGACCTCGATCTCATGGAGTTTCTCGAAAACCTAATCTGCCTAACAAAGATGGGGCCCTATTTATGTATAACATGCTACCATTGTCACCACAGCCTCCCCAACAAATAATAGCCAATGGCAATTTAGTTCCAAGAACCATAGAAGAGAAACACAACTCCAGACCAAACAACCAAGGTGTGAAGGGGAAGTATGCACCGAACAACACACCCAGCACATCATACAACCTTAGTAATTGGTCCACATAAACAGGGACCACAAGGCTTTCGACCTATCTAAACAGAGACAATAAGACTCCTAAATTACCACCAAGCAGGAAATCCCTAATGACTTAACCTTTCAAGCCATCGAATCTCAACGAGAATAATGGTCATGATCTCTCAAATCTTCTCGAAGTGTATGGCGAGTGAAAAATTTACGCTGCTAAGATAAGAAAACAAAAAGGCATATGTAAGAAGACCAACCGTAGAACAACGATATTTATAGGGTAAGGAAAACTCCAATAGATCCAACATTCAATGCCACCAAATCTTGAGATATCTCAAGCATAGCTCAACCCAGTCGTTCAGTCACTCCTAGGGAATCCACAAGCATCGGAATGGAAAGTTTCCTCACACACGCAATCTCCTTAGCAGAACAACATCATCCACTTAGGAAAGTTGTACCTAAAAACCTATGACTAGCCCTAGAACAACATGACAAACAAAGGCGAAGCATCCTAATAAAAACAAGGTAAAATTACAACTACTAAACAAAAAGATGCCAACAAGGGAAAGAAACAATTAATGTATTAACCAGAGTGAAACATCGGCTTGCATTACAATGATCTGCAAATGAGCTAAAAGCAAAGCTAAAAAAAAAAAAAAAATTCTCGATTACAACGGTTCAAAAGAAATGGTAAACCTTCAAATCCCAAATCAATCAACATAAGTGCCAAAAATTTCATCGCTCATAACTAGTTGAGGAATAACACTACCAACCTTCACCCACCTTTTAACAGGACAAACCTTAACCTGTCTCTCAAAAGAAGCTTCGCTCTGAGGGTTAACAACAATGTTAGAAGTCGCTGAGATTAAGATCTCCTAGTCGAGCACCTGAGCTATGGCTACGAGGGCACCCACACCTTTGCCCTCTTGACTCCCAGGGTGTTGGTCCCGAAAAGATAACCAAGAGGGGGGGGGGGGGGGGTGAATTGGTTACAAAAATTTATTTTTCAAAATTTTAATCATATTTCACACCACTTGATTATTCAACTAAAATGGCTTTAAAACTTTCTTAAAACAATAATCTCAACAAATAAAATCTTTAAACAAAAAATTGGATCAAAAGTGATTCAAGACTTTCATACTTAGAAACCTTCTGCTTAACTCTCTGAGTAAGAAAATATGAATGATTTACTCTTTGATTAACCTTTTGATCATATATCACACATATATATCATAAACAACAAATCACGAAATTAAAGAGAGATAATAAGTAGAGAGTGCAAATCAATATATAGAGGTTCCACCTCGAGCATCAATCCTCTCTTCCAGCTCCAAGCCAGGGTCTCGGTATTCCTCACCAGTTGTGTTCCACTATCCAAACAAATCCATAAAAGTTACAAGAAGTTCTTACCAATCCTTTGGCTACAATTCACTTAGCTTGATTCTCTCAATCAATCAATCAACTAAGCCTACTTGTAACTCTCAACTTATACTAAAAATGTAAGAACAAATCAAGAGGAATAAAAAATTAAGTTTCCTCAAAACTATTCGCTCAATGATCAGTAACAGTAGAATATGATAGATTCTCTCGTAAGGAAGCTTTGATCACTGTAGTAATCTGATTATCACGTTGTTGTTTTCTTTTTTTGTCTTGCACTTTTTTTTATTCCCATTATTCCAATGGCTAGAAGAAAGAATGGATAAGCTTGTCCCAGATTTTCGTGCGTGAAATCTGCTCGTCATTTTCGAAATATCAGCTTGTGTTTATCATACTATTGATTCATTTTGATTTTTGAATTCTTAAGATAATCTTTGAAATCCCAGCTTCAGAAGATAAATCAAATAACCAACAACTTGTATGTTTATCTTATACTGAAAAATCGAACTTGGATTTATCTGTCGTTACACAATTTCATCGTCTAGCACTATTCATGCTCGTCTGGTACTATTCATGCTTTATCCAGGCTTCTACGTTCTTCGTATTTTTCAAAAATCTTTGGACACATTCCATAAAAATATGAATTGTATTTTGTAAATACTTCATATTATGCACTCTAACTTTCTCCTCAAATGTAATTTGTTTGTATAATTTGAATTTCACTTCTGAGCCGTATGAACTTCAACTGTATGTTTATGAGCTTCAAAACGAACATTTACTCGAATTTTAATCCCTGTGGATTTTGAACCGACTTTGTGGAACACATTGAGCATAATACCCAAATTATACTCAACTTTGGAGCTAGGTCTTCATAAATTAAATCTGAATTGAAAAACACGTGATTCTTATCTAGTTCATAAACCTTCTGACGTTCCCTCTGATGAATGAAAATATCCTGCAATTCTCATTGGAACCTTCTGAGTAACTTTCTGATGAGTAAATATTGTTTAAAGAAAAACTTCCAACCTTCTAATATACTTTCTGATATAGTTTTATTTTAATAATATCTAATGCTGCACACTAAACAAAATATGTAAAAAATCATTTAATTCTTTTTGTTATCATCAAAATTATCTTTTGAGAGAAATCAACATAGGGTCGACTGCTCCCTGGGTACCAGCTCCGCCTTCTATAGTAACAACCTTGACATCAATAGTGACTTCGGCCTCACTACCTCGCCTAGCCTCATTATCATCATCATCTTCTTCACCAAAGTCTTCTTCAGGAACTTCCCCTAAACTAGCCGCTAAACAACCGAGATCCAAGTCAGGATATAAGGTCCATCCTTATCAACTTTGCAGTATCCTGGATGAGCTTAACTTAGACCTCCTTCCATTCGTTGCTCTTAATGAGCAAGTTTATCACGTTCCTCCTTCACATTTCTCCACTTCAACTCAAACTTACCCACCGCTACCTCTGTGAGCACTTGCTTCCTCCTCGCCTCACCCACGTCAGCTTGACTATACATGATCTTGTCTTTCACTTCCCCGCGTAGCTTTTCAAGCTCAACGATTAAAGCAATCAGCTCCCTTTTTAATTGCACCTCATTTTACTTAACTAAGGCAAGCTCGGCCTCCGAGCCTCGATCTACTTTATGCCCTCCTTGAACTAATGATAAGAAAAATAATAATAATAATAATAATAAGAGTAGAGAAAGAAAAAACACAAAAGATGCAGAAAAAGAAAAAGTAACATAACATCCCTTCCTTCAGCAATTGAAATGCCTCACTCGTCATCACTAGTGCCTAAAAGCAAAACAGAGTTTTTCAAGCATAGGAAAGTTTGAACTATCAAAGCACAACAACACCTTTATCTCATAGGTCTTCTGTGTAGAAAAATTCATGGCCAGATCCACTAAGGAAAGTCTCCTATAAAGAGCCCTCAACTTATTCTTGTCCTAGGCTAGCCGATCTCCTCGAAACACAACCAATCCACAGTAATGTCGCTACATTTTAGGATTTTCCCTTAGATAAAATTGATTAGGCCACCGACAACACCTCTCTTAGATAGATCTCCACAACCCTTAACCTTCATCTAACCACCCAAGTTGATGTTACTGCTCCCAGTGACTCTCCGGGCTGCGTAGGAACAACACGAACCTAGACAAACTTAGGGACAATTGAGCTGAACCATGTTCCTCTTGAGATGGAGCCAAATGCAATGAGCTCACCAAAATGGCACTACCCTCACCATCACTAACATCAACGGTGACATCTCTAACCTCAACAACACTGCCTCCAATGTTGGCTATAGTGCCCCCAACCTCAGTAGCAGCATCTCCAACTTTGACATCCACACCTTCGGCTCTGCTCATCTAAATCAATCATTGGGAGACTAACCTTGGTAGTCCGATCCTCGACCTCAATAGGTCACTTTTGATCTCTCGCCTTCTTTGTCGAAGGTCTCTGCCACTTCTTTAAAGGACTTGCAAGGACGTCAGCTATGTTCACCACAACCATCGTAGGCTCTTAAAAAAAAAAAAACAAATAACACAAAATGAGTTATAATTACAATGAAAACACCTGCTTAGTCTAGCTCAATAGCTTAAACCCATTGACCACAAAAAATGTCTTCTCCCTATAGCTCTAATTGATAAGTGATTGAGGGTTTGGGCGGGGGGAGGGGGGGTGGGGGGGGGGAGAGAGAGAGAGAGAGAGAGAGGAGAGAGAGAGGTCGATGATAAGTGCCAATAGACTCTTAATTTATGTGCTTATTTATATATATTTATTATGTAATTTTTGTGTTTTAGTGAAGAAAAGGAAATTTATTTTGTTAAAATTTGTTTTCAGGCTTCACCGCTTATTTGGAAGATTATACGATGATTTGAAGAAAATAAAGCAAGTTTAAGCCGGATTATGCAAGAAACAAGGTTTTTATTTTCGGCCTCCTTCATCACAACAAGAGCTTAACAGAGAGGATGAATTGAGAAGGATACAAATACCCATCTTGCATTCTTTTTACGTAACTTTTAAGAGAGGTAGCAGCCAGCTAAAAAGAGACATTTTTAGAGTTTTAGAGTATTTTTTTTCTAAACCCTATTAGAATAACGAAATTTCCTTTTTAGAGAGAGAACTCCACATATTCTCTAGGATTTCACAGTAGTTTTGTGCTTAAATGCTTCAATTCATCAAGGACTTTTGTTCTTTTGTGCTTTATCTCATTATGGGTCTTTGATATTTCTCTTATTCATTGTTTTGTCTTGTTATATTCATGGAGGAGTACTTGTTTTGTTTGGGTTTATGGAGCCTTAGGTCGGTTTCATGTAATTATACTAGGCTTATTTTGAATACGTGTTGATTTATTGAATTCAATAGCTTAAATGTCATAGATCTTGAATCTGTATAATGCACAATATGCATTCATGTCTAATTTCATTAGAATAGTCTAAGAGGTCATTTTAATGAATAGATCTAGACTATTGATGAGATTGATCCTAACTACCTTGAGAGAGGACGGGTGAAAATCTTTTGTCGCTTGTTGTGAAATTCATTGAGTTGGTTTCTAAAACAAAGGGTTATTGTTCTTTATGCGGATCTAGGTCGATGATAACTTGAGAAGAGATTCCAGTAGTCTGGTCTAGATCTAGAGTTTCTAACCTTGAGAGAGACTTAAAATAACATCAGTGAATCAGGTGGTTCAATAATTTAACATAACTTTTTTTGAGATATTCTTGAGTTACATGAGTAGACTAAAGGTGAAGCATGACCCAAGTAACTTTGTGAATTAATTTATCTTATTCTTGCATGCTTGTTGTGAAACCTACTGTTTATGTTTGCTAATGTTTGTTAGATTAAGGTTAGATTAGCTCTTAGTTGATAGATTTTTCTCTGTTTTTGTTTAGCTAGATAATAAGAAAAGAGCGAGAGTAGAAGTACTCACCAGCTTTCTCTTGGAATACGACATAGATCTTTCTGCTATGCTACATCTTATGGGTGTACTTGCCTTGTGGAGACCATAGTTAGACAATGATTTAGAAAAGAAAATATAAATTTAAAACTTGGTTTTTCCTCTACCAGTCGATCATATGAAGAACTACACCCTACCTCCATTAGTAATCAGCTTCCTGTTCACAAAATTTCTCACCACAAGCGTAGCATCATATGGCCTCCTACCTCATGCTCTCAGCACACCCTCCAACTCCTCCAGCCTACTGGTGTCGCACGCCATTAACATATAGGGTTTATCACGATGGATGGATCCGTACCACTCATCTCAGAAGTCAAAACTTCATTGCCTGCTTTCCTTTAGCCTAACTATCCAAAACTCATGTTTCCAATCAAACCCATTCGAGCTAGTGAGCTTAGTAAGAAGCTGGGGACACTAGGCTACTTAGGGAAATACCACCACTCTTCCTGTTACCTTTTATAAACAAAAAATTGATGGAATAAGACTAGGGTAGGCTGCACCAAAATACTAAGACATATGGCCTAAAGACCACCAATATCTACTAAGCGTTAGGCAACAAATGAGCTGATCATAGATGGTGTTAATTAAAAAAATCCTTTAAAAAGGAGAAAAAGACATCCTTAGCCCAAATTCAAATGCCTTCTTGTATAGGGCAAACCAACGACCTCCAAAGAGGAATACACAATGTGATTTTCTAAGCATCACAACCTCCTACTCCTTCGGAGCATCTCGCATCTCCCCCTCGAATATAGCTATGAGCTTGTCCTTAGATAGCTTACAGTGGATCCCATCAGGACATTCACCTTTAGTCATCTCCGAATACAAATGAACGATAACTACCCTCTCGAGGCCGTTAGAAGGATACATATCCACAAGGTGCCGATAGACCTCATTGGCTAACTTAGTGTACGCTCGCTTGAAGCACCCCGAACCTTCACCATCAACATCGATACTCCACCTGACCTCTCCTCGCGATTGCTAATGGAACCTGAGTCTCCACTCTCTAACCCATACCTATCACTTGACTCAGAACCCTCCGACCTCAATATGATATCTCATTCATCTCTCCTCACCTCATCGGTAAG
This sequence comes from Combretum micranthum, assembly GCA_024138025.1. Classification (NCBI taxonomy): domain Eukaryota; kingdom Viridiplantae; phylum Streptophyta; class Magnoliopsida; order Myrtales; family Combretaceae; genus Combretum; species Combretum micranthum. Next base: position 521,731 of record JAMXBD010000458.1, read on the forward strand.
CCACTAAATCTTACCATCTGAGTCATGCGAAAAAGATTAAGTGGTGGAAGTACTTGAGTTTGACATTGTTGGAGTATTTGAAGAATGTTTGGAAGCTAAAGACAATTGGAGCATTGGGTAACCCTCTCAACAAAATATGGGAAGTGCTGTAAATAAACTCTTATGAAATAGCGATATTTATAGAAGAATGGAGGAAGCACAAAGGCCTAGACCCCTCGAGATGTGCGAGTAGGCCTTACAGACCTGATGTCATGACCGATAACCACTGTTGTCAGTCCTTGAAAGCAATTATTGCTAGAACCTTCCAAATCCAAAGGTCCTCACAAAAAGACCGTACCCCTTTGAATACCACGAAATGTATTTAATACAATACCCTATAAAAAATCCAACAGTCCTCATCACAAAATATCTTTGAACAGGGGATGTAGCTCAAAGGTGAAGTGCGGCTAACTTAGAGACGACCTCCTTGAGCCAACAACCTCACGGACTATGCATTATCTTTGCTCTCACAATGAGAGTGGGGGAGACAAATGCTGACAGTAGAATATAACCTTCGGCCCACTTAGTCTCTTGTGCTTTGAAACCCTTACAATCATGGCTAGCCCAAGAAACTAGATGTTACGCATATCCCAACATCGAGACCTCGAAGAGAACAATATCCCAGCCATGTGCTATGATGTGGGACCTCCCTCTTAAGTCCCCATCTTAGGAAGGCTCACAAAGCTATAGAGTTCGATTGGCCTACCCGCTTAACTTCGATTTGGCCCGGCCTTAGGAAAACTCATAAAGCTAATAAGCTTGGTTGGACTACCAGCTTAGCTTTGATCTAGCTTGACCTTGGGTATTTACCCATTTCATCTGCGATGTACGTCCTAATCACACCTCATGATCGGGGCATATTGATAGCTTGGCCATACTCCAAGAAGTTAGGCTCCTCAGCATGGGTACCTTCACCATGCTAAGCACAGGGTCCTATCTAGTTCGCCCTAGTACAACCCTAAAACCCTCTAAATACCCCCTTTAGCCTTCCTGGCAAGGGGAAGGGGGGACCTAAAGACAAAAAAAGGGCACAAACAGGGAAGAAAAGCAGTCATATATTCTTTTTGCATAAACCCTATCTTCGCCCATAGACTGGCTTAAGCATCGAAGTAGTCACGCGTAACCCCCAACACTCCTCTAATCTATCTTTTTATGTTTGTAGGAGCTTTCTCTACCAGCCTAGATTAAGCTCTACAACAAAATCTTTTTAATTTCTTTTTTATTTAAAAAAATCTATGCACCCAATTTTCATTTCAGATTGTTCAAATAAAAATAATCATTAAAAGTTGTTTCCATTTCAAGTTATGTGGATGATTAGGAAAAAATTTAAAAGAAAAAAAAACTTTAGAAGCTTTTTTTATTATAGGAGAATTTGAAATTGTTTTGATGAAAAAATATATATTAAAAGTTGTTTCCATTTTAAGATATGTGGATGACTAAGGGACAAAAAACTTTAAAAGCTTTTTTATTATTGAAGAAAATATTCCTATGCACCTAATTTTCACTTCAAATTGTTTAGATTTTAAATCATATATATTATTACAAAAATTTTCCATTTCATGATTTTCAAACTCTCCCTTTTGATCACTTCGAATTGCAACAATATTAAGATTTTTTTCATTTTAGACTTTCGTGCAATATCTAAAAAGAAATGTTTGGTTTCGACTTTAGATGTAAGGAAGAAAGTCCATATATATCTTGTAAAACTATCAACAATAACCAAGGTATACTTCTTTCCTCCCAAACTTACAGTTTGGTTGACAAAATAAATCCATATGCAATAGTTCTAATGGCCTAGATGTGGAGATAGCATCCTTAGATTTAAAAGAAGTCTTAGTTTGCTTTCCCTTTTGACATGCATGGCAGATCTTGTCTTTTTGAAAATTTAATTTTGGTAATCCTTTAACGAGATCATTTTCAACAAATTTTGAAAATAACATCCATGTTAGCATGTCCTAGTTTCCTAAGCCATTGCCAACTATTATCATTTTTAGAATGTATACAAATTTCATTTGAAGATTTGACATCATCTAAATTGATTTTGTAAACATTTAGTTATCTATATCCTTTCAAAACATGCTTGATTATTGTTGATTCTTTCAATAGAACATCTTTTAGCAAAAAAAGTTACTTTAAAGCCATTATTTGCACAATTGGCTAATACTCAACAAATTATATTCTAAATTTTCTATAAGCAAAACATTTTTAATACATAAATCTTAAGTGATGAGAATGTTACCTTTTCCTAGAATAATTAACTTTCTATTGTCCTTAAAGGTGACACTTCTATGATCCTTCAAGTCAAGTAATGTGAACTTGGACACGTCTCCTGTCATGTGTCTCTAGCAGCCATTGTCCAAGTACCATTTATTATTGCCACTTGAGGATCCCTGCAAAATAAATCATTACTTCTTTGGTACCCATTTAAATTTGGGTCCTTTTCGGTTAGAGGGTACAAGAACTTCTCTTTTTGGAACCCAAACAAACCATCTTTTATGATTCAAGTTTTTAGATTTTCTTATTGTACAATTGTGTGCAATATGACCTTTTTTGCCACAATAATTACATGTCTCATAAGTAGCTTTAACAAATTTAGTTTTGTGGGACTTGCAATTATTTTGTCCACTATAGCCAATTCCAAATCTGTTTGATTCACACTTTTGGCTCCTAACAAGTGTGTTCAAATTTTTCTTTCCATTTGTGGATTTGGCTATTGTGGCTTTTGAATCATCTAAGCTGGTTTTCAACATTTTATTTTCTTTTTTCAAAGATTCCCGCTCTTTAATTATTTCATTATTACAATTTTCAGTACATGCAACATTGTTATCTTTTATGGTTTTGATTTCAATATTAAGTAGATCATTTTCAACCTTTAATTTCTCATTTAATTCCTTTAATTCGTTATTTTTACTCTTCAAGGTTTTTGTTTTAGCATTCATCTTTTCATGTTCTATTTTTAGACTATCTAACTCAATATTTAATATTTTATTATCATATTTAACTTCTTCATGCTCAGTCTAAGAAGCATCTAATTGTTCTCCAATTTTTATCATTAAAGATTTCAACATGCTATTCCTTTTTTCAGCTTTTAATAATTTACAACAAACTTTCTCATATGTAGCATGAGTTCATTATAAGAAGGAGAGCAAGGTGATGATACCTCATTATTTAGGGCCATGAAGCAGACATTCTCATCATTTGAATCTGATGAGTCATCGTCACTCCATGTTGCCATGTAAGTCTTCTTCTTCTCTTCCTTTGATTTCTTCTTAAGCAGTAGACAATATTGCTGGATTTGTCCTCGTTTTTAGTTGTTGTAGCATGTAATCATAACCTTCCTTTTGTACTTGGAGGAGTTTCCATCATCCCCCATCTTCTTAGATTTTGGCTTCATAAATTTTCTTAGCTTCTTGGTCATCAAGATAAGATCTTCCTGTTCATCTTCATCTTCTTCATTACTTGAATCTTGTCTTGTCGCTTTTAAAGCAATGGCCTTCTTATTGCCTTCTTCGCCTTATTTCTTGATGAGCTCATGTATTTTGAGAGCACCAAGAAGCTCCTCCTTGCTTAAGGCGTTGAGATATCTTGCTTCCTTTATGGTAGTCCTTTTTGTTGCCCAATCCTTGGAAGTGACCTAAGAAGTTTAGAATTGATTTCCAAATTACTAAAGTTCTTCCCAATCACACTTAGAGGATTTATTATGTTAATAAATTGTTACGTATTTCATCTATAGTTTCATTGGGGAACATTTTAAAATTTTCAAATTATTTTCATAAAAGACTTATTTTGGTATCTCTAACTCAAGATGTTCCTTCATAAGTCTTTTCGAGCTCATCTTAAATTTCTTTAGCAAAAGAGCATGTACAAATTCTATTAAAATCACTTTCGTTTAAACCACAATGTAAAATATTCATTGTAGTTTCATTTAAATCAAGCTTTTTCTAATCTTTTTTTGAAAAATCTGCTTCAAATTTTCTATCGATTTTAAAAGGTCCTTTTTCAATAATAGTCCAAATTAATCTATTTTGGGCTTTCAAAAATATTTTCATCTTACACTTCCAGTAAAGGTAATTACCCTCGCATAGAAGTAGAAGTCTATTTATCGTTTGCTCCTCCAGAAATCCTAGTATATTTGTAGCCATGATCTTTACTCTATTCCATGGTTAAGCATATAAATGTTAGAGATAGGCTCTAATACCAATTGAAAATATACACTAGGAATACTTAAAAGGGGGGTGAATTGAGTATTTTTCCCAAAACTCTAATTTTAAAAAATTTGAAAAATGAAAGTTGTAGAATAAAAAACTTAAATAAATTTGCAACGGATAAAAAAAATAAATAAAAATTATAAAATAAAAGAGAGGGAAAGAGAAAATCAAGCCACAAATTTAACGTAGAGTTTGACCCTTTTCCTACTTTCCACGGACCACCAAATGCCTTTTTTGAGGCCTTCAACACCGCTTCAATTGATTTCAAAAGTTAGCTTGAGACGAGCAATTTTACGCCCACAAGAAATAAAATATTTCCTCTCTCTCTCTAAGTGCTCTTAAATGAATAGTAGTAAATATGAACTAAACACTAGAGTAAATTTTCTTTCTCTTAATATTTGCAAATATTATGTACAAGAGATAAAAAAAAAAAAAAAGAATTTGTTTGATCGCAATAATTAGATTCTAAAAGAGTTTTGTAGCTTGTTCTTTTATGTTGGTGTTCTGAACTTTGAATATAAATAACCTTTGAAAATTCAAAAGTTCATTAGACATAACGTCCAAAATCTCACATGCATTAAATGTACTCCAACGACTCTTTTTTTATTCCATATCAGCTTTGTCATGCCTTACTTGTCGTGTACAAACTAGACCCACGATAACCTTTCACATGCATGCCTCTTCGAGTCTTAATTTTGAACATATCGAGCCCTAAATTTGACCCTTAACAATTACTCTGATAATTGCCTTGGTTTTGGGCATGTCGTGTAAGCCCCGGAAAATTTCAGTAAATAATTTCAAGATGAATTTCGAAAATAAACTCTAAAAATCACTCCAAATTAAAACCGAATTTCAACTAGTCCAAAAACACGAACGAATTTAGAAACTTCTTAATCTTGAGAAAATGAAAATCTTTAAAAATAAAATAAGAACGCAGTGGTCTTCAAATTCAAAACCACAACGTACGAAAAATTCCCTGTTTAACTTCGACTTATAAAATCGGGTAATATAAAGCCCAAAAACAAATTATTAGAAAGTAAATAATGATTAACCTTCGGAAATAAAACTCAATTCAAGAATTTCGAAAACGTTAAAAGATATTAAATACTTACAAAAATCAAATTTAAAATAAACTTCTCAAAGTGAATACGTTGTATAAACATAAAATATCAGTTTCCAAATTCGCAAAGATCTAAACTGGAAAAATCACCCGGAAAACCCTAACCATAATACAATAGCTTAAGTCCGGCAATCTAGCGCCTCTAACCCTAGAGGCCGAGATGTAGTTTAAATATGTAGAATAACTCATAGTAATATAAGTTTTCTTAAAAATATCAGATTGGTAAATTTTTTATATATTTCGAACTCGTTCGGATGTAGACTTCGAAAAGCGTGTCCCGGGGCTCGAGACATCAAAAATATACCAATGGTACTGTTAGACTCGTAATTTCATAAGATTTTCAAATATATCAGTTATATAATTTTTTGGGTTATAAAAGTTACAGTTATAACCTTTTATCGTATTTCCATTATTATTGGTAATTGATTAGTCTTTTGCACTATTCATTTGTATTTCATTATAAAATTTTATTATTCTTATAAAGCCTTATATTTTTAGATAAATATTTTATATGTTATAGAAAATTTTATTTTTCTAAAATTCATTTTGTTTCGGGTCTTTACGGGATCAGATTCTGTTTAAGACCCGATACTAAAAATAAAATAAATTAATTTAATAATTAGAAAATAATTTAAAAATATTTTATTTTCATAAAATAATTTTTTAAAATTTTTCGGGTTATAAAAATTATTTATAGCCCATATTTGCTTATTTTGATCATACCGGTAACATATTTGTTAAAATACTAAAATAATTTAAATAATTATTTAATTTTAATTATGAAAAATCTGCTACAAATATTTGGAATAAATTTTCTAATTTATTTTATTAAGAAAGTACTTTTACAACCCATACCTTCAAGTACACCTTACAAATATCACTTCCTTTTCATTTCAATCTTTCTACACATTAACCCACACTTCATGGCAGATTTTGACCTTCTTTATGGCTGCCATTGTCCTTTATTTACTCCCATTTTGACTAAAAATAAATATAATTCAATCCTTCTTCATAAATTTACATTATACATTAATTATACAATTCAATTTTGAGTCAAATTTCAACAATTTCCTCTCCTCTCTCTTCACAAATCACGCCAGCCCCTTCCCTCATTTTCTGCCTTTGTTTTATTTTTTTCTTCTTTTATTCAATTAAAACACTCATTTTCTCTCACTCCTTCATTTACTCACTTTCCCTCTTTCATTCATTAACTTTTCTCTCTCATTTTTCCTCTCGTTCTTCTTCATTTTCTCTTGTTCTTCCATGAAAAACAAGCTGCCCCCTTCTTCTTCCATGGCTTCCACACTTCATTCTTAAAGATTTCTAAGCAAATCTTCTTTCCAAAGCTCCATAGGTGATATAGGTAAAGTGTAATGAAGGTTTCATGCATCAAATGACCTTCCATAAGCTTAAAAGCTTAGGATGATGATGCCAAAAATGAAACACTCCTTTTCTCTACTTTTATTATCTTGTATTTCAATTATTTTCTTGTTTAAAGTTGATATATATATTGTAGATCTAACTTTTTGTAGCTTTGATTTTGTTTATGCCATAGATCTCGTTATTTAAGTTGTTATATTTGTTATTTCTTATGATTTATGCATAGATCTATCATCTACATATTCATCTTAGTGATTCATGCATTTAAAACTAGTTTAAAAGACTAGATCTAGTGTTTTGAGTTCATAAATGCATTAGAACTTTGTTTATGTTCATGAACAACTTGCTATAACATGATGATGGTAGGAAAGTTGTAGGAAACTCAAGATCTATTTTATTTTCAACAAAAATAACTTTTGGAAATTCGGATAAAAATGGAACCATATTTAGAAAAGTGGTTTTTCAACTTCAAAATATGTATTTTCCATTTAAAATGAAGGGCTTAGGATATAGACAAAATAAATGAGTGATTTTGATGAACAAAGTTTAGATCTATGAGTTTAAAATTTATTATCATGGGTTTCATTTAGATGTATGTTCATATTATGTGTAGATCTTAGATTTGAACTTGAACAAAATTGTGAAATTCGTATTTTGGCAAGACCCCCATTTAAAAACCACTTTCCAAATGTCAAAATGTAATTTTTACTTAAGAAAATGAAGGCTTAATATATGTATATCATCAAGACTTCTTTTTACAAGAATCAAAAGTGATTTTCAAAAGTTATTTTCAAAATAGAAATTCTATTTTCGGATTTTGGCCAAGGCCTATTTTAAAAACATGTTTTCCAACTCAAAAATGAAGTTTTTATTTAAGAAATGAAAGGCTCTTAGGATAAGATATGTAAGGAATGGATTTTCATGAGCTTAGATAGATTTAATCAAAAGATATGATAAAAAATAAATTTTCTAAATTCGGATCCCAACCAAGATCAATTTTTAAAACCCATTTATCAACTCGAAAACTCATGTTTTATGTGAAAAATGAAGTATATGGGTAATAGATATCATTAAGCAATGATTTTTACAAGTTAAAATGAGTTTAGGCATGAGTAATGTGTAAAATAAGTAATGGAATTAAAATGGAAATTTTTGAGTTAGTGATCAAATTGTCAAATTCGTAATTTGAGATGATGCATATGTAATCACTTAGTATTTGAGCTCAAATTGCAAGTTTTATGTGTTAAATGAAGTCCTTAGACAATAGGTATAGTAAAGTTTCAAATTTTGATGCATTAAACAAGTTTTCTCATAAGAAATATGCAAGAAATGAAATTTTCCAAAATTCGGATTTTTGTGAAAAGCTTGTTTAAAAATATATTTGCAAAATGTAAAATGCAAATTTTTGTGTAAGAACAAAGTCCTTAGTGGTTATGTATGATTGAGCCCTAATTTTCTAAATATCAAATGATTTTTACTTAAATGAATTACTCAAAAACCAATTTTTACCAAATTCGGATTTTGGAATCAACCCTATTTGAAAACATGTTTACAAAGTGTAAAATGGAAATTTTTATATAGAAATGAAGGTCATAAGTAATATATATAATGAAGACTCAATTTTGACAAAAATAATAAATTTTTCTTGAGTAACAAATCCAAAACAAATGGAAATGATCAAAGTTAGAAAACTAGATTTTTCATAAATAAGTTGTTATTATGGTCTTGCAAAAATAAAAAGTTATAAAATTTCCTTTAGCAAAATCATCAAGATCATGCATACATTAAGCTCATCTCATGTCATTCATGTTAGGAAATCACTCATATTGCATGTATAGCTAATTTATATAGTAGGAACATTACGAACATTACAAACATTTACAAAACTATTTTTCAGAAATTGAAATTGTTGCTGTCCTAATCTTATCTGAACTTTTTGAAGCTTCAAAGTTTTCAAAACTTGAAAATAATATTAGAAATAGATAGATCTTTGGAAGTAGATGGAAATCGATATATAATTTGCGAGATTCCGAGTTAAAATGACTAAGTTATGGCCGTTTTAAGTTGGAATTTCCACTTAGGACGAAAATTAAGAATTTGATAGTTCGTATAAAATCGTTTAGATTAGTTTGAGTTGAAATACTTGTTAGAGTATTTCTTCCTTTTTAGGTGATCCCGAAATCGACTATTCCCTGCCACCGAATTATTATTACTAGAAGAACGGTGATCCAATGGCCGAGTGAGTTTTCTCCTTGTTTTGTTACCTTGATTGTGCTTGTAGTTAGTTGCATTAGAATTATAGGAACAAGATAAAAATTGATATGAATGGGGATGGGATATATGATGAGGCTGTGATGAATGTATGTCAAAGAGTACTAAAGCATATCGAAACCATGATTTGATTGGATAACTGCACTGTTCATATTATTTCTGTTATGTGTATGATATTGGTTGGTCACTCTAAAGAATGTATAAATATTTTGACCAAAGCAAAAAAAAAAAAAAAATTAAATTGATCATGCATCACATCGGACATATTGCATTTGGTAGCATGCTACTCCTATGCAGGTCAATCGGTACGGTCTGTTGATGCCTTGTTTGGATAACGAGCCCGGTGCCAGAGCTCATTCAGGGGTACTATTGCTCATGTGGATGCATTCCTGGATGAGCCTAGCTGAGTCGAGTGCTAAGAGCCGAGGGCTTGGGGACTAGATGCGGTCGTGTAGACTCAATACCATTCCTAACCCAAGATACGGAGGGCGTAAATCCATTCTGTGTGTGGGTTCCGGACACCCATGCATAATTGCTTGCTCACTTGTTTGTTCATGTATAGCATATGACTTATTATAACTTGTTTGTTATGGTACGGAATTAACGGAATTCTCACTAAGCTAGTGTAGCTTATACCCCAATAGTTGTTTAAATGAACAGGTTATTTCAAGAATGCAAAGTGGGGACCAAATTGGTTGGAGCCGGGAATGACTCTGGGATTTCGGCAATGAATAAGAACGTCTGAAGTTATCAGCTAGATTTTTATGATTTGCCTTGTAATATTTTATGTACGGAAGTTTGTGAATGAATGTAATTGAAGTATTAATGATTTGTGTTTTGAAGTATAGCGATTCGTATATGAAGTATAGTGATTTGTATCTGGAGTATAGTAAATTGAATTTCCTTTACATTGTTACTCAATTGTATCAACATAAAATGTATCATTCCGATGTGTCTCCTTTATGTGTTAGATGCCTTGTACATAGTATGGAAGCCTTCGTGTGACTGAGGTGGTCATTCTTACGCTTTAATATTGTGTACGGCGGACTGCCACGTTTAGGGTACCCTTCGGGCCGTGACATGTCGAGCCCTAAATCTTGATATGTCGAGGCTTAAACTTGACCCTCGACTTGACCCTTGATATGCTCCTATTTTACCCTTAACATGCTTTTGTTTTGCCCTTAGTATGCTTCCTGTTTTGCCCTTGACATGCTTCTATTTTGCTAAAAATCCACAGAAAAACTCTACAAACATGCACAAAATATATATATTCATGACTAATTAAGTATGGTTTCACAAAAAATAAATGGTTATTTATGCATTATATTGTCTCATGAAAATCCATATTGAACACTCAAGTTCAACAACTTGGACATTGGAATCTCGAATCTGTTGCCACATAAGAGAAGTTGGTTAGTGTAGACTTGCTCAAACTTACTAGAATAGCTCATATCACTGTGGGCTTTATTACTTCTCTTTACTGGTTGGTAGATTGCTTTGTGTGCACTCTAGTGGAGCTCCATAGGCGCTCGAGTGTATCTTGCTACTATTGCAATGTAAGTATTTAAATGCTTGTTGGTTCTCTTAAATCAAGTCAGCTACTGCAGATAGAGTTTAGTCTCTTGTTAGCTTAGTATATCAGTTTTTCGCCCTAGATTGCAACTAAATCACTCAAACTTGCACCAACATTCAAATTCATAGTTGAATTGCTCGATTCTTTGTCTAAGCTTTCTACTGCTACAGCTGTTGTTGCCTGTTATTCTATAAAATGGTTAGCATTAGTACTTATTGCCCTTTCAATAACCATATAGCCATGTAAGTACTTTCAAAGCTTGTATTATAAGTGAAGAGTCTTCTACCATCACTCAAATACAACATGTTTCTACACTAAAAGTAATTTCAAAACATTCTCAATCAAATTTGCTGATATCAATCACAAGAAAATTGCATAGCATAAGCACTTTGATTTAAGGGTCGAATCACAACCAAATTTTAATTTTACAACATGGATTGACCTATCATAATAACACACATGGATCTTTCTTTTAAATAGGCAGAAACTCACTCCTTTAAGCTCCTTTTTAATCTATTTTTGTCCTTTTGTAAGATTTTTATACAATTGATCTGAACATGTGACTTTATCATGTTTCAACGGAAATCCTCTATGAAATTACCAAAATTTGCATGAAAGTTTGGTACAGATGTAGGATAAATGTGTAATTTTAAACCTTTATCAGTCGATCACCTTGAAAGAATGGGAAAAAAATGCTTAGAAGCATTATTATTATAAAGAAAAAAAGATTTCTAATATCATGAAGATGAGAGAATTAATCTAGAATGTTTCTAATTGTAGTATTAAATAGTTTAACTATAGTTACTACTACGCATGTTGGTCATGGCTAGTAGGCTGACCTATTTGTACACTTCAAAAAATGAGTCACAGACAATTTTCTTTAGCCCGTTTAAAAGCGAACCAAATTAGCCCGAGCCATTTAACCTGCAAGCCAAGGCAAGCTAGCTTGTGATAGATCGGGCTAGCCCATAAGCCGAACTATAAAATAAAATGAAAAGAAAAAGGAAAAGTTTTAAAAATAAAAATAATATAATAACATATTAGTGATTATTTATCATAGGTTATAGAGAAGGATTTATTAACACAGACATCACATGCATCATAACATTCTTTTTAAGTGTATGTTTGTTGATTTAAATGTAATATGATACCTAATAAATTACTTAAATTTTTTTTATGCATAAGTAATTAAAATAGCAATAAAATTAATTATTGATATATATAAAACCCTAAAATACATAAATATTCCAATTTTCACACAAATTAACATAAGAAATAAAAATTCTAAAACAAAGAGAAAAGAAATAAATTCATTTTTGCTTGTGGGCCAGGCTCGGACCAAGAAATTCTAGCTTGTTTAAAAGCGAACCAAATTAGCTCAACTTGCCAAGCCTATATAAAAGTTATACTTATAAAACCAAACTTTAGGTACTAGTTATTCTTTTTGCAAAACTTCTAATACCATTCTATTATCCCTAATAAAATTAAGTATTTTGTATTCAATAATATAAGGTATGTTTGTTTAATTTGTTTGTAGGTGTTTTGGCATCTTATTTTTGTCATTTTCAAACAAATATTTATCAACAAATAGATACAAATAAAAAACAAATATTTTTAGTTATAAATAGATCAAATAGATAAGATACATATAAAAATCATACAATCTAACAACGGTCCCGCATTTGTGTCTTTAAGTACCGTAATTTTAATGATGGATGTTGATTAAAAATTTGTCAAGTAAATATATTACAATAACACATAGGTTTTTTTTTTTTTTTTTTGTATGATCTATAATCTCTTAGTTCAAATTTTTTAAAAATTGATTTGTAGAAAGTAGAAATTGATTTGTTTTTCTCAAATAAAGACCTACAATTTTCTCCTTGATAAAACTACTTGGATCTACAGCAACTACAATTTCATGATAGAGCTATATGTACCTTTGCATCACGTGGTATTTTTATTGCTTACTTCACTTTATTCTATTTTATCCTAGATTTATAATGAAATTAAATACACAAAGATTTTCTTCTTTAACCAGTAATCAAAATAATGAAAGAAGATCTTATTGGAGAATTGTGATCAAGTTCAAAGACAAATCATGACTTCATAACAAAGAGATACTCATCTTGCAAGATAGACTTCAATCCAATTACTAAACAAGACATTTGGTTGTCCATTCATGTGGATTACCTGCATTTGTACATAGTAGTGCTTCGCATCAAGCAAGAAATTTAGGTACAAAATCCAACTTATTATTCAATTGTAGGAAATTGTATAACATATATACCTCTTTGTTTCTTCATAGTCAATTATCATAATTGTTATATATTAATAATCACTTATATCATGGAGTTCTGTGATGGAAACTCCAATCCCTCTCCTTGAAATAAGACTAATTCTAACATTACCTTTCAAAACTTCAATACAATATTTACATTTCAACAAGTGGATTTATACTCCAGCATGAGTAGAAAATAATTTATATGGAGTTATAAGTATATGGTGGGTTTACTACAACTAGCCAATCACGTGCAATAAGTGTGGTGGTCGGCTCAAAAGAAGTCTTGAACTGATGACACGTATAGGATGTCGCAGAGAGAGGCGTAGGATGAGGTACAGGCAAACCCAATTTCTCAAGTACACGAGTGTGACAGAAGTTCAAATCAAGTAGACTTGATCGTTCTTGACTCATTCTTGATAGAATAGCTACTTTGATCTTTCTTGGAGATGTTTCGACAGATTATCTGTGTTGCTCACAATCTTAGCAATCTGCAGAATGCTCTCAAATGAGAGAAAGAGCATTTTATTTATAGATCTTGGAGGCTAGTAGTAGCCGTTGGATGAATCCAGATGGATGGTTGAGATGAAGCATTGCTTGCAACCATTGGATCTCTTTAATGAATCTGATGGTCAGAATCTATGCCTTCTTTTATGTATGTGGGAATGGGCTTTGTGGACCTGTAATAGAATGAGAGCTTTTATAATAAAAATGGAGCCCATTTTCTTATTAAAATAGCCCATCTTTAATATAAAATAGAAATAGGGTCATTTTATTACAATAAGCCCTATATTAGCCAAATAAAGCCCAAATTAACCCATGAAGATATTTTTGGAGTCTACTTTTATGCACGAGAAATTCGAATAAGGCTGAGAGTGGAATAAATCGGTCAAACGATCCCTGTTCCAAGCCTACCAAGCCAAATCTCCCTACGAAATCCCTTTTTGGACTCAGTCTTCTATGTCTTGCAATTAGCCCAAAAGACCAGCCCGTGGCATTAAATTAGGCCAAAAGCCCAATTGCTGAAATGACCCTCTACAATAGGTATTAAGATTCGATCACAATTATCAAGTGTATGCCACGTGACTATTGTGCAACATGTGACTGGAGAAAATGAATGTATAAGGATGATAAGGAGAGAAGTGTGTAGAGTGAAGGATTAGGCGATTTTGGTAGGATTATATACATAAGTGACAGGTGAGAGAGATAAGAAACGTTAAACCTCATTAAGTATGATCAAACAACATGCATTCTTGATTTAAACAAGTGATTGATTCTTTAAAACATCAGTCTGACATGACAAAGATAGTTGCCCAAGATTTCACCCCCATTTAAATGATGAGCTACTAGGGTATCTATTGACAGTTTAGTTATCGATGTTGTTCATCAGGCTAAGAAGATAACCAATGGCTAAGTTGAGTCTCTTTCAAAGTGAATGCTAAAGTAATCTCCCTTGTGGACCTAGACCTATTAAGGGCTTTATTTTTAATGTGTAAACCTTGTTGAGAAAGGTTGAAATTAGGTAGATCAAGTTCAACGAGCCCTACTCCAATCCCTTGTTCCATTCTCATCCCAATAGTATATGGGCTTGACTCTTTAGGTGTTGTCACTTTAACTTAAAGAGTCAAGCTCAAATAATTACTAAGCTTGGAGCTTGAAATCAAATTTAGCCCTCTATAAGAGTTAACTATGATTTTTTTTTTCAAGTGCTTAAACATATGGGGATCTAAATTTATTAATGACAATTCTCCCCATATCATTCACATGTGAATTCTACACAATAGTTTGAACCTATTTGTTTCATCTCATTTTATCTTTTTGCTATATGTTCAAACCATATATATTCCAAATATAAAATACTAAAAGATGAAAGACATATATACAGATGTAGTTCCCATTACAAATTAATTCTTGAAAAATCTCACAAAGATGGGCTCATTCTTCCTTTTTTCATTTTTACAAAATACTAATTAAAATATCATTTTACAATGTATAAAATATATTTTTAAACCCTTTCATTTGAAAGAATGTGAATTTCAATTTTCAATAAACATGTCCAATTATCATCTTCATCATAATAATAAAATAGAAACAAATAATACATTTATACTATAGTTTTCAAAAGGTTAAATTTTTAAACTAATATAGATCAAGCACACAACAAATACTAATAAGTTACAGATTATATAAAAGAAGGAAAGAGAATTTTTCCAATCAGAAAATTTCAATTGTTTTATAGAAATTTATAATAGGGATTTTATGGTTTTAAGTTTGAATAATGGGAAATTGAAAGATATAATTAGTTCATTGAATTTGATGTTATGGACCAATCTATTAGATCAAATTACAAACCAATCAGTTTATAAAAAGTTGATATTACTCACAATATCATTTAATTTAAGTATCTAATAATAAGAACAATAATAATAAATACAAATTAAGAAAAAACTCTCAATAAGTAGTGCTATTTCAATATTAGGATTAGTTTTTTGTTTTTATATGAATGAAGACCCTTTAAATAGTCTTAAAGTAAATAAGGATGAAATCGTAATAAAATAAAACGAGAAAAGAAAAAATCTCATGCATAATATGGAAGGGCATTCAAATGCCAACAAGCAAGCACTCGAATGGCTTTGCATTATGAAGGTCAATTTAGATGACTTTAGTTAGCCATTGTAGTAAACTGACCATTTTAACAATCAACAACTCTTCTCCTCACATTCGAACACCTAAAGCATGTTTGAGGGTCACTCAGATGGCTTTAATTGGGTGTTTAATGAACTGACCATATTAATAACTAATAACTTTTCTTTTCCTGTCTAAACATCCAAAGCAAGAGTTTAAATGAAGTATCCTCGGATGATGATTATGTTTAAACAAAAATTCATATTTTGTTTTGGTAAGACAAAGCATTACATGGTTGAGAAGACAAGTTATGGATGAAGTGCACTGAATTGACATTTCTTAAAATTCCATAATAATTAATTCATATGTGCAAAACACATAACTTGCAAATCATTTGAATTTTGTGTAACTTATTGTGCAACACTTTTGTCTTGGATATTTACCTTTGCTAGATCTTGTTGCATGGAAACTAAGGTCTAAATTCTAAAGCATGAAATCCAAATACAATCATGATCGTAAGGTACCAATCATGTTCTATAGTAGGTGTCTAGACACTAAGGCATGTCTAAATAGCAACTTGATTAGGTATGATTTGTAACTTATTAATTATATTGGAGTAGCTTGGGGTCTAGATGCCTTATCCTAGCGTTTAGACTTTAAGAAGAAATAACATGATTAGAATGATTTTGATAATATGAAACAAAGCTGTGGCATCAAATTTAAATTCTTCAACTCGTTGCTGATTTTCATTAGTTCGCTTTCACTAGTTAGTTAAGAGTTCCTTTTACTTGCTATGTCAGCCCTCACTTAGTGTCTTGGACCAAGATTCCCATCATTACCAATAGGTTGGTAAAAATTCACCTTAAATCCATCTTTCTCTTTAACAGTTTATCTTAGAGCTTAAATGATCTGTTCTTGAGTTTTTCTTTTGTTGAGACTCTATTTCTTTTTCCCATGCTTTTTCAGTATTATCTACTTCTTTATGGAAGGGATAGGTACGTATTAGGAACTATTATAGATGACTATTTGGTAATTTGGTCAAGTTCTTTCTAGAAACACATGTGTTGCCTTTATAGGTATTATCATAGGTTGATAGAAGTATTCTACCAATAAGACCAAGAATTATACTTATTTAAAGGCTTACACAACTCCTTTGTTATTGAACCATTACATATTGCATGGCACCATATGTGTAAAAATTTATAACTCTAAATCATATATCTAATATGGAATGAATGTTGAACCACACAAGTTCAAGCCATCTTTTGATGAGAATAAAACTTCTTTTACCTTCTAAGTTAAATTAATGATGAGCTTTCGGTTTTATGATGGTTTTGACACAAATGCAGCTAGCATCCAAACATTAGACTTAAAATAGGGCTTAGCGTCCAGATGCTAGCAAACTTGTGTTGTTTTCCATATAGTGCCTATATGCTAACTTGTTTTCAAAAAGAATAGAGCCTTCTATTCTCATGGAATTTTAAGTGGCATCTGGACATTAGCTTCAGGAAACTAGCTGTTGGAGCATTTAATACTTGGTCGAATTTTTGTGGGAAGAAGTCCAACAGGAAAAACTTTTAAGAGGCATATAAATAGAAGACTTGGGTCAGTTGAAGAAAGTTAGTTGTACTTATTTATTGCTATTAAACACCCTTGTAATCTTATAAATCAAATTTATTGTCTCTTGCCCATAAATTTGCTTGCATCTAAGAAAAAGAAGTGAGTAGTACTCTTGTGTCATTAGTTTGCAATTTGTAAAAAGAGTACTACTATAGTGAGAACATTTGAAGTGAATTGTGTAACTTGTGTGTAGCCGTAAGTAAGCAAAAATTGTATGATCAATAAAGTGATGCGAAGTACTCAGTTTGAGGCAAGTTGAGTCTATGGAGAGTAAGGGGTGATATGAACTCTACATTATATCTAAAAGCAAATTTCTCTAAACTTATCCCTTTTGCATTTGGCACTTTATCATTGTTGTTATTATTATTATTCCTCAACTAACTTATTTGAACTGAAATCTCTCAATATCGAAAAATTAGTTATTATACTCAATGAATTCTCTTTTTATTAATGACCTTGCTCAAATTACACATGGAGATTGGAGACTACTCCCATTACAAGGTCCAAGAATGGACCCTCCTCAACTTTGATTCCATCAAACTTTTCATTAAATGTTTCATTATAGCTTCCATATCAATTAGTGGCTCATCTACCTCTTTCTCACTATCCACCCCAAGTAGCCATCACACAATAATTTGAGTGCTACATAATTAAATGGCCAAAACTTAGACAATCAAGTCATATTACTCCACTAGATTTTCTTTTGACCTACATTAATCCAACTAAAATACATTACATGTTATGAGTATTGTATGGCATTTTATTCCAGCATTTTCCTTTTGATCTACCTCTAATCCAACTACAACACATTACATATTCCAAGAGGTTTATGGCATTCTAATCCACTAGATTTCCTTTTGGCCTACCTCTAATCTAACTATAGTACATGATGTGTGTTGACTATTGATGGAAAGTTCTTCCATATAGGATGTATCTACCACAAATTAAACTTAAATGCAAATGCTAATATGAATTCTTGTGTTTTAAATGATCATATTAATAAAATCCAACTCAAAATAAATAGTATTCTTGCTTCAAAATAGAAACACACAAAGTATTTAGATTGTTGTAAACCCCATAGCATTTGACGTTTAAAATTCCCAACATGGCATTAAAGGTTAAAAGGGGTTTTACCTAATTTTTCAACATCTACATTAACATTCCTAACCCTATCCTCGGTACAAGTGATTATGAGGATTAGAAAGCATACAAGAGCATAAGATAATTTCTCAATGCCTTATGAAAATCGAAAACCATTTTTCAAGGTCCAACTACCCCATAAGGAGTGCCATACTTTCCCACTTAGCGGATATATAGAACATGTTGATAAAATTTTATAGCGATCCGGTACGCTAATCTACCATGTTGGCAGTAGTAGCCTTCTTTCGAGATTTCTTTTTCCCTTTTCTTTACTTATTCATTGATGTAATGATACTTAATCTATAACTCGAGTTTCATATCAATTAGAATCTTCTTAAGAAATTTTATTTCAACATTAGGATGGACAATGCTATGGATGAAGCTAATGTGCTTCATACCAAGGTATAGAATTTATTTAAAGCCTTATATCAAGTCTACATGCAAAGAAGGTAGCAAGCATATTAAGCACCATGACTCAACACTCACACATAGGAAGAGCCTTCATAAAGAAGTAATGTAAGCCTCTAGATTTTTTAGTAATATAGTAAACCCTAAAGAACCGGAAGTCAAACTGAAACCCTAAAGTTAACCTAGTTCTATGTTTAGTCCAGTGAATCTAGATCTGGCAATCCCATTTTCTTAAACCCTAGACAACGAAATTAAGATAATTGTGGAAAATGGTTTGTAATAATACAAGAAAGCTTAAAAATATTAGATTCGTAATTTTCTAGTGTCTTTCGGATGCGAACGGGAACAGTTTTCAAAAACCCTGATTTGGTACATTGGATAGTGAAAATATTCTAACAACACCATTAGACTCGTAAAAATATAAGGTTGTCAAAAATATCAGTTTTAGAATTTTTCAATAACTAAAAATATCAAATAGAGGCCGTTTTCACGTATTTTTTTTACTACCGGTATTTGAATTGTCTAGTCTACTATTCATAGTACTATTTCTACTATTCATTACTATTTCACTATCTCTACTTTTTCTTACACTCTGCTCTTATACACTATCATACATATACCTTACAATTTACATTCCCCATACAACTATAATTAAATCACACTTTACACATTATTTCTTTTTATTACAAAACAAAAAATTTAATCAATTTTTCTCTCCTATTCCCCATGTTGCCGTTCACTATCCCTCTCTCTTCACTCTCTATTATTTTTCTTTTTCATTTTATTTAATTACATCTAATTTCCATTCAAAAACTCTATAAATACCTCATTTCTCCTTCATTCTTTCACACAACTCATTTCCTACTAAAACTCTACCAAAATTACTCTGCAAACTCTCTCTCTTAAATTCTCTCCCAAGTTCTCTCTTCTCTCCATAAAACCATTTCCCACATAATACTACAACCCATTCTTTTCCTCTTCAATAAACACATAACCTTAGGTAAATTTTCTTACATATACTCATCATGTTCATATAACTTAGCATGAGCTTAGTATATGTTTCTTAGATTCATGAGAGTTAAAGAAGCAACAATATGTTCATGTTTTGTTTTTGTTCATGTTCATATTTTCCATCATGTTATTATTGTTATTATGTTGTTGTTATTATTGTTATTATTAATTGTTCTAATCTAACTTCTATATAGTATTATGTATATTATGTATATATATTTCTTTAGAGCATATAAGCTCACTTGTTATTTATTTATTTCTATGCTTTGCAATTTATTTAATTATTTCATGCTATTATTAAGACTAGTCTTTCTAGTCTTAAACTTATCCTTATTAAGTCAAAACAATTTTCTTTCTTTTTTTTTCTTTTCTTTTCTTTTTGGGACTAGTCTATTCTTAGTCCCGGGATACCTTGATGAAGCTAAAGCTCCCAATACTTACTCTTATTATTATGCCCTTATTTATTCTTGTAGATATCTTATCTTATTATTTAATGTTATTATATTTCTCATAGTTACATATTCTCATTCATGCATGAACATGTTGATATTGTCTCAACAACTATGAAAATGAGTTTTCTTAAGTAAAGAAAAGTAAGAACTCTCTTTAAAAAAAAATTTTTTTTTTTGTCATGTAAGAAATGATTTTTCCATAAAAACATAAAGTTTTATCTTAACAAATTTTTTGCAAAGTTAGAAAAGTTTATCACAAGATTCTAATAATAATAGTACATGGGATTTCATCCAAGTATACATAAAGTAAAATTATCACATACTCTTTATTTAAACCAATGAAATAAGAAAGTTATTTTGAAAATTAATATTGCTAAATCATTGTTCAACAAAGGTTTTCTTAAGCTCATTTATCGAAGTTTGCTACTAACACTCTAAAATACTAAAGTCTAGACAAGTTTTACAAAATTATCAAAGAATAACCTTTCTAAAGATAAGTCTTACTTAGGAAATAAAAATAGTAAATGACTTAGAAGATCATTGATATTATTTATTTAAAGTGAATCTAACTTTAGGAAAACTTTAGAACACATAAACATGACTACTTTAAGAAACTTTAGTCACTACCAAGAAATATTTAGAAAAAACTATATTTTTCAACCACTAGAAAAACAGTTGTATGAATCTTAAAAGACTGAAATTGCTTTTTGAAAATTTAAATTATTCTCAATATTAAGAAATGGAGTTAAAAGAAGGAAATGCTCATTTATAATAATTTAAGAAATTTTCCCAACAAAACTAAAAAGGAATTTTTTTTCAAGTCTTAGCATTTTCTTACTTTTAAGACACATTGTTTTACAAAAATCATTGTTAAAACAACACCACTAAATTCATGCATATAATTTGAGTCTATATATATATATTCAAAGGATTTTTCAACTATACAAATAACTATATTTTTGTACAAGAATTCTTGAATGGAGAAAAGTTTGAAAACTTGAGTTTTGAAATCTGAAATTTTCGTGATTATTCTGTACGTCACTATTACGAGACTCAAATGACTTCTTTTGATAAAAATAACCTTAGAAATAGATAGATCTTTTCAAATAGGTAGAAAACGGTATATAATATGCGAAATTCCGAGTTAAAATGAGCAAGTTATGACCATTTTAAGTTGGAATTTCCATTCATACAAATTTTGACGAATTCAATTAGATAGAGTTAGAAAATTTGAGTAGATTTTGGATGAAATAGTCATTTTGGGTATTTCTTTTGTTTAGATGTCAAGGACCAAGATCTTCTCTTCCCCGATGATTACTTCGACTGATAGAAGTTCGCTATGGACGAGTGAGTCTCCTTTACGTTTATGTATTCGCGTATGTGCTTGTAGAATAGAGCACTAGATGTTAAGAAAAGATAAAATTGATATGCATACGGGTTATCATGGGAATTATGCATGTGAATTGTTACGTGCGATCAATGAACGATAAGTATATTGGAATACGATCTGTGATTGATATAATTGTTTCTATGTATGTATTGCTATGAGTGTAATTATTGCTTGATCGCTATAAATAAATTAATATTGGATTTGATACCCCATAAATAAATTGTTCATACATAACACTTAGAATATCATTTCGTATTTTTGCTACTACTCTTCAGCATGGGACCAGAAAGGTAAGCTGCCTAACTACATCTTGAGGATTTAGGACGCTCGGGGAATACAGCTTCAAGTTGTAGCCGAGTCGGATCCATCACTTCGGGTAAGGAAAGCCCAGGGACTAGTAGTATGGTTCGTTGGAACCCCAAGACACTCGCAAGCTTTTAAGGAGGTCGTTAAAGGTCCAGTTCAAATCATTCCCTAACCACAGATGGAAGGGTAAATCCATCATACATATGAAATCGGACAATCATATGTACTGTTTGATTATATGGTTGTTGCATTTCATATGCTTGTTTAATGAACTTGGTTGAATGCCTATTATGAGTATTTTTGCGTAAGGAATATCTTACTAAGCTAGTTATGCTTATACCCTAATAGACTTTTGATATTGCAGGATCGTTATTTTGCACCGATACCATCTTGATCATCCGGGTAGAATCTTTATTTTGGTAAACTTTTGGAGAAACTCTGTTTTGAAGTCTTAAACTAAATTTCTTTTAAAATATTCTAGCTTTAATTAATCTTCATATTAATACTATGTTGCTATGGAAATTATCAGGAGAATGCCCCCTAGAAGTTGTAAGACTTTATAATTCAATGAAATATATTAAGTGTTATTTTTCATATTCCGCTACTAATATCTTAAAATGCATTACTCCACCAGTCTCTCTTTGATGCGAATGTACGTCTTGTACCGATATAAAAGCTTTTGAGTGACTGAGTTAGTCATTCTTAAGTTTTTACATTGTGTACGACGGGCTATCACGTTTAGGATACCCGTTGGAGCGTGACAAATAAACAATTTGATCAAGATGTCGGGAGTAACATTTGTATAGGCTTAGAAGGTTATAGTGACATACTGGTATATAA
This sequence comes from Combretum micranthum, assembly GCA_024138025.1. Taxonomy (NCBI): domain Eukaryota; kingdom Viridiplantae; phylum Streptophyta; class Magnoliopsida; order Myrtales; family Combretaceae; genus Combretum; species Combretum micranthum. The sequence goes on from JAMXBD010000458.1 coordinate 544,392, forward strand.
GGCACAATAAGTTAAGCTTAAGGATGTGGAGGAGAAAGAGGGGAACTTTGATGTCCTTACTTGGTTATCTACTAAATCACATATGATTTTAATACTTTACATGTGGTAAGGGAAGATCTAATGCCTCTAGCTTCGGCGATCTTCATTGAATTAGTTTTCAGATTAAGTGGGTAAGTCCATGACCTCCATTATCTTTTGCTCATTCCCTACACCATTGAAGCATATGTGTGCCTTAAAGATTAGAGTAATGTTGAAAACAAATGGTAATGGGACCCACATTTCTAGTTTTTTGGCGACAGTATTATACGGGTGAAGGCTTGGAATCACCAGTCAACATATAGATGGAGGCAAAGGAAAAAAAATGCATAACTACTCATGACTTTATGAGAGGTTTCTATTTTGCGTATACAATTATGTAAAATGAAAAAAAAAATTAAATGATATTCTTTTTTTTTAATCTAAATTCTTGCAAATGAATACTTCAAAGTGCTAAAATTTGAAAATTGGTTATATGAATATGACAAGCAAATTGAAGATTATTTCAAAATTACATTATAAAATTTTGCTAACAAATAAAATTAATGGTGTGCATCTTTACAAAATTTGGTATAAATTATGCAACAAGAAAAAATGAGCTTGTATAGTATTTTTTTAAGGGAAGGTAAGTAGATAACAATTTGTGGTATTACTTATTTTAAAGCTATTGTGCAAATTTTTACAAAAACAATATAGAAAAATCAAATTTAAATGTTGTTTATATATTTGAATGATGTTAAAGTTTTTTCACTATAAAGTTTACTTAATTCTTAAATTTGTTAAGAAATTGACAAGAAAAAAAATAAAATTTATTACATTTTTATAAAAAATTATTTTTAAACTATGTTACATTTTTAATAAAAAATTGATTTAAGTATCCCATTTTTCAAGAAATTAACATGTATAATTAATAAAATTCTTATTAACAAAAATTTTATATTATTCAAATAGTACTAATATAAATAAAAATTGTGGTACATAAGATTTAACAAAAATTAAATTAAATGAATACTAATCTGAAAAAATAAAACAACTTAAATATTATTTAAACATTAATTTGAAAAAACCCACATGATGCCTACATGCCTAAATATCATTGTTGTTAGAATCGGATTAGGGTTTCACCTAGACATTCTAGGGGCTTAAGGGTCAAATCAGGGTCAATAAAAAAGTAAAAATATAAGACACATTTTAATTATAAATAATAGATATATATATTACATCACTCAATTAAATCTATATTTAGATCAAATCCATCAGTTAGTTACTAAATTCATATAAGGTATATACCTTAAAAGAGAAGAAACTATAATATAATAATTATATTTGAAAAATTATAATATATTATGGATATGTATTTAAAATTCTAGTAATTATTTTCGAATTAGGTCAACTAATTCAGGTTGACCGCCCGAATTGATCGAGTTAATCCAAGTTGACACAAAACCAAGCCAAATGCATGAACTGACTGCTTTTATGGTCGATTTCGACTGAATCAGGTCGAACCAGCTGGGTCAGTTAAATTCCAACAACATTGCTAAATATTCATATGCTTAGTAACCTATTAACTTTGTCATAACTTGTGTGCCACACACTAAACCCATGTGTGCTTGTACTTCAAAAATTTTTTTCACTTACCCGTGCTTATGCTACTCAATTACAAACAAATTTATTCTACTTATTATCCCTATGCACCTATCAAAAGCTATACTATGAAGCATCTTCAAAAAAACAAAATGCTTTTCAAAACCAATGCACTAACTCCTTTTGTAAGCCCCGGTTTTCTTTGTAACTAAGCTTAACTTCGAGAACCAAATCGGAAACCAAAACCCTAAACCGGAATAGCTAAGGTTAGAAAGAAACCTAGAAACCCTAAGTCCGGCTTCATCGAGAATTAAACCCTAGAACTTTTGAGAGCTAATAATATAGATTATAGTTCTAAAGAATACATCGAAACATAAAAAGATTAGTTTTTGAGAAATTATCTATTTCAAACCCGATCGGGATCCATTTCGAAAAACCGGCCCCTAGGACTCGAAATTAGAAAAATATTCCGAAATACTCATTAAGACCAAAATTTAATAAGGAATTCAAAAATATATTTATTATAATTTTTCGGTTTAGAAAAATTACAGTTATAGCCTTTATATCGTATTTTCTTTACTAACTGGTAATTTAATTGTCTAATCTATTATTCTTTACTATTCACAAGTACAAGCCTATACTCATAAACCATACCCCTACTCTTACATCCTTACAATCTAAGCTTACCTTATTACATTATATTCCTTACATTTACTTTTCCAAAACACTTTATTTCACAAATTAAATTTGAAAAAATTACATAACTCATTTTCTCCCCCCCTCCCTCTATGGCCGGCGCACCCCCTTCTTTTTCCTCTCAATTTATGTTGTTTTTCTTCTTTTATTTAATCATACAAAACCCTAATAACCCTCACTATATATATTCTTTTATGTCTTTATTCTCTTTCTTCATTTTCACTTTTGCAACTTTTCACAAACTCTATCCCTCTTCCACCCCCTTGCCATGAGCCATACACACATACTATACGCTCCAGAAAATTTCAATAAATAATTTCAAAATAAACATCGAAGGTAAACTCTAAAAATGACTCCAAATTAATACCGAACTTCGACTAGTCCTAAATCACAAACGAATTTAGAAATTTCTTAATCTTCAGAAAATGAGAATCCTTAAAAATAAAATAAAAACTCAACAGTCTTTAAATCGTAAACCACTTCTATACTTAACTCTGACTTGTAAAATCGGGTAATCTAAAACCCAAAAACAAATTATTAAAAAGTAAATAACAATAAACCTTCAGAAATAAAAACCCAATTCAAGAACTTTGAAAACGTTAGGAGATATTAAATACTTACAAAAATAAAATTTAAAATAAATTTCTCAAACTAAATGTGTTGTATAAACATAAACCCTCAGTTTCCAAATTGGCAAAGATCTAAACCGGAAAGTTATCCAGGAACCCTAAGTGGAATATAGTAGTTTAAGTCTGGCAAACTCGCGCTCTTAGCCCTAGAGGCCGAGATGTGGTTTAAGTGTGTAGAGTAACTCGTATTAATATAAAGTCGCTTAAAAATATCAGATTAATAAATTTTTGACCTAATTCGAACCCGTTCGAATATAGACTTTGAAAAGCGTGTCTTGGGGCTCAAGATATCAAAAATATACCATTAATACCGTTAGAATCGTATTTTCATAAGGATTTCAAAAATATCAGTTTTATAATTTTTCGATAACTAGAAATATTTGATTTTGAGATATATTCGTATTTCTTTACTACCGGTAATTAACTACTCTTTTACACTATTCACTACTATTTGTTAGACAATTTTACACTACTCTTGTAAACCCTTATATTTTTAGATAAATATTTTATAGATCATAGACAATTCTATTTTTCCAAAATTCAGTTCGTTTTGGGTTTTTATGGGATCAGTTTCTATTTACTAAAAATAAATTAAAATAATTTAATAATTGGAAAATATTTGAAACAAATTGTTATTTTCATAAAATAACCTTTTAGAATTTTTTCAGGTCATAAAAATATCAATTATAGCTCATATTCACGTACTTTGATCATACCGATATTTATTTTATAATTCACTAAAATTAATTAATTAATTATCTTATTTTAATTATTTAAATTCTGCTACAAAAATTTGGAATACATTTTTCTATTTTAAAAAAAAAGCACTCTTACAAACCCATACCTATAGTACGCTATACACACATCACCTCTTTTTCATTTTACTCTTTCTATACTTCATTTATCACTTCATGGCAGATTTCTAGAGCTTTCTTTTTGCCCTTTTGTCCTTTGAAATACTCTAAATTTGATTAAAATAAACTTATTTCAATCCTTCTTTAATGTGTAACACATACACTTGATTACACGTTACAACTTCAAGTCAAAAACCAACTAAATTTCCCTCCCTCTCTCTTCCAAGATTCACGCCAGCTATAGGGTATGTAGCAGCTGCCTTTTCTTTTCTTTTCTTTTCTTTTTTATTTATTTCATTTTGAGTGTCTTTAACTCCTCCTATTTCTCTATATATACCCTCTCTCATTCACACCTTTAACCCTTTATCATTCTTTGCAATTTCCTCTCTATTTCCTCTCTTTCTCTCTTCATTTACTCTTGTTCTTGCAAGAGGAACTTGCTGCCCCTATCCTATATGTGAGCTCCTATACATATTTCTTCAAGATCCTTAGGTAAAACTCTTATTTAAAGCTTTCATAGTTGATATAGGTGGAGTATAGTAAGAGTTTTATGCATCAAATGACCTTCCATATGCTTAAAAGCTAAGGATGATGATGCCAAAAAAAAAAAAAAATGAAACACTCATCTTAATCATGACTATTCTCTCGTGATCTTATTATTTTCTTGCTAGAAATGGTTATATCTTGTAGATCTAACTTTTATGTAACTTTGATTATGTTTATGTTTAGATCTATGAGTTTATAGCTTATTATCATGGATTTCTCTTATATTTATGTTCATAGTAGGTGTAGATCTTGGTTTTGAACTCAAACAAAAATAGTGATTTTTGTATCTAAGCAAGACCCATATGTAAAAAACCACTTTCCAAGTGTCAAAATGGAAGTTTTACTTGAAATAATGAAGGCTTAGTGGGTATATATCATCAAGACTTCATTTTATATGATTCAAAGGTGATTTTCAAAGACTATTTTTCAAAACTAAAATTATATGTTCGGATCTAGACCAAGCCATAATTTAAAAACATGATTTCCAACTCAAAAATGAAGATTTTATTCAAGATATGAAAGGCTCTTAAGATAGGATATGTAAAGGATGAATTTTCATAAGTTTGAATAGATTTTATCAAAAGATATGTCCAAGAAAAAATTTTGTAAATTCAGATCTAAACCAAGACCAATTTTGGAAACCTATTTTTCAACACCAAAATGAAGGATTTGTTTAAAATATGAAAAACTTGGAGATGTTTTTGATAAGTAAATAGTAGATCTACTAATAGAGATTCTCAAAATAGGAAGAGATTATAAAATATAAAATTTGAGTTTTATCATAACCTTATGAAATTCGTATCTAGGAAATGATGATATGAAAACCCCTATTTTTCAAACTCAAAATGAAAGTTTTACTAAAGAAATGAAGTCCTTAGTGGCTAGGTATGGTTGAGCCTTAAGTTTCTAAGTATCAAATGAGTTTGCTTAAAGGAATCATCACAAGAATAATTTTTACAAAATTTGAATTTTGGGATGAACCATATTTAAAAACATGTTTATAAAGTGTAAAATGGGAATTTTTATTGAAGAATAAAGGCCTTAAGGAATATACATAATGAGGACTTAATTTCTACAAGAATAAATAAATTTTATCAAGGACATTTTCTAAAAACAAGTGGGGATTGTCAAGAATACAAGACTAGCCTTTCTAAGCTGACTTTTCATAAAGTCTTACAAGGAAAAAGTTTTCTAAAAATTTCTTTTATTAAATATCATTAAGAACATGTACATATATATCTCATGACATATCATTTATGGTAGTAACTTGTTCATATTGCATGTATACTTGCCTTGGATAGTAGAAACTTCATAAACTTTCACAAAATCAATTTTCTAATTTGGTTTTCGCTTATGATCTAAACTGATCAGACCTTTTCAAATCTTAAAAGTTTTCAAAACTTAAATATTATATTATAATTAGATAGATCTTTCAAAATAGATAGAAATCGATATATAATTTTCTAAATTCCGAGTTAAAATGACCAAGTTGTGGCCGTTTTATGTTGGAATTCCCTCGTAGGACGATAATTATGAACTTGATAGTTTGTATGAGATAGAATGGATTAATTTTGAGTTGAAATACTCATTTGGGTATTTCTTTCGTTAGGTGACTTTGCTTTTGAGGACTCGTTGCCACCCAACTATTACGATTAAAGACCGGAGTCTAATGGACATGTGAGTTTTCCTCTTATTTTGTTACATTGTTTGTACTTGTAGCTAGTTGCACTAGAATTATAGGAACAAGATAAAAACCGATATGAATGGGGATGGGATAGATAATGAGACTTTGAAGTATGTATGCTAAAGAATATTAAAGCATATCGAAACCATGAATCGATTGGATAATTGTACTGTTCATATTATTATTGTTTATGTGTATGATATTGGTTGGTCACTCTAAAAAATGTATGAATAACTTGACCTAAGCAAAAATAAATTGGCCATGCAACGTATCTGTCGAGTCACATTTGGTAGCATGCTACTCCTATGCAAGAAAATCGGTATGGTCCGAAGTCACGTTTGGAGAATGAGACCCGGTATCAGAGTTCATTCATAGGGAACTAAAGCGCACCAGGAATGCATCCCATGAATGAGCTAAGCCGAGTCGATTGCTAAGACCTAGGGGGCTCGAGGACTAGCAGCAAGTCATGTAGACTTCCAATACCATCCCTAACCCTTAGATACGGAGGGCGTAAATCCATTTTGTGTACGGGTTTCGGATACCCATACATAATTGTCTGCTCATGTGTTTTTTCATGCATAGCATATGGATGATTTATAACTTGCTTGTTATGGTACGAAATTAAGGGAACTCTCACTAAGCTAGTGTAGCTTATACCCCAATAGATTTTTGAATGAATAGGTCACAATGAATTCAAAAGCATCAAACCTCTCTTGTTCGGAAGAATCGAAAAACATCGAAAGGGTACCAGCCGTACTTAATAATAGAAGGATTTGGCATAAATATGTAAAATTGTCCCTCCTAAAAAGATTATTCCAGAATAAATGGGCAATAGTTAGGAGAGGTGCGCCAGTGGCGAGTGTAAACCCCGGAAATTCTCAGTAGCTAGAAAACCCTAGGAGTTGGAAACGAAACCCTAATCCGGTCAGATTGAGTTTAGTGAATGGAGCCTAGGAACCCTAAATCCGGCTTTCCTTCGGTTTCATAGTAAAATAAATATTATGGGGTAAATGAATTTGAATTTTTGTTCCAAAGTACATTTCAAACCTTTGAAAGTTTTAAATTCGGGAATTTTTCAATTCCGGGCCTTTCCGAGCCCAATTACGAAAAAGCGTGCCCCGGGCCACGGATTCAGAAAAATGTTTCGGAATATTCATTAGAACCGTAATTTTATAAGGATTCCAAAAATATCAATTTCATAATTTTCCGAGCTATAAAAATTACAGTTATAGCTTCTCCCGTGTTTTCGGAACAACCGGTAAAGTAGATGTCTTGTCTACTATTCACAAGTACAACCTACACTACACACTACCCATACCCTATTCTTACATCCTTACAACTACTCATTTCAATTTTCTTTTCCAAGAAAAATTGTCTCTTAAATAATTATTACATTTATTACAAATTCATTTACTAAATTACAAATATCAAATTTTTAAACACACACACACACACCCCTACATGATGGCCGGCGCCCCTCTTGTTCTTTTTCCCCTCATTTAATTATTTTTTATCCCATTTTGTAAAGCTAAACCCTAATTTACTTCATATATATACATAATATACTCTCTCTCTTCTCATTTTCTCCTCATTTTAACTTTTGAAAAGAGAAAAACTCTCTCCTTTTGCCCTCTTGATGCCGTGAGCTTGCCCCCTCCCCTTCCTCACATTTCCAACTTTGTTTCTTCTCCATTTCACTTCAAGACTCCATTGGTATGTGTATGTAAGCCTTGTTTCTTCCTATTCTTGTAATGGCAAAGATATATCTTGTGTGTTTTCTCATTTAATCCCAATGAGCTCATGCTAGGGACATGGAAACACATGAACAAGAATATCAAGCCCTCACAAGACATGGATCTAATGTTAGATGTGTTTTGAGAAGATCTCATCTTGTTCATGCATGTAAAGTAGTGATCTTGTACATATATTTTTATTCATGCCATGAAATCCATGCTTTATATGTCATATGTTGTAGATCTAAGGTTTAGACATTCATAACTTCATGTACATGCATGATCATAGGTTCATTTGGTTTTATATGCTTTGGTGATCATAAGAATGAAGTCTTGTTCATGTATAAAGATGCTAAATAGCATATCTCCACATATAGATGGCAAGAACATTGAAAAAGGAAGGGCTTTGTTAAATATGAAAAGTTGAAAATTCGGATGAAATGGAAACCCTACCTTAAAAACCCCCAAAATCAACTTTAAACTCATATTTCATAAGAAAAATGGAGGGTATGTGTAATAGACATGTTAAAGGAATTATTTTCATGAGTTTAGATGAGTTTAGGCATAATAAAAATAAGGAAAACAAGAGGTGAAGTTAGAATGAAAAATGTTGACTTTAAATGTGTAGTCAAATTCGTAACTTTGTGTAATGCCTAAATAAACACTTAGTATTTAAGTCTAAAATGGATGTTTTATAAGCTAAATGAAGTCCTTAGATAATGTATACATTGAAGCTCCAATTTTTAATGCATTAGACAAGATTTCCCTTAAGAAAAATGTAGGAAAAGGAAATTTGGAAAATTCGGATTTTTACAAATAGCTTATTTGAAAACATGTTTACCAAATGAAAAATGTGAATTTTTATGCATGAATGGAGGCCATGACTACTATAGACTTTGAGAACCTATTTTTTTGTTAAATAATAAGTAGATTACAAGATTAAAAAAACCAAAGAAACCCTAAGGAGTTTAATGTGGGAAAATAACTTCTTAGAATTAGTCCTCATGAGACTTTCCCCAACACTTAGGAGTTCCTAAGAGTTTATTACTACAAAAATCATCATGACTATGCACATATTGAGTTCATTACATAGCATACACATTAGTAGTTCATTCCTAAATCATTCATGCATGAATCACCAACTAGAAACATTTCTTACCAAAAGCAAAGCACATTTTCAAAGTTGGATCAATTGCGGAACAGAACTGATCCCACTGTTCCGTGACCCTATTATTTTCAAAACTTGGATTTAATACTTGAAATAGATAGATCTTTCGAAGTAGATGAAGATCGATATAACGTTTGCGAAATTCCGAGTTAAAATGACCAAGTTATGGCCGTTTTAAGTCGGGACTTGCGAAAATAGCGAGAAATCCGAATTCAACTAGGCTAGATATATAGTTTGATTTAATTACATGGTAAGAATCTCATTAGGATTATTCTTGATTGGTAGGTGATTCCGAGCAGGACGACACTCTACCTCCCGATTATTATTATTAAGAAGTTTGGTGTCCAATGGCCGAGTGAGTTTACTTCCACTCTCAATTAATGTTTGTGATTGTAATGTAGTGGCATTAGTGATGTAGGCAAAGATAAAAGAAATTGTATAAGCATGCTGGGGTATATGGGAATTATTTATGATGTGGACTGTTGAGATGTGAAATGGAGTTTAAGGTATATCGAAACCGGGTGTTAAGATATTGACTGCTTTACTAGTATCTTATGATGAATGTCTGCGAATATCTGTTGGTCACTTAAAAGAATTGAATTAATGACTATTCGACTCCGACTATAAACTGAATCCATTCATGTCACGATGGGGTTGGAGCATTCGCATTGTTGGTTAATCGTGATCCATAAAATGACTTGTTGGTTAATCGTGATCCATAAAACGACTTGTTGGTTAATCGTGATCCATAAAACGAATTATTATTAGTTGACCGTGAGCTTAAACGGCGTCGTACCGCAGGATTCGTTAATCTGCTAACCCGGGATAGAGGGCGCAAGTCCATCCACATATGATTTCCGATTGGTCATATGTTTGCTAAATTCATTTGTTTGATGCATACACTTGCCTGAATAATTACTTGTTTGACTGAAGTATGTTTAATTGCGTTATGGAAGTATTGCTCACTAAGCTAGTTAGCTTACACCCTCATAGTTTCTATCTTTTGCAGCACGACTTTATATGGCTTAGGCCAAGACAGGCTACAGCGCAGGTACCGGAGATAGGAGTTTCCCGTAGAAGTTTAATTCATTCCTTTTTGTATAGACTTCCTTTGGAAACTAAGGACTCTGGATGACTGTAATAGACTGTTATTCTTTTGCGGGGGAATGCCCCTTAGATTATGTAAATGTTAACATTATGCGTTTTGATTTATTATCTATGGCTAATGCATGCCTCGTTAAACTGTTTAACTCCATTTGTTGAAGTATTCTATTGTCGTAAAGGAACGTTTTACATCTACTTAAGACTTCCGAAGCCCCGGGTAGGGAACTCGAGAGTCTTACTTAGTATGTGGCGGGCTGTTACGTTTAGGATACCCTACAGGGCGTGACAGCGAGCAGAAGCAAGGTTATTAGATACCTAAGGAAAGCCCGGCCAGAACCATACGTGCAGAACCATACGTGCAAGTTTCCCTACATGTGGCTCGTCCGTGATAACTTCTTTGGATTTACTACTTGGGACTGAGATGTCTAGAGCTAAGTATGGCCTCGAGGTTCCAGTAGGAAGTAAGAATACTTGAAGATATTAGCTAGGTTTTATGAATTGGTTTGTAATAGTTTTATGTAGTGAAATCTTTTGATGAATTGTAATTGAAGTATAGTGAATTGTATTTCCTTTACATTGTTACTCAAGTTGTATCAATATAAAATGTATCACTCCGATGTGTCTCATCCATGTGTTAGACGCCTTGTACATAGTATGAAAGCCTTCGTGACTGAGGCGGTCATTCATAGGCTTTAATATTGTGTACGGCAGACTGCCACGTTTAAGATACCCTTCGGGGTGTGACACATACACACTCACACAACAAATTTTTCTTCAAGCTTTCTTGTTTCAAACATTAAATAGGTATAGATATAAACCTTACCACCACAAAAAAAATGCAATGGCAAGATCATTCATGTGTGGATTCATAAAAATCCCCATGAGCTTCATGCTAGGGATATGAAACCACTAGAACATGAAGATCAAGCCATCACAAGTTGTAGATCTTATGTTTAAAGCTCATATTTTTATCATAATCATAATATATGTTCATATAGTGATGATTTTATGTAGGAATCTTGCTACTATATTATTATCATGGTAGTGTACTTCATTTCATGCATCTTACATGACCATTACACTTAGATCTAGCTTTTAAACATTTATTCTTTTACATGATATTGGAGATCTCATGCATTTACTATGTTTAAGATGAATGAATGGTCATAAAGATTCTCATCTTATGTAAATGAATGATTTGTTATTTCTAAAAGTTAGGATATTTATGAAGATGAGCTAAAGAGTTTAAGAACAAATTTTGTTTCATCAAAATGAACTTTTGTAAATTCGGATGGAAAAAAAGATGTATTTTGAAAACCTATTTTGTCAACTCCAAAACATGATTTTTAAGTGAAAAATGAACAGCTTATGGAATAGGTATCAATAGGAGATGATTTTAATAAGTTAATGGTAGATCTACTAAGGGAAATTGTCCAACAAGAAATATTTACAAAATAGAAAATTTGGAATCTTAGGATAGTTATATGAACTTCGTAACTAGGAAAAGAGGATATGTAAACACCTATTTTTAAAACTCAAAATGAAAGTTTTATTGAGGAAATGAAGTCCTTAGGGGATAGGAATAATGGATCCTTAAATTTTAAAGTATCAAACAAGTTTTTCTTAAATAAATCACTTAAAAACCATTTTTACAAAATTCGGATTTAAGAATAACCAATATTCTAACACTTGTTTACAAAGTGAAAAATGAGGATTTTTGTTGAAAAATGAAGACCTTAAGGAGTGGATATGGTAAAGACTTAGTTTTAGCAAGAATAAATAAATTTTATTAAGGAAAATCTCTAAAATAAGTGTGGTTTGTCAAGAACACAAAACTAAACTTGCTAGATTAAGTATTTATGATGTCTTGTAAAGTAGAAATTTTTAAAAATATTCTCTAATAGAATATCATCAAGAACATACATATAAGAAGCTCATAACATACCACTCATGATAGTAATTTATTAATATTGCATGCATATTTGGCATGGATAGTAGAAATATCCTTACAAAAACAATTTCAAAAATGGGTATTCAGATACTGGCCAGAATTGTTTGGATCTTTTTGAGACTTAAACGTTTTCAAAATTTATATATTATATTAGAATTAGATAGATCTTTCGAAGTAGATAGGAATAGGTATATAATTTGCGGAATTCCAAGTTAAAATGACTAAGTTATGGCCGTTTTAAGTTGGAATTTCCATTAATGACGAGAATTACGAACTTAATAGTTTTTATGAAATAAAATGGATTAGATATGAGTTGAAATACTCATTTGTGTATTTCTTTCGTTTAGGTAACTTGGATCCCGATGATTCATTACCACCGGATTATTATTACTAAGAGACCGGCGATCAATGGTCGAGTGAGTATTACTTCCTAAGTTCATTTCTTGCTTGTTTTTGTAGCAATTAGTTGCACTAGATTATGAGACAAAAGATAAAAATGTAATTGCATGATGGGAATTATGGGAGATTATGTATGCTTGTTGATGAGTTGAGAAATTGTATTAAGAATATCGGAACCGGGTGATTAACTTATGCTTGTTGAAGATATTACAGGATTAATTATCTGCGAGATTGGTTCATCACCTAAAAATTTGTATTAACAACTATTCGGATTGATAAATTAATATGGACATAATCACTTCACGATGGGGATGGAGCATTAGCATATGTTGGTTACCCGTGATCCTTAAACGGCTAAAAGTTGATTGATCTTGATCCATAAATGACATAAACGAGTTGGTTGATCGTGATCTATAAATGACATAAGTTGGTTACCCGTGATCCATCAACGGCATATTAATTCAATGGTAGTACCACAGTATTCATTAATCTGCTAACCCTGAATGGAGGGTGTAAATCCATTCATATATGATTTCCAGCTGATCATATGATTGTTTGTTCATGTTGTTGATGCATTCCATATGGTTGAATAAATAACTTGATCGAATGATTTGATATGAATATCTTTATGGAAGTATTCACTCACTAAGCTAGTGTAGCTTACGCCCCCATAGCTTTTTTCTTATTGCAGTATTCATATATATGGTTAAGGCCGAGGCATCCTACAGAGCAGATACAGGAATTAGGAGTTTCCATTAGAAGTTTTATGTTTGATTTTGTATAGAATTCCATAGGAAACCCTAATAGTTATTGGATAACTGTAAAAGACCACGTTTAAACTTAATATTCTTTTGCAAGGAATGCCCCTAGAACTTTTGTAACTAATTATGTGAACTCATGGTTTATATTCTGATGCTTATAGTATGGAAATTAAACTATTTATTTCCATTGGTTCATGTATTCTATTGTCATAAAGGTACGCCTTGCATCCGTACAAGACTTTGGAATGGTTGTGGTAGTAATTTCTAAGTCTTATATAGCTTGCGGTGGACTGTTACGTTTAGACTACCCTATGGGGTGTGACACCTTTTCAATAGCAAGAACCTTTTACTTACACTTCATTAATGCCTTGCGACATTTCATTTAAGTAGCGGCTATAAAGGAAGAAGTTAATCCTATTATTTAATATCACACATAACTGCTTCTTTTTGTTGAACCAAGAGAGATTATAATCTTATTTTGATGTGGAAATGCATTACACAAATGTTCGATGACTTAGTTAAGTTACACTTAATAAAGAAATCATGTTTGAAATGTGTTAATATGCAATATATATATATATATTTGTGTTTGTTTTATGCTATGTTTTTAGTAGAATTGTCCAGGTTAAGATTGCACAATGAGCCGGTCTAGTAGGATTTTGGACCGGCTCACCCATATAATTTTTTTTTAATGTAATAGCATTCTTGTGCGATCAGAGCATAGAGATTTTTTGGACTAGCTTTCCGATATACAATGGAATAGAGCAACCTCGGATTATAAAAAGCTACAACTAAAATTGCCATTGTGACTTGCACTGGCTAGCTGGTATGTGGAAAACTAGCCATTGGACATATTTCCATTCGACCGTTGGAGATACTTTTAGGACAATGGCTATGTTATTTGAGCTCTTATAAATAGATGTTTTTATAGTGTTTTTGTATAAGAGAGTAGAGTTTAATTGGTAGAAATTATGTCAAAATACTCTGTCATTTTATATTTATATTAGATTAGTGAAAGCGTGAATAGTGCCATAGTGTGTTTAAATGAAAATGCTATAAGGTATTATTCACATTTTTTTGTAAGTGTTTTATTGAAGTCCTCATGTGTTAAAAGCATAGGTGAAGTTGTCATGTGTTGAGGCACTTATGTGAAGTCCTCTTTGTGAGGCATTTGCGAAGTCCTCTTGTTAAGGCATGATTTGATTTAATGTGAAATGTGAAGTCCTCCTTGAGTGAGGCAAATTGTGAACCATAGAGACTAGAGGCTGGCTGAACTCCACGTAAAATATGGTGCAAGCTTTCCTTCCTTTATCTCTTTTTTATTATTGTTGAAATTGCATGAATTGGGCATAAATTGGCAACAAAGATAATGGTTAGATGAATTAAACTTAAAATTGTTAGAAACCCGCCTTTTATCTTCCGTATACAAGTAATAGCTTAGTTTTTTTTTCCGTCTATCAACACTTTTCTCCTCTAACACCAAAATATTATGGGTAATACTTAGAAATTTGATATTATATTTGGTGCTTCAAAGGTATGATACGGTGGGGTAATCAATATGAGGACATCAATTACATTGACACCTTAAGTCTGGTCATCAAACCTACAATTGTTAAATTTATGTTATGCCAAGTTGTCTCCTCTCAATAAGTAATTCACCGACTTGGTGTTAAAAAATGCTTTTTATTATGGTCATGTCGTCAAATTATCCTTATGGACCAACCACCTTGCTTCTTGCATCATAAATATCTTCACTATGTTTATCACCTTCACAAATCCCTCTTGATTGCTTCTTTGGCTCAATAGTTATTCCCTCAATCTAAATTTTTTTTAGAGTTAAGTTGATACATCCATGTGTGCTTACTCTAAAAGGTCTACCATATTGATAATTCTACTCTATATAGATGATATGATTTCGCTCATTGTAACTAAAATGTTCTAAGACACCACGGATGGTATAAATAAGGTCAAAATAATTAGAAGCTAATAGGAGTTCTTTTTCAAAATTTGAAGTTTTCCCCCTAAATTAGGTCATATATTTGAAAAAAAACAAAAAAATATGTCTAAATACTCTAAGTAAAATTAAATTTTTAATCAAGTTTGGGGGTATACTCTACGTATGAAACTAACAAAGTTTCAAAAACAAATAAATAGACATGCATGTGTTTTTAGACACCTAGAATGTGTAATCATCTTATATACCATACTCCAAACCCACACACCCTAATCCCCACCCAATGCATGCGCACGTAGGTCACAAAGGGATTTAAATGACCTAATTTTTCAAAAATTTTAACTTTGCCTTAAACCGGAAACCTAAATTTCAAAAATACCAAAATAAAGTAAATTATAATGTAAAAATATTTTAGGGATGAAAGTTTCTTAGGAAAAACCAAAACAATGCAATTTAGGATCCTATTCTTGTAAAATTACAATTTTGCTCCTAATCAGGAACCCACACATATTAAAATTAAAAGTTAAGTTAAAATAATTAAATTAGACTTATTCAAATTAACTAAACTATTATTACCCCATAAAACTAATTAAAAATCCTAGATAATTTAAAACTAAATAAGGCTACTACACAATTAAGGGTAGAAGTCTAGGATAGTGTCATGTGGTACAAAGTGAAAAGAGCACCGCTAACCCTTCTAAAACCCTAGCTCCCCAATCATTTCAACTCCTTCCTCTCTCTCTCTTTCTCTCTCTTGATTACACACTTCTGTTTTCTCTTCCAAAAATCTCAAGATTCCTATGATTCATATTGCATAAACATCAATGGAGGACACTAAACTAACTTACTATGTAGAAGTTTTAGTATTTTTGGAGATGAACTTGTCATTTAGTGTAAAATAGTATTTTGTTTTGATTCGAAATGGGTTCGTTGCTAGAGATTGTGTGTAGATCGTGAAAAATAGTGTTTAGAGTGATTAATTCATGATTGCTGCGAGATATGATAATTTGAATATAATTGTGGAGTGTAGATGTTAATGAGCTATAAAATTGATAGAGTTCATGCAATATGAATCATAATTGTAATATGAATTGTAAAGAGTGTGGAGTTGTTATGAGATTTAGGATACCTTGATGTTTAACACTATTATCACTACGCAAATCAGCATCCTTTCAAGTACGCACAAATAAGACAATTGAAACTGGGTTCAAACAAAGTCTTTTAATCTTTTAGAAACTTTAAATACCACTCAAATTCCTTTCCTCCATGAAAACTTAACTTCTAGACAATTTTAAGCATCCTTGGGAGTGCACAGCCTAGGCCTGTACATGAGCTCGTGTACTTGGCGATTAGTCGTATATCTTTCTAATCCAAAATCCCTCACCCCTGGAGATATATGGCCTATACACAGGCTAAGGTATTTAGCTATGTAAAAGAGCACAACCAATGCATGACGAAGGTGTTTGGTGTATAAAAGAACATAATATATACTCAAGCTCGTGCACTTACTCTTGTACTTTTTCAACTTCTCATAACTTAGCCGATCTTCATCCAAATTGCATATAACTTGATCTACTTCTTTCCTTAAACTTAGAAAACATCCCAAAGACTTCAAAGCACAAATTTAACAAATAATGATACCTTATTTAAAATTACACAACAAATAATCACATTGAGCTCAAAATGTCTCACCCGAACTAAAGTAATTCATACTTTATATTTGAATTAGGATATTGAGGACTCTACAAGATTAGTAGACTATGAGAATATATTCTTGAAAGGTCAAGAATCAAAACCCACAAAAGTATAGCCCATCAAGGGTTCATTGACCTAAAACCCAAAACTAGCATGTCTAATTAACTAGATAACTTGGCTAAATGAAAAAAAAAAATGACATGAAAACCTAGGAAGTATCAACACTCATAAAACTTAAACCTTAAACTATCTTTCCCTTAAAAGTGCACAACCAATGCATGGGCTCGTGCACTAGACCATGTACTTCGCTGGCCTCAACAAATGAACCCTGGAAGTATACATTCGATACATGGGGTCATATAATGGACTGTTTACCTTTTGGGTCCTCGAAACCTTATTTCCCTACTAGTGCACAACCTAATATATGGATCATGTTCTTGGTCATGTAATGGAAGATGACCGATTATTTAGGTTATGTATTTGGCAGTGTACTCCCTTGGTTTGCACAGGCCTGTGCACCCCTTTAACTTCTCCTTTAAACCTAAACAACCTTTAGTGAGATTCTTAAATGGATACAATTGAACTCAAAGTATCCTAAATGTAAAGGAAAATGAAATTTAACTAAAGATACTTGAACTTAAGTTGATATTCAGCTCCAATTATTAACAATTACTAGACATCAAGCTTTGGAAATGGATTTGAAAGCTTAAAACCAATTGACAGGTAGGTAGCAAATGTGTTTTTTTTTTTTTTCTAAAATATGACTCAATAACTAGACTAATAATTAAACTCGATCTAACTGTGTGTTGGTTACTACTTGGCCATGTACCCCAAAAGGTGGCATCCTCAAACTGGGTTCACAAGCTTGATCACAACTTAAGGAGGATGCTGTAGTTTAGGCACTACCACGGGATGCATGGCTGGGCTCGATGGATAGTCAATAGGGGAATTTCCAAGATTCGACAATCAACTAGGATCAGATACAAAGTTGCAATGAATTGTCCAAGGGAGTAGGATTTTGTATAAGGTGTTGTAATGGACCATGCCCATTGGTGGCAATCTATAAAGAGTTTCTTTTCTTTTCTGATAAGTTATAAGGACTTGTCAAACCCCCTTCTCTAGTGTATGTTCTACCGATAGAAACATACCCATTTTGTTTAACAAAAGTCATGAGTACTCTTTTGCGTGTTGATATTTCTTAGATGTTGGAAATACCTCACTTATGGACTTTAAAATTAATTACTTAATCTATGGATCTTATGTTAGATTAAGCGTATGTTCCATGCATGTGTGTGCTTATTTATTATATACCAGGTTTCATAGCTCATTCTTTTAATATTTTAGGTTTTGCTAAAGGTTTGTTGGGGATAAGAACGTTGAGAGATATTATAAGTAGATAGTGTGTTACACGAGATATACATTTATGTATACTTCAAAAAGGAATTTGTTGTAAATTTATTGATTTTATATATTTGGATGATTGTGTTTAGTTTTCAAAAAAGACTTTGATCTAAACTCTCATTTTACTCATTTGGATAATTATACCTAATAAACTTGTAATTAATTTTTCTTGAAAAGAACCATTAGGTCTAAAATGTTTTTGGATGAGATAAACTTGTTGATAGGCCCTATGGGCAACAATCATGAAAAGGTATTTTTATGAAATCCATTTTCCTAACAAGTTGAAATTGATACGTTTTAGATGAACCCAAACCATAGGAAAACAAATGACACTCTACAAAAAACTTTTACACATTAATAATGATTTCCATAATAAAACTTAATTAGAAATCCACCTAGTAAAGAAATTTCTTATACATATGACTTAGTAGTGATATATGTGGCGCAACCATTATACCCTACGTGCTTGGGGCCTAACTATTTAGCATATGGTAAAATGGGTTTGTTATTTCTAAAGTTTTAAACTAATATAACTTGTGAAGTTAACCTTAGGAGCTCCGTGAGGTAGCGGTTGAAGAGGATAAGTCGGAAGAAATGACTTATTAATCTTTGGTAAATTCAAATGTGTCTAAAGTGTAGTTAGTTTCAAGAGAGTTGTTGATGTTTAAAGTGACGGATTGTTGTTTAAACTTGAGAAATTGATGAAAGAGGAGTAATTATTTTATGATCTTTAAGGTTAATGCTTATTATATTTATTCGATGATCCTTAAAAGCATGTTTGAAGCTAGGTTGATATTAGGAATTTATGAATTTTTGAAATGAGTTTAGATCGAAGGATGATGGTTAATTGTTTGGTTAATTAATGGTAGTTTAACTAGTTATAGTGGAAAAATGTAATGTTTTGTTGGTGGATTTGGTTAATCTTGGATCATTGAAAATCATTTATAACTTGTAGAAATGACTAAGTGAGGCTTTATAAGCTTTAAGGGTAATATTGGTGAATTAGTAGATGATAGGTGATTTATTGTTAATCGGTGACTTTTTAAGTAAGTTGGGATTAGATCACTGGTTAATGAAATGTCTACTAGGCTTGGAACATGATATACAAGTGTATAATGAATGTAGAAGCTTGGTTCGAAACTAAAGTCTATGTGTTTGAAAGCTACGATTGTTTAAATGGAATTGATGATTTAATTATGTGAAATTTAACCATTGGAAATGTTACTAGTGAAATTAGTATTTAGTAAATATTTGAAGGGCATTGTAAATGGTTAATTAATATTTGGTGAATGGAAATGGAATGATTGGATGATGATGTGGATTAAAGCAAAAATAGAACCTAATGCAAAGGATAACATAGAAGGTGGAATAGTTTGAAACCATAGGTTAAATAAGTAATACCAAGCTTGAATTAACCTAAAATTATGATAAACCAAACTTTTTGGTAGATGTTAAGGGTGATGATTATTGGACCTAGGATTGGTGTGGATAATGTTGGTGTAGTATAGGATGTACCTAAAGATATGCTTTTTATGTTTGGAATGGTTTCAAAGTACGAAATTACAAAATCTTTAAAATTTCCGAAGCAATTGTAATTAATATAAGTCGCTTGATTTGTGATATAGCTGTGCATATAGAGCTTATACTAGTAATTGTATACCTAATATGACTTATATCACCTTTTAAGATTGACGAAAGGTATGTTGAGTTCTAATACTATGTGTCAAAAATATTGTCTTAAGAACTTGCTAGGCTCAAGATTAAATAAACCTTAAATTAAAGTTATCACAACATTAAGGAAAGCCACGAATCAAATTGGAAAGAAACAAGAAACATACTAAAATTGAGCAAATGGACTTAAAAATCATCTAGTAATCTAATTTTTGTACAACAAGAGCTGCTCATCCCTAAAACTAACACCACAAGGATCAATATGACCCAATGCCCAATCAAATTAGTTCAAGCCAAATACAATTATTTTATGAAATTCAATGAAAACTTATATATGAATATTATGGAAATTTGAATTAAATTAAAATTATTACCTATTAGGCCTAACCCAAATAAAACCGGTTAGGCCTAAAGAATAGAATCCATAGTTGGATATACCTTGAATCAAATAAGCTTTAAATGATAAATTGAATAGAAGATAATTGGATAAATAGTAATTTGATAGATTTTAGACTGGTTTGCTTTTCCCCAATGAATAAATGTCATACGTATACTTTTGAGTGTTGAGATGTTCAATGGTGGTACTAGTTGCACATTGCATACTGAGATTAAAAAATGTTAGACCTAACTAATTTGTAGATCCGACTAATAACTTTTATGTTGAATGTCTTTGGTTACTTGATCTTGTAGTATAACCTTAAACCAGGTCTCATGTGTGATCGTGATCTAAACATCACAAATTAACCACTCCTCCATGAAGTCAAAAAATTCCACAATCCATCCATTATTGCAAAATCCATCTAAATATGCCATCCTTCTAGAGGCGTAGGTGTTCATCTACTTGGTAGAGTAATTTCTTCCGACATCATCAATCCAACATGATTGTTTTAGACATTTTGGTCATGCATCATGTATGTTGATTTTCATGACCACTTGTTGATGGACAAGTGTTCTTGCGTGCAATATTAGTTGGTCATGATTTGTCTGAACAGTACGTGCCAACATTCTTATCAAGAATTTTTACGACTATTCACTTTGGTGGTCGACTAGTTGGCTGTAATTTCATATATATAATTTCACTTATAGAGAAAAAAAAAAAATTCCCGGTAAATATTCTCCATAGATTATACTCCATCTCGTCCCTGGTTAATTAAATAAATCAAAATAATTCAACTTCCATAATTTTGTCATTCATCTAACATACAGCCACTCACCTATCATATTTATCACGTTTTCGACCTATTACCTATAATTTTCATATATAACTTATCATACTTATCATATTTTTTAACCTATCATACATATAATTTTTTAAATAAATCTAAAGTTTTATACAAAATTTAATAATAGATTTCACATCTTTTCCATAAGTCTTGTAAACCAGGTGTTTTTCTAACAAAATGCTCAAAATTAAATCTCTCTCTCTCTTTCGGCCAAAAAAAAAAAAAAAATCTATTTCTCTCTCTCTGTTTTTGTTTTTTTAATCAATTACCATCATGATAATCATTTAAAAACCCGACGCAAGAAGCAGTAAAGGCTGACGAAACAACTACAGTAGGTAGAAGAAAAGACATGCATTAATGGTGCATTAGATAGGCGTTAAAAATAAAGTGTGAAGCGGTACAGAGAACATGGCAGACTCAAGCAACAAAATAGAAAACATAGGGATGGTATAGGAGTGCAATTTTTAGTCAAGGAACAATTAGCTGTCAAAGACTTCATTTCCCCAGGAGGAATATGAATATGCAAAACCTAGTGTTTGACATTTTGCTTTCAACTGCATCAATTATGGACTACTTTTTTTATCTTCAAGCTATTCTGTTTACTTTTCAAGGTTCTTTTTTAAACTTAAAATAGTGTTGAGCCTTTTAGCTTCGTTTGACTCTAATGTCATTTTTTTTTTTTTTCTGCAGTCTTACCGAGATTGACAACAGACACTACCCCAAAAGCAGCTGCAAGGGCACGTTTCGCGAGGTTAAAAAAATTATGCAGCAAAAATATATATTTATATATGAGATTATAATAAAAGAAGATGGCGCTAGGGTTAGAGGAGTGTCCTTGCCAGCAGTGTATTTAAAAATTAAAATCGGCATTGTTAAAGTGAAATGTCTTTTGCAGGAGAGTTATATTTTATTTATTAACGTACTTGTTAGAGTTATGTGTTTGGTACGTGTTTACTGATAGGTCTTTCCCATTTCTGCAACACGTGAGGCGACGCGATCTCCAAAGCAAAAAGATAAATCACAGTTCCCTTTCCAACTGATCTAATTTTTACCACGGTGGGTCCTATCTCGCTTGTCTCCTTCTGCCGCTACTGCTTGTGGTCACAGCTTCTTCCTCTTCATTTTTCTCTAGATGTGGGAGTGAAACCAATTTCCCTGCCAGCACTTTGTACCGGAACGAATATTGTCCTTTACAGATACTATCTTTATTTGTAATTTACACAAATAGATATATTAGATTTTTATATGAACAATAATATATTTAAATTTAATGAATTTAGAACAAGGATAGCTAAATTAATATTCTCCAATCTCGATCTTCCTTATTTCTTAGTTGCGTGAAAAGTGGGCTTTAGAAAATATCAATCTAGATTGATTTTAATTTTCATTCATTTATCAAATAACTTACGTTAAGTTTATTTATATTAAAGATAAATTTTTTATAAAAGAATCGAGCATTCTTTTATATCTAAAGCTCACATGCATATAAGGAAAAAAAAAAAAGTTAAATGTCGGCAATTAGATCTTTAAGAACAATTTAATGATCACTCTTTATCTAAATGTGATAATCGATAATTAGTATCAACATTTAACATCTATAAATAAAATATCCCTCTTCTTATTTAGGGTCACTCTATATATTATAGAAATTGAGAGCGAATAATGCGGAAACTTTATTGAAACACCATTACAAAGTTTGAAATGTCTACGTAAGAAAGAATGGATCAAGAATGATCAAATTTACTGGATTTGATGTCATATCTAGCATGCATGCTTGAGAGATCGAGTTTATTTGTTTGTCCTTTCATTTTTTTTATGACATTAATGCATGTGTCATAATCTCAAGGTTCCTCCTATGTCAACTAATACCTTGTTACACATGATCAACCATTTGTAGTAAATTCATCACACACAAATATATGTGAGTTATCTAAAGATCCAAACAAGTACTTTGCTTAAGCCTTTACAATTTTTACTAGGGTTAATTAAACTATAAAGTCACAACGTTTAGAAGTAAGTTCATGTGAGGTTATAATGTTTTAAGTGGTTCATTTGAGATCACAACATTTAGGAAAGTAAGTCAATTGAGTTCACCATTGACATGTGTCACAATGTAACAAATCTTTTAAGTTTTAATTAAATTTTTCTCCTATTGATAAGTATCAATAATGGCCTCAATTAATTCACTTTTATAAATGCTATAACTTAAAATGAACCACTCAAAACGTTATAACCATAAATGAATTTATCCCTAAACATTGTGATCTTTTGGTGTAATTTACCCATTTTTGTTAACATACATTTTCATTTTCTTAATAGACTTGAATTGAAAATGAGTCAACATCATTCTTTTATTGGGGCTATACAAAAATAGGTTCTTGAACTTTGATTACTTTTGTATACGCTCTTGAGTTGATTTTCTCTTCTATTTAAGTTATGAAATATTTTTTTATTGGATTTAAATAAATACTTTCTTAACACACTTATAATCACTATTAACATATTTATAGGTGAAATACGACAAACCTCCACCTAAGTTAGAATTTGAGTTTAGATAAATTAAATAATTCAAATAAATTATATGATATAATTAGATAAGTTGATATAATTAGATTAACAATTGATTAAGTTGAAATTTGAGATTTTGAATATCTAAATTATTAAACATATCGTTTGAATGTTTAGTGGATTTCTAAATCACTGTCCTAGTTTAAATTCCGATCTCTAAATCCTCACAAGTTTTGAGTTTTTTTTTTTTCAAAAAATTTTGAGTTTATTTGCTTACCTAAAAATATCTTTAATCTTATTCTTCTACCTTTCCTTTGTCCTTATCTTAAAATATCATTAAGCTTATCTATTGAACTTTCTTTCCTTTCATCTATCCCTCTCCTACTTTATCTTTTCACTTTGTTCTTATCGTTTCCTTCTCTCTCTTCTCTTCCTCTTCTCTATCCTAGCCTTTTTCTCCAATTCACTCTCGAATCTTAGTTTCAAAAGGAATAAAAGAGAAATCAAAATTAGAAAAGAAGATAGGAAGTAGAAATCAAGTTAGAAGTAGATTCAACAACGAGAAGAGAAGATTAGAATTGTGTGTGTTTGCTAAAAGATAAGTAAAGCAGTTTTACTTCATTTAATTCATTATTTCTATATATATATATTGTTTGATTTGTGGTTTCTGTTCACATATAAGATGAATTAGTATTAAATATGAGTTTGGGTTAGTGATAAAATCAGTAAATAAGGATGTACGATCATGAATCTAAAAACCTAATTTGTTTATGCATAAGTGATGTAATCCTAGGGTTTCTACTGTAGCATGAGTGAGAAATTTAAAAGAATTAAATATCTAAAATCTAAGTTAATATCATGAAATAATAAATACTTTGACAATATAATCATTAATATTCTTTCGAAAATATAAATGTATTATTTTCCATACAAAAGGTTAAGGTTTTCATTAATTAATATCTTTTAAAGCCTTTAAAGTATAATAGTTTCCTATGCCTTATGGACGATAAAGCTTCCTTTTCTATAATAAAATCTTTTCCCAACAGTGCTAGAAAATTTAATGCAAGTTGGCTACAATAAGTTTCAAAGCATTTTGGCAAAAAAAAAAAAAAAAAAGGTTTCAAAGCATAGACATATTTTCCTTTTCTATTAAATGGAGCTTTATTCGTTAAATACTAAAGGACAACTCCCAATAAACAATAATTATTTTCTTTTACGAGAAAAGAAAGTTAAACATTGATTTGAAAATTCAAACTAAATGGGCATTGTTGTTTTCAAAAAACAATCATGATATTTTCAAACTATCTACTTTTCTAAAAATACTCTCTTTACCTAGACAAAATATGTTCTTTCAAACCTCCTCATTTTAGCTTGAAAAACCTAATATTGTGTTTTTAAGTTTACAATATGAAATGAAGTGATCTTCAAGAGCACAATAGGTAACTTCATTTTACTCTATTTTCAAGAATTTATAGAAAATATTTTCATTTGCTTTGTTTTTAAAGATTTCAAAGAGTATTTTTATTAAATTTACTAATGCATGTGCAAATCTTATTTTACATGTAGAAAACTTCCTTTTAACTGATATAATGTTTTAGAAAACTAGAAAACAAGACTGGTTTGCAAGGAAACATTGAGAAAAGATAAAACCTATTTCTTGAGTTTGTTTATGCTTAAAAATGAACAAAGTTTGTCATATACGTTTAGACACAAGTTATGTAGGCTTTGTTTTTCTAAAAAGCATCAAAACTTGTTTTATAAGTTTATCGAGGCCTAGAATTTCAAAAACATCTGTTATATGTGTTGAAACTAATGTTTTCTAAGTTTTATCTAAATTAAAGAATAACAAAACGTGCAATATAATAGTAAATCTGCCCTACAAGCCTTATGTTGGATCAAAGTTAGGGATTAGAAGATAGAGTTTCTGTTAGGTTTTGTGTTGCGGCTGATGTCGTGATTTAGGTGGTTCTTATGCATGTTTTGATACTTAGATATGTTATAGAGGAGTTAAGAAATGTTTTGAAGTTTTTTTGTGTGTTTTGTGTTGTTGCGGCCTAGTTTGCCACGAAGTGGATTGAAGGTAGACTTAGTATAAGTGTCGAGGGGAAAGTTTTTTATGAGAAGTAGAGTCACGACCTAAAGTTGAGGCTTTGACATACCCATGATAGACACTAAAAAAAAAAAGTTATCATGCCTAAAATTTGTTAAAGTATCAAAGCACAAAGCTGTCGCGGTCTACCATCAAGCACTCAATATACTCTGTGACTGTCTCTAAGGTTTTTAGCATAATTCTAGCCGAGGTCTAGGTCAAGCACTCAACGTGCCTTTGACAGTAAATGTGAACGTTTTAACAGTACTCGACCATAATATGTTGAGGTGTGACATGTTTTCTTATACATGTATGTACCCCGCAGTCCTTCTTAAGTGACCCTTGACTCCTGTTTGCTTAGTTTTGAACGGGGAGGTGACCCTCGACCTAACGTAAGTAGTAAATGATGATGAAGAACCTTAGTTAATTATGTTTATAATAATTGGTTTAGATTAATATGCTAAGTTGAACCATAAATAACATGAGGAGTATGTTATTTCAAATGTATGCTTACTTCAGAAATGAGTCTTTTTGAGTATGAATGGCATGATGATGTTTTTGTAATAAGTGATTATAAACAAAGTGAAAAGGAATACTTTGATAGACAAAGAAAAACTATCCGTATCTTGACAGGACAATCTTCATAGCCATGGTGGAGTTCCTACTTAGTGTCTGATCAAATAGAATTATAAAATAAGTTTTTTATAAGTGAATTATTAGTTTAAATGCTTACATGAATTTAATTCTTGAAAAAATATAGATATATGATATATCTTTTGAAAGGACTTCTAATACTTTGCTTGGATTCAATATATATGAAGGTACGTAGTAACTTGTATGGTGATTATTAGGATAGACATCTTAAAAAAAAACTAAAACTTAAAGATGGCTTTAATAATAGAGTACTGCTTGTGCTTGTGCCGTTGATTCTGATTCAGGGAGTAGTAACCTTGTCTGAGCAAACACGACGGTTTAGGCTCTTAGGCCACCCCCATCATGATGCAATGACATTTGTTGATGGCTCGACAAACAGCCAATAAGGTAAACAGTATCGGTGTAACATCTATCTTAATCAGTGAGAAGTAATATATATTGAAGCTCATATTTATGGGACCAGTTATATTATGGAGTGAGATGGGTAGAGTGTGTGTAACAGCTATCAACTCTAGGTGAGGATTCTATTCCTTTTCGGTTATATTATCTAAGAAATATGAGTATTTGGGCTGTCTATATCAACCCCCTAAGCGTCGTGTGGTTACTTGACTCCCAAATTCTCAGTGGATTGTATCACAGTGTGAGTGCTCCCGTGTTGATTTGTTTATTCTAATTAAAGATAATAACCAGTTATTATTACATTACAATTAGCTAAGAGCGTGTTTCATCTCGCTTGTGATTGTGTTACTGTGTACTGGGCTTCGGCTCATTATTATGGTTGATATTGTTTATTTTCCAAGTATTGTTGATGTTGATGATAATGTTGATGATGATGATTCTGATGTTATTAATGATGGTTATCGTGGGCATGGACAATCCTGGAGACATGAGAGACCAGCGAAGTGGATTAAGACCGAATGATGTTTTTGTTTTGTTATGTTTTAAAGAATTGCATTTTTCTTTTAAAGTTATATTTTTTGTAAAGGGGCTGGTTATGAAACCAAATGTTTTATAATAAGTTTTATTTAAGTGAAAATTCTTCCATTTGTTATAAGTAGTAGCTCAAAATGTTTCTATAAGGTTGTTCTTCATATTTGTTTTACCATTGCCAAATTCAGTCAATTAAAAAGGTTTCATGGTTAGCAATGTTTAACATAAACACCTTCTTTTTGGACAACTTTACGTATAAAACTTAAGTATTATACGTGGTTAGGGACTAGGCCTGTTTGATTGTTAGATTAGTCTTGTGTGGTCTTCGCAATAGGCATCACTTTCTTATTTGTTCACTATGTAGTTATATTTTTTTCCTCCTGATATGAATAACATTAACGATAAAAAAAAGAGTCCCTAAAAATGAGATATAGCTTGGTATTCTCATATGAATCAAATTAGAGAAAGCAGAATTAGATGTAATTTCATTGCTAAATTATGTTTTGAAAGTCTTAAAAGATGAAATAAAACCATGATTATTCACAAAGATATTTTTTTTCTTTATTATCAAATCTTAATTACGAAGATTGGAGAATGTTTCTTCATTTTAGTCAACTAAGGTAAATGATCGATCAATTAAATGAAGTTATGACCATTGAGATTAGATATCAACCTGTCTAGCTTAGTCTATCAATGATCAAATTAGTGGACCAATCAAAGTCGGTGAAGCTATCAATGACCTAACATCACTTCAATCGATGGAAAGGTTAGTTTACTTGACCTAGTTAGTAAACCAAAGCTTCGGTGTGGTTAGCTATTGATTGATATATGTGGCTTAAGTTAAGTGAAACCCTTAATTTAGGTATGTGTGTGTATAAATATATATTATGGTTTTGGTATAATTTGAGCGTATTTCTTTATGAATTCAAGTTTAACTATTTGAAGATTCAAGGTGAATGGATATGTCTTTCTAGTCTATTTCTTGATTTTCCTCATGGTCCATAATTTTTAATTATCAAGATCATTTGCAAAATGAATATAAAGGGAAAAAAAGAGTATAGTGAGGTGATTGTGGTTTAATGACATGATGCAAAATGCAAATGCTCTAAACCTAAAGAAGGGTTTAATGGATTATAGACCAATCTATTGTAGTTTATAAAAAAGACTTAATTTTTGCATTTGATTTTTGTTTGTATTTAAAAAGGATAATGGAAATGTAACGCCTAATATAGAGCAAGGTGTGCAGATTCTAAATTAATATAAGTGACATTAGAAGACCGTAGAAAGTTATAATAAAATGAATAGCAGTATGGTTGTAGCGTTAGAGCCCTTATAGGATTATTGGCTTGCAAATAATCTATTAGTGACTATCATGCAACTCCTTATAAATAAGTGGTGGCTTTTAAGTATTTATAGTCTACAATAGGGTATACCTCAATATTCAAACCATCCATAACTTGATTTGGTTAATAAAATGACAATGAAATGATAATTGTTTACCCTCATGGCCTTTTAAATAATCGTAATCATAGGCATAGAGTCAAACCATAAATAGAACCCAACTCTACAAGCCAGTAGTTCCCTCTTTTATTCCTTTTCAAACTATTGGTTTCCATACTTTCAAAACATTTAAAAGAAAATCTCTCTTCTTTTCCCTCTTTCATCAATATATGTGCATATCATTCCCTCTCTTTTCATTAGAGTTGATTCCTTAATAAGTTTAAGGTAATTATTATTCCTTTTTATTTATATATTTGCTAAAGCTCCAATCAAGCCCTAATAAAAGAATTTGTCAAATGAAGGCTAAAGATTGTGGGTTGTATAAGCAACTTCAACAAACATTAGTAAGTACAATTCTTATTCCAACTGTAAGCCCCTGAATTTTTCGTAATTCTTAAAAAATAATCCTAGAATTAAAATACCGAATCAAAACCCTAAAAGCCTACCTAAGTTAAAACCAAACCCTAAACAATATCAAATACGAAATTTCATGGCCATAAGAAAAAGAGAACCTTTAAAAAAAAGAAAATTCAATAAACATTCGACTCAAAAACCCAAACGTGAGACAAATCATCTATCTGATCCCTAACACATAAATCGAGATGGAGTATCCAAATAATATTCAATAGGAAGATTTTAGAACCTTAACCTTTCTGATTTCCGATTAATTATGAATAAAAAATCTAAATTAATACAGAAAGTCAAACTGAGTCATCACACAACCCTAGACTCGATTAAAAAATCTCGCTAACTGAAAAATATTAAATAAAATCACAAAAATAAAGTAAAACATAAATTTTGAACCAAAAACATAAAACAATCATAAATCCCAAAAAAATTTATACTCTTGCTAATAAATCTTAAAGCTGTAATTAAAACCGGATCCCTAAAAGTCAAGTAGGCCAACAATAAGCCTTAGTGGGATTAGATTTGACAATCCCGCGCTCTTAACCTAAAAATAATAAAGTTGAGATAATTGTAGATTAAAGTCCGTAATAATATAGGGAAGCTTAAAAATATCAGATTCATCAAAATTTAGTTCACTTCGGATCTGAATGGGATAGATATCAAAAACCGTGCCCCGGTATACCGAATGGTAAAAATATTCCGATAATACAATTAGACTTGTAATAATATGAGGATTCTAAAAATATCAATTTTAGAATTTTTCAGAACCTAAAAGTGACTAATATAGCCTGTTTACATGTATTTTTATTACACAGGTATTTTATTTGTCTAATCTACTATTCACTGTGATATTTTTACTATTCGTTTATTTTTACTTTTCCTTACAACCTATATATATGTTTTTTACAATTTTCTTTTCTCATAAAAATTCTACACCACATATTACTAAACTTCTCTTACATTTTTCTTCTAAAATCAATTTTTAATTACTCATTTTCTTCATGCCATCAATTTTCTTTTTTTTCTTTTCATTTCTTTAATTAACTACAATTTCCCTCCAACTTTTCCTATAAATACCCCATCCCTCCTTCATTCTTTACGCACATCTCATACACATAACAAAACTCTACCAAAATCATTTCTCAACTTCTATCTCTAATTTTCCTATCTAAAACTCTCTTCCCAACTCTCTCATCTTTCCATATTCTTACTGTAATATAAAAATAAATAAATTATAAAGAATGATAAGTTTGTCATTTGATATAAAATAAGAGGATTTTATGGTCAATCCTAAAGTATATAAAAGGGATTATTAAGAAGGGTCAAAGAGTCAAAGGATATTAAATAAGAAGGTTTTACGGTCAAAGTTGAAATATAATTTTATTGTGTTCACATGGCAAAAACCTGATTAAGAATGGATTTTGGCAGCCTAAATTGGATATAAACCTAGGGTTTTTCCTAAACAACGTACCTCTATAAATATACCCTTAACCTATGAGTTTGTCACATCATTCCTCAGTCAAAACCCTAAGAGTTTTGGAGTACGTTTAAGACGGTTGAAAATCGTCGGCTCATATATTCTTTCTTTGTCAACAAAAATCTAATTTTATTACAATTTTGGCCACATGACAGAAGATGAAAAGTCACAAATCCCTATATATTCTTTCTTTGTCTTTTCTCCAACAAAACCCTAAACCTAGATTCTTATCCTTTGAGAGTTTATAGCCGCCAAAGGATTCAGAAGTCCAGATCAGGTAACTGAATCACTATTTTTGTTTTAAGATATTATGGATTATTAGATTTCTTAGGGTTTGATTATTGAATTTGTGATAGAATTGGAAAACATACATATCGGGTTTTGAAGATTTGATTCTATGGGTCAAAGGAGATCTTGGAAGATCGGATTCAGGTAATCAAAATCATATCTTTCCTTTAAAGTCTTTCAATCTATGAATTACCTTAGGATTTTCTTTTGTTTTTAAGAAGAATTGGAGAAACGGTTCTAATTTTCTTGGAGATCTGAAGCGTGGGTGTTTAAGGAAGATTGAAGATCAAAGCTGAATCTTGAGGAGAACGATTAGGAATTTGAGATCCAATCAAGGTTATTAAATCTCTTAATTACATATGTAGATTTTATCGAAATGATTTCTGATTTAGGGTTTTATTTGTTCATGATTGAGGATGTTCAAGGGTTGCGGTTTCTTTGTGGTCTTTGGCAATTTTCTGGATTTAGAGTCAAATCAAACTAAGTTTCCATCCTCTAAATCATAGATTCATTAAAAGATCGAATTAGAATGATGGATATGTTTGTATTTGTTGATTTATGCAATTAGGGTTTTGTGGAGATTTGAGTTTTCTAAGGAATCGATCGAAGAGATTCTGCAGTTGTGATTTCTTGAGAGGTTAGGGTTTTGGATGATTATGGAGAATTGGATAATTAGGGTTTTGATGTGATGATTTATATATTGTTCTTGTTATATGTTATATTCAGGAGATTGGGAGATTTCTTGTTGTTTTTAAGAATTTGTGGATTTAGAGATATTGTTCCTGGAATTGGAAAAGGTACGACCTTTCCTTGTTTGTTGTATTTGCTTGCAGGTTTAGTTTTCTGATTGTTGCCTGTAGGAACAGATATATAAATGAACTTAATTCTATTTAGCTTAATTTGTTTTTTCAGATGTCATTTGCTTTGACCAGTAAAGACCTGGCAGACAGTGATACTAGTGAGGCACCCTGATGATCCTTGTGTGTCGTTATCCCTAGTGGAGTTGCACTTAGAGATGATTCCGGTAGATATAGGTTTATTGGCAGTATGGCCACGGGTGTTTGGGTAGTACCCATTCACCAATATATCTATATAATCATTTATTTTCGATATCTAGTTGTTCTTCAGGAGTCTGAGTAACTCCAAGTTTGGGATCAGAGATCTATGATTCTGAACTGTGTTGTTTTACAGGCTTAATGAAGATAATAATCATGTTGTTTGCATTTAGTTACTTGCACATATCTATACATGTTGTTTGTGCATTTGCATTGTTTGTGGATTGGCATACTAGGCGTTTTCGCTCATTCCTTTCTTTTTCAGGTACAAGTGATAGAGATATTGTTTATGACTTGTCTGGTTATGATTGTATTTTGATCATGGGGATGGCGATAGTGGACCTGACTACACTGTAGAGGAATAGGATGTTATACGGGACATATGAAAAAAAAAAAAAAAGATTTCTTGAGTTATTGAAGATTTTTGAAACAATATTTTGATTATTTATCTTTTTGAGGATTTGAAGTATTGGTTTTTATGTAATAGTTTATTAAACAGAATTATATGATTTTAATTTGGAAGTTAGATCTTTTCTGGATTATTGTTGGCTTTGGTTTTGCCAACTTAGATTTAGTTTATATTACAGGAGATATTGGAAAGTTATAAATTGCAGGTTTCACGGGTTTTGTTCCTTCTGGAGTACCTTAAAATGTGGGTTCATGGAGATTTCTATATGTTTATATTTTGTGGTATTGAGATTTAGAGCCTTTGCGTGTCTCTTTTAAGAGAGGGACATGTGGCGGGTTGTAATGCCTCAGTTTAGGGCATTACACTTACTATCTTCATACAACATCAACCTCTCTTTCTTCTACCTCCCACTTCTCTATATTAGGTAAAAATTTCCTACAAATGTAATTTATGTTCATGTGACTTAACATGACCATAGTGTATATTTTCTAAACTATGAGAGTTAAGAAAGCAACAATATGTTTATGTTTGATTCTTGTTCATGCAAAATTTTAATGTTATATTATTATAATATTATGCTCTATTCTTTTAATCTAACTCCTATATGTTATTAAATATAGTTATGTATATATATATATATATTATATATTAGAGCCTATAAGCTCACTAACATAACTTTTATTTATTTATGCTTTGTAATTTATTTATTTATTTATTTCATGCTATTATATTAAGACTAGTCTTTCTATTCTTAGACTTATCCTCATCAAGTCAAAAAAATTTTTCTTCCTTCTTTTGTACTTGTTCATAATCTAAGTCCTGGAAGCCCTGGAATAAATCTAAGACTCTCATGATTTTCTTGTTTGATTTCATATTTTCTTAAAGGACTTACCCATGTCTAAGTCCGGGAAGTCTTGATACAAGCTAAGACTTCCCAATACTTGACTTTTGTTATGTGCTTATTTAATTTCTATGTCTTTTTATCTTTTATATGAATTATTTTTGTTCATGGTACTTAACTACAAGTTCATAATCATGCATAATCATTTTGTTGTTGTCTTTATAAAATAAAAGGATTCCTTTCTTTAATAAATAAAATGAGAATTAAATTCTTTATAATATAATGATATTTGTTACTTGGGAAAAATTCCCATTAAAACTTAGATTTATATTTTTTACAATTCTTTTCAAAAGTTTAGACAAGTTTATCCTAGATTTTAGTGTCGTTATTATGATTTTTTCTTTTCAAAATTTAACTCAAGTAGATCTCTAATCTCTTTTCAATCTATCAAGATAAATTTTTCATCTAAAACTTTAAGGTTGATAATTCTTTATTAGATAAATTTTTCTTAGGAGCTTATTTATAAGATTTTCACCAATACTTTAACAAACACTAAGAACAAACAACTTTTATAAGTTAAGTCTAAAATCAACTCACTAATTAAAAATCCACTTAGAAATGAATCGGTATACAACTTAAGAAACTAAGTTTTAAGAGATAAAAATCCATTTTCTTTTATTAAATAAATAGTTATGATAGATAAACACTTACTTGTAATAAACTAAAGATTTTTCCAATAAAGGTCCATGAATTGAAAAATTATGGATTTAGAAAAGAGTTATTATGAGAATAAAAAATTTGAAACAAGCAATTCCTTTAAATTTTCCTCTTAAGCTAAAACTTGAAACATATTCTTTACAACTTACAATGATTTTCCTCATAACCATATAAAACTTCATGTTTTGAATAATAATTAGTTAAAAGAAGCTAGTATGAAAGTAAAATATTCATGAATTCCAAATAAATATGAATCACGATTTTCCTTAATTAAATGTCACATTTACAAAATCTAAGAATTTAAAATTTTGTTTAAAGAACAAAACCTAGGAAATTCTTTAAAAGAGAACTACACTTGGGTTTTATGTTACAAATAAATTAAACTATGTTTTATAAAATAAATAGTTAAGAAAGAGTTTTTCAAGATCTTTAGAAAATACATATATTGGATTATGGATTTTCTTGTTAATCAAATCACATATTTACAAAATAGCAATTTAAATCACAAGTCAAGGAATAATGCTTCACTAAACTCTATTTTTCATAAAAATGGTTTACAAATTTTATTTCAAGACAACATCACTAGAATCATGCATATAATATGAGTCTAGTATATATTAAAAAGATTTTTTTCAACCATATAATGTTTATGCACTTGCTATAGAATTTTGGATGAAATAAAAATTGAGGAAAATTACAAATTAAGGCTGGAATTTTCGTGTTGAAGTTGTAACACCCTAAAACAAGGTATTACAGCCCGCCACGTATCCCCTCTTATATAGGATACGCAAAGGCTCTATTATCCACAATAATTTAATCATCACCTGTAAACACTCATAGGGTAACTCATAGGATACCAAACCTGTTAAAAATAAAAACTCATACTTCATAAAATATAAACTCCTGGTTCAAACATAAATTCCAAGTTGACTTCACAGTCAACAAATTCAACAGAAACTAAATACTATTTACATTAAAACCTTTCCTTGTAAAACCAATAAAAACTTCCAACTCAAAAATCCTATGATCAGAACATGTCTTTTCTTAGAAACTTGGTATATGAAGCCTAACTCTCGGCTGGGTAGTCGGGTCCACTATCGCCATCCCTGCTATCAAAGAATAAATCATAACCGGATAGATCATACACTATATCTTCTTCACCTGTACCTAAAATTTAAAAGAATGAGCGGCGACGCCCAGTACGATAACTCCAATCCGAAAACAAATGCATATGCACATACAAAAGGCATACAATTCATGTAACTTAAACTAATGCAAACAATCGTATTATTATCTTTCTTAAGCCAACACAACGACACAGTCCAGTATTAGGTATACTCTAATCCTGAACTCGGAGTTACTCAGACCCCATTGAAAATCAAACAACATTTTGAAAATAATAATCATATACATATATGGATGAGTGGGTACTCCCCAAACACCCCGAATCCAAAACACCTAATTCTACCGGAATCATATCAAGGCACAAGTCCACTAGGGACAACCTCACACCAAGATCATCAGGGTGCCTCACCAGTATCACT
Source organism: Combretum micranthum (assembly GCA_024138025.1). Classification (NCBI taxonomy): domain Eukaryota; kingdom Viridiplantae; phylum Streptophyta; class Magnoliopsida; order Myrtales; family Combretaceae; genus Combretum; species Combretum micranthum. The sequence continues at coordinate 579,901 of JAMXBD010000458.1, forward strand.
GCCTACCAGGTCTTTACTGGTCAAAGCTAAGCACAACCAAAACATACAATTATTAAACCGAATAAAGATTAAGTTTATTAAGAAATTCTATTCCTACAAGCATTCAATCAATACTAAACTTACAGACAAAAATAGCAAGCAAGGATTGGTCATACCTTTATCAGTTTTAGGAAATTCCAATCTGTATTTCCTAAAATCCTTTATCGATAACACTCAACCACAACTAAATCTCCCGAATCTCCACAATACTTCAATCAATATTAATATTCAACAACAAACTCAAATCTCCAAATTCCTATCAACATCATACATTTATATATTTAACAATTAAAAACACGATATAAACAATTCCTAATGTACTATAACTCCCGAAATCCTAACCTGACAAAGAAATTCATCAAGTTGCACCGTCTAACCCGATCAATCTTCCACAACAATCTATAGAATTTGATAGTCCTTTAAAACCCCAATATTATATGACAATAAGAACACATAATGATCATCTAATCATATATTATTCAAATCCATCAAAGAAAAGATGAAACTTACTGATTAGATCACCAAAATCCAACTCACATCCACAAATTCATATCCCAACCAAATCTAGGGTTTCCTTCATGCAAACAAATCACAAAATCCTTAGAAGTTGCATGAAATTCGTATAAATCTGATATGAGTACATTATACTTACTTGTTTTAATCACAACACTCACTTCTTATCTAACCAAGGTAGATCAAATCCAAGATCTAAATCTTTCCCACGTTTTTCCTTCAAGAATACAACAAAAGCCTAAGCAAACTCATACAAATTCGTATTTAATCCATAAGAGAAGGTTAAAATTACTTACTTTTTATAGAAAACACCCTCCAGATGTTTCTCTAAGCCTAGATCTCCAAGAATACTCCAAAACTCTCTTATACGAAGGAGAAATATGAAATGATATTTCTGTCAAAACTGTTTTTCGCGTTTTGTATTTATATAAATTTGGTCATACGCTGGCCCTACGTCGACGGTGTACGTGTAGATCTTGCAGGCGTACACCCTATGCTGGCAAAATTTACACGAGTGCTGGCAGCATTCATCGAGGTTTTGAATTCCCAGAATTTCGATTCTATTACATATGCCGGCAAATCCAAGCTTTACGCCGGCGGCGTTCCTTGCCAGTGTTGAAAGAAATCCTTATGAGCACCGGCGGCATTCCTCCCAGCGTTAAGAAAAACACTACTGTTCCCATCCTACGCCGTCTCTACGCTAGCGGCGTAGATTCTCCAAGAGGCAGCATACAATCTATAAAAAAATTACAGAAATCCGAACTTTAATATTTATCCTACAACTAAACTTAAACTTTTACAATTTCTTGTTTGGACCTTAAACTCATCCTATATCATCTCATGATTCATAATTCATTATATTTTCATATTTATTTCTGTATTTTACATCTCTCCTCTCCTAAAAAAAAACTTTCGTCCTCGAAAGATACCTGGATTAATGAACAACTCTGGATATTTTGTCCTCATATCTTCTTTTAGCTCCCAGGTAGCTTCACGTTCAGTTTGATTAGTCCATTGTACTCTCACATATTTGATCACCTTGCTTCTTAGAATCCTCTCCTTAGAATCCACAATTCTGATTGGCTTTTCGATCGTCGTAAGGTTCGGCTGCACTTCCAACAGTTCAAGAGCTATTATTTCTTCCGGATCTCTGACATACTTTCTAAGCATGGATACATGGAACACATTATGCATTCCTTCCAAATCAGGTGGTAAAGCTAATTTATAAGCCATGTCGCCTATCCTTTCAAAAATCTCATATGGTCCCACATATCGAGGATTCAACTTCGCTCTTAGGTCAAACCTGAAAACTCCTTTTGTTGGTGAAATCTTTAGCAAAACGTGTTCGCCTACCTGAAATTCCAATGGTCTTCTTCGTTTATTCTCATAACTCTTTTGTCTACTCTGAGCAGCTTGTAATCTTTGCCTGATCAAACTGACCTCGTCAACTGCATCTTGGACTAACTCTGGTCCCATCAATTGTCTTTTACCCACTTCATCCCAATGAATAGGTGATCTACACTTTTTACCATAAAGCGCTTCGTATGGAGGTATGCCAATCGACGCTTGATAGCTGTTGTTGTAGGCAAATTCCACTAGTGGCAAATGCTCATCCCAACTTCCTTTAAAATCCAAAAACGCATGCTCTCATCATATCTTCTAAAGTCTATATAGTCCTTTCAGATTGCCCATCAGTCTAAGGGTGATAAGCAGTACTGAACACAACCTTGGTTCCCAAAGCTTGATGCAGACTTCTCCAGAATCTCCCAACGAATCTATTATCTTTATCTGACACGATTGTTGCTGGTATTCCGTGCAATCTTACAATTTCTTTGATGTACAACTGTGCCAAACGCTCTAACTTATAACCAGTCTTAATATGTATAAAGTGAGCTACTTTTGTGAGACGATCCACAATGACCCAAATTGAATCCAACTTATCTATTGTCTTAGGTAAAGCAGAAACAAAACCCATGGTGATATGTTCCCACTTCCACTGTGGTATTGGCAAAGGCTTCAACTCACTTACCGGTTTTCTATGCTCAATATTAATCATTTGACACGTATGGCACTTAGATACATATTCAGCTATCTCCTTCTTTATATTGTTCCACCAGTATAGCTTTTTCAAATCTTGATACATCTTGTTCCCTCCAGGATGAATGGAATAACTGGAGTAATGCGCTTCCTTCAACAATTCCTTCTTAAGTTCTCCTTACATTGGCACACACAATCTCCCTTTGTACCTAAGGATAACTTCATCATCCACATAAAATTTTGGTGCTCGACCTATTTCCATTTTCCTCTTTATATCCAAGATACTCTGATCATCTATCTGAGCTGTCTTGATTCTGTCTACAAGAGTAGGTTGAATTCTCATATTAGCCAATCTTTCACCTACCTGTCTTGTGACTATTTCTAGTTCAAGCTTCCTCATATCATCAATGAGATGACGTTCCGTCGTGATCAAAGCTGTAAGATTCTCTATTCTCTTTCTGCTCAAGGCGTCAGCTACTACATTTGCCTTTCCGGGATGATACTGAATATCAATATCAAAATCCTTTATCAGTTCCAACCACCTTCTCTGTCTCATATTCAACTCTTTCTGGGTAAAGATATACTTTAAACTTTTATGATCCGTATACACTTTACATCCTTCCCCATATAGGTAATGTCTCCACAGCTTCAAAGCATGCACAACTGTTGCTAGTTCCAGATCATGAGTAGGATAATTCCTCTCATAGGGCTTTAACTGTCTAAGCATATGCTATAACCCTCTCTGCATCAACACACATCCTAAACCTTGTATAGAGGCGTCACTATATATAGCATACTCCTCACCACTCACAGGTAAGGTTAGCACTGGAGCAGATGCTAACTTATTCTTCAACAGCTGAAAGCTAGCTTCACTGTTTTCACTCTATTCATATTTCACTCCCTTCTGTGTCAATCGGGTCAAAGGACTGGCAATCTTGGAAAAATCTTCCATAAATCTTCTGTAATATCCTGCCATTCCTAGAAAACTTCTGATTCTGTCACAGTCTTGGGTCTTAGCCATTCAATAACTACTTTGACTTTCTCAGGATCCACTGATATCCCACTACCATCAACAATATGTCCTAAGATAGATACCTGTTCTAACCAGAACTCACATTTTGAAAAATTCGCATATAACTTCTCTTCCTTCAATATGGTCAGAACTAATCTCAAATGTTTTTTGTGCTCCTCTTTAGTCATTGAATACACCAATACGTCATCAATAAAGACTACCACGAATATATCAAGATACTCCCTGAAGACTCTGTTCATTAAATCCATAAATACTGCTGTTGCATTGGTGAGTCCAAAAGGCATGACAACAAATTCATAATGTCCATACCTTGTCTTGAAAGCTGTCTTCTGAATATCTTCGGCTTTCACTCTTAACTGATGATATCCAGATCTCAAGTCTATCTTTGAGAATACCGAAGCTCCTGCCAACTAATCAAACAGATCATCAATTCATGGTAAAGGATACTTGTTCTTCACTGTCACCTAGTTCAATTCTCTGTAATCAATGCATAGTCTCATACTACCATCCTTCTTTTTGACAAATAGAACTGAAGCTCCCCAAGGTGAAACACTAGGTCTAATGAACTTCTTCTTTAACAATTCATCCAACTGCACTTTAAGCTCAGCAAGTTCTGTAGGAGCCATTCGATAAGGAGCTTTTGCTTTCGGTATAGTACCAGGTATCAAATCAATACCAAACTCCACTTCCCTATCTGGTAGTAATCCAGGCAGATCTTCTGGAAAAACTTCTGGATACTTACATACAATTGGAACATCCAACAACACTATTTCCTTTTTATCTTCTTTCACCATAGCAGCCAAAACTGATCCTCCCCATAATTCATAAGTAGGTAAAACTGGAGGTCTTTGCACTACTAACTTATGAATAAATTGATCACCATTGGGCAAATTGAACTCTACTACCAGATTATAGCAATCAATCACCACATGGTACTTTGCCAACCAGTCTACACCCAAAATCTTATCAAAATCCAACATATCCAGCACCACCAAATCTGCAGGTAGATGCCTACCTTCTATCTCAATATCCACATTCTTACAGATTCTATTTAATGCAGACTCACTTCCCAAAGGAGTACTAAACAGATACACATCCAGGCATAAACTCAACAGATATACCACAAACAGACATAAAAGATTCAGAAACGCAAGAGAAACTGACACTAGTATCAAACAACACATATGTACTATGTAGGAGTATAGGAAACATACCCAAGATAGTGTCAACACTATAAGTCTCACTACGCTGTAAAGCGTAAACCTTTACTTGTGCTCACTACCTTTGGCCAGAATAAACTCTGCTATACTGCCCTCCTTTACAATCCACAGCTCTGTGTCCTCTCTGCCCACACTTGAAGCAAAAGACCTGTGGAATGACTTTGTCTGTGCAGGTGTTACTCTTGTGTCCCAGCTTACCACAAGAAAAGCAAGCATTCTCTACCCACTTGCAATCCTTTACGTCATGTGGTCCGAGGCATCTCACGCATCTTCTATCTGTATTCTGTACTGCTGGCCTGAAATTCTGTGTGACAGGTCTCTTGCCTCTATCTTGTGTAAGTACACAAGCTGCTGGCCTCTTGCCCAAAAATACCTGATTTCTCTGTGGCTCACGGCTTCTAATCCTGCTCAAGCCTTGCTCTACTGTCTTGGCTTTGTTCACTACGGCTATAGTTGCTCAAATCCATCAAATTCACCTGATACTGGATCTCAGGTTCTAGTCCAGTGATAAATCTGCTAACCTTGGCCTCTTCACTCTCTTCAGAGCGTCAGGTAGAAATCTCATCAACCTGTGCAATTCTGACTCATATTCTTCTACTGTTATTTTTCCTTGTTGCAGAGTGTAATACTCTTGAAGCATTCTCTGCTTAGCACAGTCAGGAAAGAATTCTCTGTAGAAGGCCTGCTGAAACATTTGCCATGTAATTAGACCAGTCATGTGTCTTCTAGTGCTTAATCACCAGTTGTTGGCTCTCCCAGTGAGCAAATAGGAGGCATATTCCACTTTCTTGTTCTCTGGGATATCCAGAGCAGCAAATGTCTTCTCAACCTCTTCTATCCACAACTGTGCTTCGAGAGGCTTACCTGGTCTTGGCTCAAACTTATGCACCAGGTCCACAAATTTGTTCAGACGAAGCACATCTGCATGCCTAACTCCATTTCCTCCATTCCCATTTAACCTTTGTGTCTCCGGTCTCCAAGCTTCGGCGTTTTCTTGGACCATCTGCATGTCCCTCCTCATATATTGCTACTGTTGACCAACTACTCCTAACAAAGCATTCATAGCTTGCATAAGTTGTGCAGCATCGACCGGAACCTGCTGTCCAATAGGTGGAGGTGGCGGCAAGTCTTGATTCTGAGCCTGCTGCTCATTCTACTGCCCCCCCAAATTCTCATTCTCCTCAGGAATTCTTCTTCTTGGAGGCATTCTAACACAACAAAACACCACGAAATTAGAATAAAGGTATCCAACTCAAGATCAAAACTTAAATCTATAAGACAACATCAAACTTAACTAAACAACAAACCTATTATTTTACCCCACTCCTCAAATCTCACTGTCCTAAGGAATATTAACTTATGATTGAATAATTAAATTGATTGAATGAAATTTTATAAATATCCTTATGGAAGTATTCACTCACTAAGCTACTATAGCTTACGCCCTCACAGCTTTTTCTTGTTGCAGTATCCCTATATATGGTTAAGGCCGACGCATCCTACTGAACAAGTACAGGAGTTAAGAGTTTCCATTATATGTTTATGTTCGATTTTGTGTAGACTTCCATAGGAAACCTTATTATTTATCGGATGACTGTAAAAGACTATTATTAAACTCAATATTAGTGTAAACCCCGGAAAATTTCAGTAAATAATTTTAAGATGAACTTCGAAAATAAACCCTAAAAATCACTCCAAATTAAAACCGAATTTCAACTGGTCTTAAATCACGAATGAATTCAAAAAAATTCCCGAGTCTTGGGAAAAATAAGAATTCTCAAAAACGAAGTAAGAACTCAACATACTACAATTCCAAAACCACTACGTACGACAAATTCCATACATGACTCCGATTTATAAAATCGGGTAATATAGATCCCAAAACGAATTATTAAAAAGTAAATAACGATTAACTTTCGGAAACCCAATTCAAAAATTCCAAAAATGTTAAAAGATATTAAATACAAAAAAAATTAATAAAATTTAAAATAATTTTCTCAAATTAAATATGTTGTATAAATATAAATATCAGTTTCCAAATTGACAAAGGTCTAAACCGGAAAATCACCCGGAAATCCTAAGCGGAATACAATAGCTTAAGTCTGGCAATCTAGCGCCCCTAACCCTAGAGGCCGAGATGTAGTTTAAATATATAGAATAGCTCATAGTAATATAAGTTTGTTTAAAAATATCAGATTGGTAAATTTTTAACCTATTTCGAACCCATTCGGATACAGACTTTGAAAAGCGTGTCCCGGGGCTCGAGATATCAAAAATATACCAATAGTACCGTTAAACTCGTAATTTCATAAGATTTCTAAATATATCAGTTATATAATTTTTCGGGTTATAAAGGTTACAGTTATAACATTTTTATCGTATTTCCATTATTACCGGTAATTGAGTCGTCTTTTGCACTATTCATTTTTATTTCATTACAAAATTTTATTATTTTTATAAAGCCTTATATTTTTAGATAAATATTTTATATGTTATAGAAAATTTTGTTTTTCTAAAATTTAATTCGTTTCGGATCTTTACGGGATCAGATTCTGTTTAAGATCCGATACTAAAAATAAAATAAATTAATTTAATAATTGGAAAATATTTTAAAAATATTTTTATTTTCATAAAATAATTTTTTAGAATTTTTCGGGTTATAAAAATATCATTTATAACCCATATTTGCGTATTTTGATCATACCGGTAACATATTTGTTAAATTACTAAAATAATTCAAATAATTATTTAATTTTAAATATGAAAAATCTGCTACAAATATTTGGAATAAATTTTATAATTTTATTTTATTTTAATTTATTTTATTAATAGAAGTACTTTTACAACCCATACCTTCAAGTACACCTTACACATATCACTTCCTTTTCACTTCAATCTTTCTACACATAATCCCACAATTCATGGCAGATTTTTGACTCATTCATGGTTTCCATTGTCCTTCACTTACTCCTATGTTGACTAAAATTAATTATATTTCAATCCTTCTTCAAAAAGTTACATTACACATTAATTACACAATTCAATTTTGAGTCAAATTTCAACAAATTCACTCTCTCTCCTCTCTCAACATTCACGTGCAGCATGGGGCTTCATTGGCTGCCCTTGTTTTATTTTTTCTATCATTTATTCAATTAAAACACTCATTTTCTCTCTCTCCTTCATTTACTCACTTTCCCTCTTTCATTCTTTAGCTTTTTCTCTCTCATTTTCCTCTCTTTTCTTCTTCATATTGTTCTTGTTTCCTCAAGAACACATGCTGCCCCTATCTCTTCCATTAGCTTACACCCACATTTCTTGAAGATTTTTAAGTAAATCTTCATATCAAAGCCTCAATAGGTGATATAGGTAAAGTGTAATGAAGGTTTCATGTATCAAATGACTTTCCATAAGCTTAAAAGCTTAGGATGATGATGCCCAAAATGAAACTCTCTTTTTCTCCACTTTTATTATCTTGCATTCAAATTATTTTCTTGTTTAAAGTTGATATATATTGTAGAACTAACTTTTTATAGCTTTGATTTTTGTTTATGCCATAGATCTTGTATTTAAGTTGTTATTTTTGTTATTCCTTATGATTTATGCATAGATCTATCATCCACATGTATTCATGCACTTATAACTAGTTTAGAAAATTAGATCTAGAGTTTTGAGTTCATAAAATGCATTAGACTTTGTTTTATGTTTATGAACAACTTGTAATAGCATGATGATGGTACGAAAGTTGTAGGAAACTCAATATCTATTTTATTTTCAACAAAAACAACTTTTGAAATTCGAATGAAAATGAAACCATATTTAGAAAAGTGTTTTTTCAACTTCAAAATGTATATTTTTCATTTAAAATGAAGTGCTTAGGGTATAGATACCATAAATGAAAGATTTTGATAAATGAAGTTTAGATAAATGATGTTTATAGCTTATTACCATGCATTTGTTTTATGTTTATGTTCATATAAAGTATAGATCTTAGTTATGAACTCAAACAAAATTGTGGAATTCGTATTTTGGCAAGACCCCCATTTAAAAACCACTTTCCAAGTGTCAAAATGTAAATTTTACTTAAGAAAATGAAGGCTTAATATATGTATATCATCAAGACTTCTTTTTACAAGAATCAAAAGTGATTTCCAAAAGTTATTTTCAAAATAAAAATTCTATTTTCGGATTTTGGCCAAGGCCTATTTTAAAAACATGTTTTCCAACACAAAAATGAATTTTTTATTTAAGAAATGAAAGGCTCATAAGATATGATATGTAAGGAATGGATTTTCATGAGCTTAGATAGATTTTATCAAAAGATATAACCAAAAATGAATTTTGTAAATTCGGATCCCAACTAAGACCAATTTTTAGAACCCATGTATCAACTCTAAAACTCATGTTTTATGTGAAAATTGAAGTATATAGGTAATAGATATCATTAAGTAATGATTTTTACAAATTAAAATGAGTTTAGGCATAAGTAATGTGTAAAACAAGTAATGGAATTAAAATGGAAAATTTTGAGTTAGTGATCAAATTGTCAAATTCGTAATTTGAGATGATGCATATGTAATAACTTAGTATTTTAGCTCAAATTGCAAGTTTTATGTGTTAAATGAAGTCTTTAGACAATAGATGTAGTAAAGTCTTAAATTTTAATGCATTAAATAAGTTTTTCCCAAATGAATCATTCAAAAAGTGGATTTTCTAAAATTCGGATTTTTGAGTAAATCATATTGGAAAATATTTGCAAAGTGTAAAATGCAAATTTTTGTGTAAGAATGAGTCCTTAATGGTTATGTATGATTGAGCCTTAATTTTCTAAATATCAAATGATTTTTACTTGAAGGTATCACTCAAAAACCAATTTTTGTAAAATTCGGATTTTGGAATCAACCCCACTTGAAAACATGTCTACAAAGTGTAAAATGGAAATTTTTATGTAGAAATAAAGGTCATAAGTAATATATGATGAAGACTCAATTTTAACAAAAATAATTACATTTTCTTAAGTAATAAATCCAAAACAAATGGAAATGCTCAAAGTTAGAAAACTAGACTTTTCATAAATAGTTGTTATTATGGTCTTGCGAAATAAAAAGTTATAAGGTTTTCTTGTTGCAAAAATCATTAAGATCATGCATGCATTAAGCTCATATTATGTCATTCATGTTAGGAAATCATTCATATTACATGTATAATTGAATTGACAAGTAGAAACATTTCAAGCATTTACAAAACTATTTTTCGGAAATTGAAATTGTTGCTGTCCTAATCTGATCCGAACTTTTCGAAGCCTCAAGGTTTTCAAAACTTGAAAATAATATTAGAATTAGATAGATCTTTCGAAGTAGATAGAAATCGATATATAATTTGCGATATTCCGAATTAAAATGACCAAGTTATGGCCGTTTTAAGTTGGAATTTCCGCTTAGGACGCGAATTGCGAATTTGATAGTTTGAATGAGATAGTTTGGATTAGTTAAGTGATGAAATACTTATTAGAGTATTTCTTTCTTTTTAGGAGATCCCGAGATCGACGATTCCCTACCACCGGATTGTTATTACTAGAAGACCGGTGATCCAATGGCCGAGTGAGTTTTCTCCTTGTTTTGTTACCTTGATTGTGCTTGTAGTTAGTTGTATTAGAACTATAGGAACAAGATAAAAATCGATATGAATGGGGATGAGATATATGATGAGACTGTGATGAATGTATGCCAAAGAATGCTAAAGCATATCGAAACCACGATTTGATTGGATAACTGCACCGTTCATATTATTTCTGTTATATGTGTGATATTGGTTGGTCACTCTAAAGAATGTATAAATATTGTTGACATAAGCAAATATTAAATTGGTCATGCACCGCATCGAACATATTGCATTGGTAGCATGCTACTCCTACGCAGGTCGATCGGTACGGTCCGTGGTTACCTCGTTTGGATAACGAGCCCGGTGCCAGAGCTCATTCAGGGGTACTAAGGCGCATGTGGATGCATTCTTAGATGAGCTTAGCCGAGTCGAGTGCTAAGAGCTGAGGGCTTGGGGACTAGATGTGGTCGTGTAGACTCAATTCCATTCCTAACCCAAGATACGGAGGGCGTAAATCCGTTCTGTGTGTGGGTTCCGGATACCCATGCATAATTGCTTGCTCACGTGTTTGTTCATGCATAGCATATGATTGATTAATAACTTGTTTGTTATAGTACGAAACTAAGGGAATTCTCACTAAGCTAGTGCAGCTTATACCCTAATAGTTGTTTAAATGAGCAGGTTATTTCAAGAATGCAAAGTGGGGACCGAATTGGTTGAAGCCGAGAATGACTCCGAGATTTCGGCAAAAAACACGAATGTTTGAAGTTACTAGCTAGTTTTATTATTTTCCTTGTAATAGTTTTACGTAGTAGAATCTTTTGATGAAGTGTAATTGAAGTTTAATGACTTGTACTATGAAGTATAGTGATTTGTATCTGAAGTATAGTAAATTTGTATTTCCTTTATATTGTCACTCAAGCTATATCAACATGAAATGTATTACTTCGATGAGTCTCCTCCATGTGTTAGACGCCTTGTACATAGTATGGAAGCCTTCGCGTGACTGAGGTAGTCATTCTTAGGCTTTAATATGGTGTACGGCGGACTGCCACGTTTAGGGTACCCTTCGGGGCGTGACAATTAGTTTGTGAGGGAATGCCCCTGAAATTTTTGTAGCTAATTTTGTGAACTCATGGTTTATATTCTGATGCTTATAGTATGGCAAATTAAACTATTTATCTCCATTGGTACATGTACTCTATTGTCGTAAAAGTACACCTTGAATCTCTACGAGACTTTAGAACGGTTGTGGTAACAATTCCTAAGTCTTATATAGTCTGTGGTGGACTGTTACGTTTAGACTACCCTTTGGGGCATGACAGTTTGGGTAACTAAGAAAGAAGTTTTATCTATTTCTAACCCAAGAGGACCCAAACAAAAATGGGTACCAAAGAAATAATAACTTGCTTTGCAGGGATCCTCAAGTGGCAACAATAAATGATACTTGGATAGTTGATGCTCTAGGCATGGAGTTGCTTCCAAATTTTCTAAGCTGGACTTGATGGATCAAGGGAGTGTTACCTTTGGTGATGATAGAAAATCGACTGTTCTGCGTAAAGGTAGCATTATCCTTAATAAAGATCTTGTTATTTATAATGTGTTGTTGGTAGATAATGTAAAACATAACCTGCTTAGTATGAGTCAACTTTGTGATAATGGTTTTAAAGTAGCATTTTATGCCAAAAGATGTACTATAGAAAGAATTGATAATAACCAAGAATGCTTTGAAGGATATAGACATAAAAATATTTACAAAATTAATTTAGATGATTTTAAATCATCAAGTCAAACATGTCTATATTCGCAAAATGACAATAGTTGGTTATGGCATAGAAAATTAGGACATGCTAACATGAAATTAATTTCAAAACTTGCAAAGAAAGATCTTGTTAAAGGTTTACCAAGTTTAAATTTTCAAAATGCAAGATTTGTCAAGCATGTCAACAAGGAAAGCAAACTAAGACTTCTTTTAAGGCTAAGGATGCAGTTTCCACTTCTAAGCCATTGCAACTGTTACATATGGATCTTTTTGGTCCTACTCAAACTTTGAGTTTAGGAGGAAAAAGATACACTTTGGTTATTGTTGATGACTTCTCTAGATTTTTATGGACTTTCTTTCTTGCCTCTAAAGACAAAACCAGTGATGTTTTTTTAGATTTTGCAAGAAAGTCCAAAATGAAAAAGGTATTAATATAGCTTCAATAAGAAGTGATCATGGGGGAGAGTTTGAAAATATTGAAATGAATAATTTTTGTGAAAAATATGGTATTGAAAACACTTTTTCAGCACTTGGAACCCTACAACAGAATGGTGTAGCCGAAAGAAAGAATAGAACTTTAATAGAAATGGCTTGAACCATGTTGTGTGAAAATAATTTGCCACATATTTTTGGGCCGAAGCTATCAATACCGCTTGCTATATTTCGAACAGAATTTTTATTAGACCAATCATAAAGAAAACCCTCTGTGAGATATGGAAAGGAAAAAGACCAAACATTTCTTATTTTCATCCCTTTGGCACAAAATGTTATATCTTAATAAATGAAAAAGAATATCTAGGAAAATTTGATGCTAAATCTGATATAGGAATCTTTCTAGGATATTCTTCACCTAGTAAAGCATATAAGGTATATAATAAAAGAACTTCTGTTGTAGAAGAATCTATACATGTCGTTATTGATGATTGTTTAACTCCTATAAATGTTAATAATGATGTTGATGATGTTTGTGATAGAATAAATGATCTTTCATGTTCTGATATTGAAAATTTTGGTATTGTCTCTGCTGTTGAAAAATTTGCTACTGTTGATAATGTGCATGAGCATGTTAGTAATCTACCTAGGGAATCAAAATATGCTAGTTCACATCCAAAAGACTTAATAATAGGTGAAACTTCAAATAGGGTACAAACTAGATCATCTCTTAGAAACACAACCAATCTAGTTTTTCTATCAAAACTTAAATCTATAACCTTGGAAGAAGCTTTAGAAGATGAGTTTTGGATTCAAGCCATGCAAGAAGAACTAAACCAATTCACTATAAGTGAGGTTTGAAATCTTGTTGCAAGGCCTGAAAATAAAACTGTCATAGGAACAAAATGGGTTTTTAGAAATAAAATGGATGAATCTGACTAGGAACAAAGCTAGGTTAGTTGCTAAAGGCTACACACAAGAAGAGGGGATAGATTTTGATGAGACTTTTGCCCCGGTTGTAAGACTAGAATCTATAAGAATGCTTTTCGCATATGTTACTCATAAAAATTTTATCCTTTATCAAATGGATGTCAAATGTACTTTTCTAAATGGTTTCATAAAAGAAAAGGTCTATGTCGAGCAACCACCAGGTTTTGAAAATAATGAATTTCCCAATCATGTTTTTAATTTGAACAAAGCTCTTTATGGTCTTAAGCAAGCTCCTAGAGCTTGGTATGAAAGACTAAGTAGCTTTTTGATAAATAATGGATTTTTAAGAGGAAAAATTGATACAACTCTTTTTATCAAAAATCACAATTCTGATACGTTAATAGTACAAATTTATATAGATGACATTATGTTTGGTGCTACTAATTCTTCACTTATAAAAGTTTTTGTTGAGTCCATGCAAAAAGAATTTGAAATGAGTATGATGGGAGAACTCACTTATTTTCTTAGGCTACAAATTAAGCAATCAAGATTTGGAACTTTTATTAATCAATCTAAATAACCTAAAGATTTATTAAAAAGGTTTAAAATGGATAGTAGTAAGTCTAAACCTACACCTACGAGCACTAGTGTAAAACTAGATAAAGATGAAAAAGGTAAAAATGTTTGTGAAAAGATGTATAGATGCATGATAGGTAGTTTGTTATATTTAACAGCTTTTAGTCCTGATATCATGTTTTCTGTATGTGTATGTGCACGATTTCAATCATGCCCAAAAGAATCTCACTTAGGTACAGTCAAACGCATCTTCAAGTACCTTATGGGCACTATTGAAATTGGCTTATGATATCCCAAGGGTACTCTGATGTTGACTTTCCCAGTAGCAAAGCAGATCGAAAAAAGCATAAGTGGCACATGCCATTTTCTTGCTAATTCCTTAATATATTGGCACTCAAAAAAGCAAAATTCTATTGCATTATCAACTGCTGAAGCTGAATATATAGCTGCTGGCAATTGTTGTGCACAAATTTTATGGATGAAACAAACTTTACTAGACTTTGGTTTAAAATTTGAAAGTGTACCAATTCGGTGTGATAATATAAGTGCTATAAATTTGACTAAAAATCTCATTCAACACTCAAGAACCAAGCATATTGAGATTAGACATCATTTCATTCATGATCATGTTCTAAACAAGGACATTTACTTGGCAATTGTTGATACAAACTATCAGCTTGTTGATATTTTTACTAAATCCTTGAGTGAATAACAGTTTTGCACTTTAAGAGAAGAATTGAGCATGTGAAAGGTTGATGAGTGCTAAAATATTTTTGAATTAGGAACTTTCTTGAAAATATGATCTTAAGTCTCTTAGTTGATAAATATTGCAAACTTTAGACTAAAGTTTACACTTGCATGCATGTTTGTGTTTGTGCTTGTATGCCAATGTTTGTTTTTTGTAATAAATAATATAAGCAAAATAAGATTAGAAACAAATGATTTTTAGCAATAAAGAGAATTCTTTTCAAAGGAAATAAAAGAACAAGTTTAGAAAATAAAAAAAAAACTTATATTTTTAAAATAATAAATATAAGAAGACATGACTCATTTTCTAAAACCATCTTAAAAACAAAATTATAAAAAGGTTTTTAACAACCTAAATATACTTTTGATAAAATTGACCTTTCATCACTAAAGTGAAATTTATGAAAGACCAAGGTTAAAGGAAAATATACTTGTTTTGGAAAAAGGAATGAAGGAAATAAAATAAGAATATACTCATTTATGATGAAAATATAAAGTTCTTCCAAATACTTAAAAAGGAATTTATCAAGATAAATTTTAACACTTTAAAAAGGATTGTTTTATGAAATAAATTGTTGAGACACTACCATTAGGATTTTTGCATATAAAGTGAGCTTATCTATATATATCAAAAGTATTTATCAAATATATATTTATATTGTTACAAAAGGATTTTCTTTAAAATGGAGTTGAGTTAGAAAATGGATTTTTGCAAAAGTTTAGAAAATTCGTTTTAAATCTGTACCTGACGTTTTCGGAACCCAAATGACTTTTTATGATAAAGATAACCTTAGAAATGGATAGATCTTTTCGAATAGGTAGAAAACGGTATATTATATGTGAAATTCCTAGTTAAAATGAGCAAGTTATGGCCATTTTAAGTTGGAATTTCCTCTTATACGATTTTACCACGATTTTAAGAAAAGTTTAGAATATCCAAGAATAGAAATTCCATGAAAGACTTATCCCGGGTATTTCTTTTGTCTAGGTGACGAAAGATACGAGAATACCCTACCCGAGAATTTCTACGACTAAGAAGATAGCAAAATGGATGAGTGAGTTATTCTTCCTAAATTCGTTACCTTGTTTGTGCTTGTAAAGTAGTGGTATTAGTATACTAAGAAAAGATAAAAATGAATATATATTTGGGGAATTCGGGATTATGTATATGTGAATCTATGCTCATGTATGAAATGGGAATTAAGAATATCGCAACTTCGAACTGCTTATTTAATTAATTTTGATTTCTTACTTGTATGATTGTTTGTTGTTTGCTAAATTGATTGATCGCCCCTAATAAACCTTAATAAGGTTTGGTTTAAAAAAACTAAAACGCTCGCGCATAGCATCCATCGAGTCACATCTATTTTGGAAGGCTGCAACTCCTACGCGTAGAGTTGGATTGGCTGTGATCGTGCGGTGCCACAGGCCATATTCCTTCCTGGAGAATCCAAATCACTTGGGGAAAGCGACTCTAGGTTCGGAGCCGAGCCAACCGAACGCTGTGGGTGAGGACCTGAGGACTAGCAGAAGAAGGTCGAGGACCTTCAACCCCGATTCCCTAACCTTTGATACGAAGGGATAAATCCGTTCTATATATGGTTTCCGGATAACTATATATATTTGCGTAATCATGTGATTGTTGCATTGTATGCATAGCATATGTGTGAATAAATAAATAAACTTGTTTGAAAATGTAGTGCGAATGAAAAGGAATATCTCACTAAGCTAGTTGTAGCTTATACCCCTATAGATTTTGTTGAAATAGGTATATTCGTGGATTGAATTTGAGGATCATGACATTAAGGAAGTCATGGAAGGATGATTAAGGAAATTGAATCATAAGATGAAGAAATTTTGTAAGGGTCTTTATATGTAATAACCTATATGAATAGTGATGCATATTTATTTGAAGTCAATAAAAGGATATACCCCTAAGAATTAAAATGAAATATGTTAATGTTTTATGATAAGTATTCTCTTTGCCTTGTTACTTATTTACTATCAATATAAATTGCGCTACTCCGATGTGTCCCCTTGGTTGTGATGTACGCCTTGTACATAATATGAAAGCATTTGCGTGACTAAGGTAGTCATTCCTAGGCTTTAGTATTGTGTACGGTGGACTGCCACGTTTAGGGTACCCCTCGAGGTGTGACAAGGTTATCACTTTAATTTAAGGATATTTTAATTGATCATTTCCTGCATCAATCCTTAGAAACTCCCTAAGTATTAATAATTTTAAAACGATACAACGGGCGATGCCCTTTGTTGCCACTTAGTGCTTGTGAAACTAATGGAACAAAGATAATCTTATGTAGAACTATAAATCTTTTGTATAGAAAAACCAAGCATTAACAGAGAACCGAAATATTAATACGAAGTAGGCTGTCACACTTTTAAGATATGCAATAATGCAATACATGTAATGCATGTTTATTTAATTATATAGCCAATATTTCATAATCAGGCTTAAGCTGATCATACATTACACACAAATATATATCATGCCTTTCTCAAGTCATCAGACAATTTGTATTATCACTTTTATTATCTTAGTTTATTAACACAAACAAACAACTCATATTACATGCACAATAGACTTCCATATCAACCATATTAATATCTTTGCATTATATATGCCACTAGTTACAAATACAAATAATGTAATAGATCTGAGTTACTAACCTACTCGTGATGATCAGTCATAATAGTGCTTAGGAAAATCCACAAACTAATCAGTATCACCTATCGGACAAATAAATATTCATTAATTAGATACATATATCTGTATAAATAAATCTTATTGGTTGTCTAAGTGTCCTAAAATCAGTTTTTATCTTTTCTAGCTTTATATTATTTTTTCTACGTTATTATTTACTGACAACTAATAATTTAAAAAATATTTCATTTTTATCGGATAATTGTAGGGTTTATATTCAATAATTCAGTATTTTATTATTACCATCATTATTATTTTTATATCATTCTTTATTTTAATCACCTTATGATCAATAATATTAATTTTCTATTATTTGTTTTCATAGTATTTCTCTTAATCTCATTTCATGTTAATATATGTTATTTATGGAAATCACATTATTCTTAATTATAACTTATTCATATTTTCCATTCTTATATACCTACTTATATAGAATAATTATTGGGAAATAATCATAATCTATTCTTCTTGTTTAATATAACAAAAGTGTTTCTTATTTGTAATGATTAGAAAAGTTTAACACATAACAAATATTTAATCATACTATTCTTAAAACATTTATATTTATTTATTAAATTTTATCTTCTATTCCCTTTCTCTTTTTTTTAATATATATATTATATGTTACGGATGAAACAAATTTTGTCCAAGGCTAAATTTGCATGTACGCTAGCAATCAACGCCACCGATGTTGAATCTTAGGCTGCCGGCTTTTGCATGTATCAGAATTTATGTAACTTCATTCTAGTGCAAGCTGGCTCAAAGACTGCCAACTTATCCCATGTACGCTGCCGGCCTTTGCGATGTATGCTGCTAGCGTAAGGCTGGTGCACGCACTGTTCATCGTCTTCTTCATTTTTTTGTTTTGTTTTTCAAAGTTTTTCTCGTCTTATATGTAATATACTTCTATGTTTAATTATTTTTTAGTGTTTTTCCATGATCCTTAGCTATTATTTGTGACATATTAACACATACAGTATCTCATAATCATCATAATATATGACTTCCTAACTTCTTTATATGTCATGATGCATAAATAAAGTTTTAAAGTTAGATATTACCTTGTTTGGAGCTATTATGGATATGTTGAACCCTCCCCCATACTTGATACGGACCTAAGTTTAATAAGAACATTGTTTAAGCTAGTGTTTAATACATAAACTAACTAAAAATGAATTTTACTTACCTTACTTTGTTTACATCCTAAGCTTATATTTTTATCTTGATAAAGCTTGTTTATATGGAGTTGTGTTTGTGTTATTGTTTTGGGTTGTTAGTATTTTATTGTGCAAGTAAGAGGTGGATATGGCTGCTCATAATGTGCTTAAATGTTTTGTTCTTTTGTTCATTAAAGTAACATGTAGGCAAAAAGGAAGGCAACAACTTTAGCAAGTTTTCGATAAAAAAGAGGAGAATTGTCCACCGAAAACCTAACTTATGTTGCATGATATTTGTTGCCTTAAATGAGATGGTATTAGGCAATTTTAATTGGCTTTTATAGCTCTTTCTCTTGACTTTTATCACCCTATTTGACCATGTCTGTTTGCAAATTTCGGCAGGAGATTTTGGAATAATTTCAATCGTATATTGCATGCGTTTCCACCAAAAATGTATGACAAAAATTATAATTTTATTCAATTAATTAATTATCTTAGTTATATGATAGTTTATCAAGCTAAATGGGTATATTTATATAAGTTACTTAGGAGTTTTGTCTCCAAAAATTTATTTAAAGCTTCTCAAATTTCTAGATTATTTTTTAGTTCAATTTAAGTTTAAAGTTTATGTAATTAATTATTTTTAGAGTTTTCACATACGATTAGGGTTTTCTAAGCTTAATAGGCCAGTTTCGATTTCAGTCTCTAAGAGCTTCATAATTCTCTAACTAGAACAATGGTGTAATCAAAACATTTATTTGAAGTCTAGATTGTTAGTTATGGATATGTTTTATTCCCATTATATATTTATAACTATAACGGTTCATCCTTAAATTATTATTTTCTAATTATAAGCTTTATTGATTATTAATGCACTTGAAGTCTTATCTTAATTATTTATATATTTTCAGTTTTCAATACCTACTACGAAATCTGATCTTTGGTATCTGTTACTATCTAGGGAACTTCGTTTGAGGGTTTGAAGTTATATATAAGTTCATTACTACTTATAATTTATTCTAGGGTCTTTGTGGACCTCTACATTGACCTTCAATTTTTATATTTGCATTTCTATTTATTTTTACTAGTATAAAAATTCTCAGGGTTTACAAAATATGCTCGATTTATTCACTTTATGCAACATCGGTTTGATCTTTGTTCTACTTGTCTCTTTGGTGTGTTAGTTCTCTCGATTTGATCAGATTTTGAACTTTGCTTTGATTAGCTTATGGTTTATTCCATTTGCTCCATCAATTTGAACAAATAAATAGTATAGGTATGAACAAGAATGTGCACCCTCAAGAACTTTACTTTCAAAAAATAATTAACACTTG